>CP106711.1:139111970-139539470 GCA_025503065.1 Gossypium bickii
TAAGGGATGGGAATATTCCCCCTTGATTTAAGGAAAAGGCATGCCATATTCCACCTAATCTTTAAAAGATATTATTCTCTATCTTTAAAGATTAATTACCATATCAGCCTTAGTTGCCACATCTTCACTCTTGGGCCAACTGGGCTTCAATCTGACAGGCTTCCCCAATAATGTTTCGAATCGGGCCAGCTCACGTAAGCCAAATGATCCCCATCGGCCAAATAGACCTCTCTTTGATGCATTTGGTTCGATGGTTACGGGTGTAGAATTCTCACCCGTGACATTCTCCCCCACCCATTCTCGCAACGCCCTCGTTGCGACTTCCGAATGGCTCTGACTCGATTCGCCTCGATCTCGTCTTGTCACCTTAGCTTTTCCCTTTCTTCGAGAATTTTGCCTCGGCTTCCATCGCCTCTTCTCTCGAGCACTCTTGCTTGTTGCATTTACTCTGGTCAACTGTCCCGCATACATTGCTTCCTTTTTCTTGAAGTCTGATGCACCACCCACCTTTCCCATAGGTGGAAGCCTTGTCGACGACTTGGCCAACTCCGACGCTTCACTCGACTTGAGCCTCATTGGTCCTAGCTTTATTGTTTTCATCGCAATTTCTTCCTCTAAGTTCGATGACAAACTCACCTCTTCCTTGGGTGGAAGCCCCTCCGACGACTCACTATGCTCGGACGTTGTCTTTCCTTTGACTACGGCTTACTTTGGACAGTTCCGCAACTCATGCGGACCACGGCACAAGAAGCACTTTACTCATTTCTTTTTGCTCCTCTTCGCCCCTTTGGCTTTGCACGAACCAAGCTTCTTGGGCTTCGTGTCTTCTCCATCGTTCCCTTCAATGGTAGACTTCTTTGGACACTTCCGCAACCTATGCGGACCATTGCACAAGAAGCACTCAACTGGCTTCTTTTCGCTCTCGGCCTCCTTGGCTTCGACAACCCTTGCGCTCGAACCAAGTTCCAAGGCCTTCTCCACCGGCTTCTTCTCAAGCTCGAATTTCTTCGGACACTTCCGCACTCTATGCGGACCGTGACACAAGAAGCACTCAACTGGCCTCTCCTCGCTCTCGGCCTCCTTGGCTTTGACTCTCTTTGTGCTCGAGCCAAGTCTCCTAGCCTTTTCCACTAGCTTTGACCGCTCTTGCATCGCTTCCTTTCCCACGAAGTCCGATGCACACTCCACCTTCCTCAAAGGTGGTGTTTCCACAATCGGATCTACAGGTCTCATATTAGACTCCCGCTCCACTAACTTTTTTGAAGGGGCTCTCGTCACTTTTCCGTCCGGTCGACTTAATGTTCCTCCCATACGAAACATCGTCGACTAGTTGAATTGATGAAAACACCTTTGTCCCAACCTTCATATCCCGATTCACTGGCACTTCAATCGTCATTGACGGTCCAGTGACAATATGAATTTTATCGGCCCATGGAAAAAGGGTAGCTCTAATCTTGTCAAGGAAGTTTAACCCAATTATGAAATCATAATCATCTAAATGGATTACCTCAAAGTCTTCCTTGCCTTTCCACTCGCCGATTTGTATCTCCACATTACGAGCTACTCCCACAGTTGGGGCTTCCTCCGAATTCACGGTCTTGATCTCCTTATTTGATTTCTCAATCGATAGACCAAGTTTCTTGGTAGCCTTTTCCGATATGAACAGGTCCGATGCTCCCGTATCAATAAGAGCACTCCGCCTCTGACCCGCAACATTGATGTCCACAAACATCAACCCTCATTTACCATCCTTTTTGTTAGGAATGAGTACCATTGAACCTAACTTCGATGCCACTATCGAGCCTATCGTCGATATCTTTCCTTCGGTAGGCTTCGCCACTATCGAACCTATCTTCGATACCTTTTCCTTGATAGGCCTCGCCTCTTTTGGCTCATTGTTCTTCTTGATAGCCGAAACTGAAGATATCTTTGGGCAGTCCCTCTTCATGTGCGGTCCCTTACAGAGGAAGCATCTCAACTTCCCCCTCTTCTCTTTCGGGCTACTGGGTCTCCACTTCTGACTTAATGGCTTTCCATTATCATCGTCGCTACCACTACCGCTACCATAATAGCTACGTCCCTCCTCATCTTCCTCATGGTATTGACCATTGCCCCTCCCGTTGGGCTTGGAAGATTCTGACTTGTCACTTCTCGGCACAAGTTCCACTAGGGACTCCGCCACCATCATGGTATTGGTTAGATCTTGGACTCCTCGACGTTGCAGTTCTTGCTTTGCCCATGGTTTCAACCCATCCGTAAAGGAGAAAAGTGCTTCCTTCTCACCCAAATCGGAAATTTGGAGTATGAGTTCACTAAACTCTCGCACATACTCTCTAACCGTGCCTCATTGCGTAAGCCACCGCAACTTTGCTCGAGCTTCACTCTCGGCATACTCGGGGTAAAACTGTGCTTTAAACTCCCTTTGAAACTCCTCTCAAGTTCCAATCTCATTTCCACTACGTCTCACATCGGTGGACCTATGTCGCCACCATAACAAAGCAACGTCAGTAAAATACATAGCCACAGTGTTTACCTTTGTAGCGTCATCCTCGATGCTCATCATGCGGAAGTATTGTTCCATGGCCCAAAGAAAGTTGTCCACCTCACTTGCGGACCTTGCCCCTTTAAACGCTTTCGGTTTGGGCACCTCCATTGCTTATTGCTTCAGTTTCGAAGCCAACATCCCATTACTTATGGCAGCCTTGAAGATCTTGAGCTCCACCTTAATCTCATTGATCATCTCGAGCTCCCCCTTGAGCTCATTGATCTCCTCCTTCAATGATGTTACTATCGCTTTAAGAGCATCATCTTTCTCAATCAGCTTATTCTCCGAGGAACCGATGATATCCAACACATATTCTTTGAGTTGTTCTTGCATCGTTTGCAAACCATCAATGAGTCTATCATCAACATCGCTAATTCTCTCTTTGACGTCCTCCATGGACTCCTCGAGAAAGATGACTCGATCCTCTAAAGCTGACACCACATCCCTTGTCCGGCTCGCTTTTCTAGCCCTTTCTCAGGTCTCCATTGGCTCATGTTGACCAACAACTTCTTTTGACATCTTTCACCGGTGCCTTCGAACCTTAGCTCTGATACCACTTGTCACGGGGCTAGAGATTTCGCTAGCAATCCGTGCGGCCTTAGGCGATTTGCTCATCCCAAACTCGCCTAAGTCAGCCTTTTAACTCGATGAGGACTCCTTAAGAACTCCTTCAAGGCACCGAAACAAAGAGCGGAAGCAAACTTAAGCCAAAAGAAGCAACCCAAAGAACAACAGAAAGCCAAAAGAAAGAATGCACACAAGGTGTTTGAGTAAATGCTCTCTCTATTCTTATATACAAAGAATATAGAAACAATGGAGTCTCTCATGGATAGTTACAAATGAGGGGAAGGCTCTCTATTTATAGTAGAGTTCCCCCAAAACCGACGGACAAGATTCATTTACATCAATGGATGGGATTCATTCCCACCTAACCCATTTCTTTAATTTAAGGGACATGTTCCTTAATTTAAGGGATGAGAATATTCCCCCTTGATTTAAGGAAAAGCCATGCCATATTCCACCTAATCTTTAAAAGATATTATTCTCTATTATCTTTAAAGATTAATTACCATATCAGCCTTAGTTGCCACATCTTCACTCTTGGGCCAACCGGGCTTCAATCTGACAGGCTTCCCCAATAATGTTTCGAATCGGACCAGCTCGTGTAAGCCAAATGATCCCCATCGGCCAAATAGACCTCTCTTAGATGCATTTGGTACGATGGTCACGGGTGTAGAATTCTCACCCGTGACACTACACGGTTCGATTAGTCTTTCGCCCCTATACCCAAGTCAGACGAACAATTTGCACGTCAGTATCGCTGCGGGCCTCCACCAGAGTTTCCTATGGCTTCGCCCCGCTCAGGCATAGTTCACCATCTTTTGGGTCCCGACAGGCATGCTCTCACTCGAACCCTTCTCAGAAGATCAAGGTCGGTCGGCGGTGCACCCGCGAGGGATCCCGCCAATCAGCTTCCTTGCGCCTTACGGGTTTTCTAGCCCGTTGACTCGCACACATGTCAGACTCCTTGGTTCGTGTTTCAAGACAGGCTGAATGGGGAGCCCGCAGGTCGACGCTCGGAGCATGCAGTGCCGGCATACGCCGAGATGGCGCGCGTCTTTGGATCCCACGATCGAGCGACGACGCGTCTCCATGGGTGTATCAAAGGCCCGGCTTGGGCGCCGCCACGACCGGTCGGTCCACGCCCGAGCCGATCGGTGAACCGGCTCTCTCGCCATTTCACATCCGATCGGGCGCATCGCCGCCCCCCATCCGCTTCCCCCCGACAATTTCAAGCACTCTTTGACTCTCTTTTCAAAGTCCTTTTCATCTTTCCCTCGCGGTACTTGTTCGCCATCGGTCTCTCGCCGTATTTAGCCTTGGGCGGAATTTACGCCCGATTAGGGTCTGCATTCTCAAACAACCCAACTCGTGAGACGCGGCGCCTCGTGGTGCCACGGTCCCGGCACGACGGGCTCTCACCCTCTCGGCGCCCCTTTTCGGGGACTTGGGCCCGGTCCGCCATCGAGGACGCTTCTCTGAGACTACAATTCGGTCGTCCGATGGTGCCCGATTCTCAAGCCGGGCTCTTCCTGGTTCGCTCACCATTACTAGGGAATCTGGTAAGTTTCTTTTCCTCCGCTTATTGATATCCTTAAACTCGGCGGGTAATCCCGCCGACACGGGGTCGCGATCGCGAGCACCATCCTTGCGATGCCGAAAGGGTTCAAGGGTCTCGATCGTCAAACGCGCGCGACTCGAACGAGGTTACTTATCGCATTACCACCGATGGTCGCGACGATGATGATGTCGATGACTCAAATTTAGGCCAACCGCTAGCCTGTGGGCGCCGCGGAGGCCAATTTCGCCCCACGGTCCAGGTAGAGGCCCGAGGGCTCGTGGTTGGATGGATGGGGCGACGATGCGTGACACCCAGCGACGCGTGCCTCGGCCTAATGGCTTGGGGCGCAAGTTGCGTTCCAAGACTCGATGGTTCAC
Organism: Gossypium bickii; assembly: GCA_025503065.1. Taxonomy (NCBI): domain Eukaryota; kingdom Viridiplantae; phylum Streptophyta; class Magnoliopsida; order Malvales; family Malvaceae; genus Gossypium; species Gossypium bickii. Next base: position 139,117,015 of record CP106711.1, read on the forward strand.
GGGGATTACGCAATTCACACCAAGTATCGCATTTCGCTCGTTCTTCATCGATCGATCGAGAGCCGAGATATCCGTTCTTGAGAGTCATTCTATATATTTTTGCGACAAGAGAACAACATCATCGAAGCATTGACATCGCGACGGTGAGGCGACGAAAGACATGCCCCTTTTTCGTTTCGATTCCTTGGCGCGATTCGCGCGGGGTTTGTTCGTTTTGCCTCGAAGAGGTTGATCTTGACATCTCACTCCACCCGATAGGCAAAGGGACGACGGGACCGATTGCTTTCGAGACACGGGGTGGTGAGAGAGCGCGGATGCACCGCACCCACCTCGGTGTTGTTTACAACGCGCGTCGTGGATCGCTCGCTGGCGAGTTTCGACAATGATCCTTCCGCGAGTTCACCTATGGAAACCTTATTACGACTTCTCCTTCCTCTAAATGATAAGGTTCAATGGACTTCTCGCGACGTCGCGGGCAGCGAACCGCCCACGTCGCCGCGATTTGAACACTTCACCGGACCATTCAATCGGTAGGAGCGACGGGCGGTGTGTACAAAGGACAGGGACGTAGTCAACGCGAGCTGATGACTCGCGCTTACTAGGAATTCCTCGTTGAAGACCAACAATTGCAATGATCTATCCCCATCACGATGAAATTTCAAAGATTACCCGGGCACATCGGCCAAGGCTATAGACTCGTTGAATACATCAGTGTAGCGCGCGTGTGGCCCAGAACATCTAAGGGCATCACAGACCTGTTATTGCCTCAAACTTCCTTGGCCTAAAAGGCCATAGTCCCTCTAAGAAGCTAGCCACGAGGATCACCTCCGTGTCAAGAGACAAAATGCGTAGGCATCGAGAGACAAGGGCCTGGACCCTACTCTCAAAAATATTTTCCGCATCTAAAAGCACGATCGAGCACCAATGCACCGATGAGGCCGCACCGATTCGAGGGGGCGCACTCGGGACACAGGGCACGATTGAGGTCCACCACACACCCGAAAGGGCACGAGATGGAGAAGGGACGGCAAAACATCCCTAATTCCGTCTGGCTTAGGTACGCAACACAGGATCCCGATCGCACCCCTTGAGTTCAGTTACAATAAGGGGAGTTAATGAAGAGGAGTACGGCTCGACAGTTCAATGCGGGTAGCACGGAGCCTGCCAATACACACAACCAAAGCACCACTCATATGCCCATTGCGTACTAGTAGTAGCACCCACGCACACCAGCCAACAACCCACCCAACCGATGTATTGGTAAGGGAGCGGAAGGAACAATGAAACGAGGGTGCACCACAACCGCTTGGCACGAGAACTACGAGGGGCAAAATCTGACTGAGACTTGGTCGAGCCAAGACTGAGCCTACAAACTCAACTTACGCCCCAATGGCAAGCTGCCGTCAAAAGGGACTTGGTACCGGGGTCATGGGCAGCTTCGAATGCAGGCAAGGGCTTGGCAAGGCTAAGGCACCATGTGATTACCGACTTGGGAGGCACAAGGCGTCCCTAACATAACAGGGAGAAAGGGAAAGCTAAGCTCGAGCCCATAGCAACGCATAAGCCACCCCAAGAGATCTTTGCCTGATATAGGGAACTTGGTCCTGGAGTCATTGGCTACATTTCTATGTGCACGGGCTTGATCGGCCGAAAAATCATCACCCCGGCCACTACCACCAGCGATCGACCCACCACCGTTGATGAGTCATAGCGGGACAATTCGACCCCCATGGGGGCTGCGGACGCACCCCACCTCGGGTTGGAGGGGGCACGTCGAGAAGCGGATCTCTCTACCCCTTAAAGAGCTAAAAAAACTTCGTCAATGTGCTACCAGGCGACACTCATATGTCTGAAATAGGGACACTTTTCTTTAGCCCGCACATCCGAGGCACTAAGTGCTCGAGGCTCCGCCACATCCAGGCACCAAGGCTGCCGATGGTGTCTGAGGCTCCTGCACATCCGAGCACCAAGTTGTCGACGTGCCTGAGGCTCCCGCACATCCGAGCACCAAGGTGACAATGGTGCCCGAGGCTCCCGCACATCCGAGGCACCAAGGTGCCGATGCTGCTCGAGGCTACCCCACATCCAGGCACCAAGGTGCCGACGCTGCTCGAGGCTCCCGTACATCCGAGCACCAAGGAACCCATGGTGCCCGAGGCTCTCGCACGACCAAGGGCCTAGGGTGGCGATGGTGCCCGAGGCTCCCGCACATCAAAACACCAGGGTGCCGATGGTGCCCGAGGCTCCCGCACGACCAAGGGCCTATGTTGTCGATGGTGCCCGAGGCTCCCCACATCCAAGCACCAAGGTGCTGATGGTGCCCGAGCCTCCCGCACGACCAAGGGTCTAGGCTGTCGATGGTGCCCGAGGCTTCTACACATTCTCATTCTTATACACATTCATATATTAAAATAATTATTGCCATAATATATTGAAAGTTAGTGTGAGTACACACCTGATTTGCTTAATAGATTCCTTGAAATCCCGAAGAAATTGATCTGTTGCCTTAGATCTCAATCCCTATATTCGGCCACATTATTAAAATACATAATAAACCCCTTTTGACTTTAAAACCAAATCCTAGTAGGATTTGTATTTCTTACCTTGTTGCCGAATTGTTTTCAAGAACCAAGTATTCCTTCCTTGTGATTTCGGCTAACACCATATCACTTCATTAGTTTTCGGCTTTTTAATAATCCATATACATATATATTAAAATAGCCTTGGCCGAATTTATTTTGATACTTACCTTTTAAATCTTGAATCCCGAATGATCTATCTTCTGATTAGCGAAATTTCTTGAATCAAAATCCCGATATTCTTCTTTAATATTCGGCTAAGAGACAATAGAAGAGATTATTCCTAGATCTTGATTAGGAGAATTAGAAGAACAAAATTGATTGTTCTTACCTTAATACCTTAGTCGATTGCTTCCTTGCCTAGAGTCACAGAGATTCGGCTATGGGGTTTTTGTCAGGGATCAAAAGAAAAAGGGTTTTTGGCTTGACAGATGAAGAAAAGAGAAGCGTAAAAGATGAAGAGAAATTTCGTGAGAGGGGGAAGAGCTAGGGAATTTGTGAGAGCGAAAAAGAAGTTAACCGAGGAGTAGCCCTCCTCCTTTCCTTTTATAGACAAAGTTATCACCAAAGAGTCCCTTACTTGGCCACCACTCCTCTTTTTGATAATATTATCTCTTTTATTTAAAAGATAAAAGCCTTTAATCCATCAATTATCTCCTCAATATTCTTAAAAGAAAATCCTTTATTTATTCCCATATTTATGCAAATAAAACTCCTTTATTTATCCCCTAATTAATCAAATATTTATGGAAATAAAACACTTCTATTTCTAGAAGGCTTGTGCCGTCCACCTTGGTGTGTCTAGAAGCAAAAATAAAATTTATTTATTTGCTTCCCAAGTGACTCGAACCAGGGCCCATGCCTCCTTCACATGGTGCCATTTCCATAGACCCTAAGTGGCATCTTGGACCACATTTCCAAGCTGTTTGTTTGTCAAATTTCCCCAACTTTTTCTTTTAAGGCCCTCTTGCCTTTATTTCCTATTTTAAACTTTAAAACTCATCATTTCGGGGTCATTTCTAAGTTTCCTAAAATTTTCGATCGGCTCTGCAACTTGCCATTTTTCTTACATTCCAAGTTTCCAAAAATGTTCACTTTCCATTTTTGAACAATTTCCTTACATTTCCTTGCATTTCCTTACATTTCCTTACTTTTCCATACATTTCCATACATTTCCATACACCTTAGGGTTCCTAAACTCCTCAGAACACTTCCAACATACCCACTGAGCCCACTTTGCCACATGCCTTCCTTGTGTCATGAGTCCAACACAAATTTTCCTTAAGGCCTCTTTGCCTCGTTTCCTCTTTTCACTTAAAATCCAATAATTTTCTAAGCTTTCTCTTCCATCCTAGAATTTTAAAAACCCTTAATACACTTCCAAACACTGCCAAAACCTACTAACTCATGAATTATGCACAAACGCATAACCCCTAATCTAGGATGTTCAGATTCTACCTCCTTAAAAATAATTTAGTCCTCGAAATTACTTATTAACGGCCGTACAATCCTTCTTACCGCACTATGCTTACGCTGCGCACTCTGATCTTAATAAAACCATCATACTTTCTAGGCACAGTCTCTAAGTTCACGTCCCTTAGAACTCATTTCTAATGTCACGATTTAATCCGATTAAAGAGTTTATGCATCAAAATTATTTTTTTTTTGTTCCACTTATCAACCGCGAAAAATTTTATGAAAAGAGATGTTTAAAAGTGGTTCTTTCGATCAAACAAAGTTCTCAGCTCAAGTTCACTATTCAGAAAGTCACGTTCACATTCATCAACCAATTATGAACTTTCGTTCATTCAGAGAAATGTTGTAGTTTTCATTGCTGTTGTTTTTCCACTACCTAGGGGTATTTTCGTAATTTTGTCCTATAAGGGTATTTTCGTAATTTGTCAAAATAAGGTTCCTTGGTGATTTTGTCAATAAGGGTATTTTGGTAATTTTGAAATCCCGGGCCCTTTTTAATTTTGAAATTCGGGTATTTCTAATTCTTTTTAACAAACCAGGGTAAATTTGTAAAGTTTAATAATTTAGGGGTATTTCAAAATTTGCAAAACTTTGAGGGTTTTTTTTTTTTTGAGCATTTGTTTTTCAAGTCGGTGATGTCGCAAAAATTTTAAAAAATCAGGGTCATTTTGGTAATTTTGTAAGTTAGGGGCAATTTTGTAATTTTCTAAAATCAAGGTATTTTTGCAATTTAAAGTTTTTGAGCATTTATAAAATTTTGACGGAACTGTTGAGTAGTTGGTCATTTTATAAATCAAGGGCATTTTTGTAATTTTACCACTGAGGGCATTTTTGTAATTTTGAAAATCAGAATTTTTTTTTTCGAAAAATTTTGTAAAGATGGTTTTCACAAATTTAAAAGATAGTTTTAAGAATTTTAAAACTAGGGTTTCGTTATTTTTTATAAAAACACAGCTAGTTCCCTTTCGGGTTTTAGTTATTGTGTTTAGCCTATGACCGAGTCCTCTTGGTCAGGGTGAACCAAAGCTACGCACCAGGTAGGATTCCTGCGAAGAGGAGGTGAGTCACTAGGACTGCTTAAATACCGTGCTCTCTTAGGATCCAATCCTGACATGCGCCACGGGGTTACCACACCACTAGCTCAAATGACTTAGCCATAGGTTTGTTTAGTGCATTAAGTCTTACGTTGTTTTGTGTTTGAGTAGTCTAATCCTAAGGTTCAAGTTCCTATCATTCTATTCTACGTTCCATGCCTTTTCTACCGTTCTAAAGTTTATAATATAGTTCACATAATCACCCAAAAGAGTTAGGGTACTTACCGTGGGATCATGGTTGGAGACTTAGGTGCCATGCCAGAAACATGCTTATTTTCAAAGAAAATCATTTGGCTCGCTTTGAAAACGTTTTAGGCCTTAGCCCACAGGCCGAGAGTTTTAAAACTGGGCTCTGATACCAAACTGAAACACCCCACACCCGGCCCACGAGCCTAAACCGGATCTGGTATGTTCCTCAAGTAAACCGGTTTCAATTTCTTTTGTTACTTAGGAAAAACTTGTGTGATTTTAAAAATAAATATTGTTTTGGGTTGGGCTTGAGTTAAAAACCCATTTATCTTATTTTAAAAAAAAATCCAATTAATTAAGGTGACAAAACAATTAGGGTTTATTTTTAAAGAAATAAATTTACTTAACTTTAATTTAAAATAAATTGTAACATAATCAATTAAAAATAAACAAGAATAAAAACAATCCAACTGGGCCTTATGGCCTTATTACATCATTTAAAACCCAAAATAAACTTAAAGTGCTAAAATTAAATGAAGTCCAAATTTCTAAATAAACTCTTCAAGGAATGCATGGCCACCTTTAGCTTCTGCCGACCCGGTCCATTATCATTCGTCACCTGAAAAATAGTCCCACAGGGGGTGAGTCTACTGACTCGGTGTGTACACAGTACTAACAATCAACAGATCGAGCATACATATTCATATCAAGTACATGTTCAAAACAAAATGATGCAACCCAACCCAAACCTATTTGTCCATCCGCTACACACCACCCGTACCAACTTTGTACACCATGGGGACTACTAAGTCGACCCTCCATCCGCTACACACCATCGAAGCGATCATTTGCAGACAGCGACGCGTGCTCATCGCCCACTTACGTTGTGTCATTAGACACTATATTCGAATAATGTAACCGAAGTTACCATATTCACTTAATGGGACCGTAGCCACCATATTTCGTTGGTGAGACCGAAGTCAACACCTTCGTTGGTGAGATCGAAGTTATCACCTTCACTTTCTCCTTCACAAATATCCCAAATGCCCCAATTATTTTATAACATATTCCACATACTTAATTTTCATTCATGTTACTAATCACATGTTCAAAGTATATCACATTCATAATCCTATCAAAAGTAGGAAACGTGCACTGGTACTTTTGCCACATTTGTGGTACTTAGCCACATTCTCATTCTTATACACATTCATATATTAAAACAATTATTGCCATAATATATTGAAAGTTAGTGTGAGTACACACACTGATTTGCTTAATAGATTCCTTGAAATCCCAAGAAATTGATCTGTTGCCTTAGATCTCAATCCCTATATTCGACCACATTATTAAAATACATAATAAACCCCTTTTGACTTTAAAACCAAATCCTAGTAGGATTTGTATTTCTTACCTTGTTGCCGAATTGTTTTCAAGAACCAAGTATTCCTTCCTTGTGATTTCGGCTAACACCATATCACTTCATTAGTTTTCGGCTTTTTAATAATCCATATACATATATATTAAAATAGCCTTGGCTGAATTTATTTTGATACTTACCTTTTAAATCTTGAATCCCGAATGATCTATCTTCCTGATTAGCCAGAATTTCTTGAATCTGAAATCCCGATATTCTTCTTTAATAATCGGCTAAGAGACAATAGAAGAGATTATTCCCTAGATCTTGATTAGGAGAATTAGAAGAACAAAATTGATTGTTCTTACCTTAATACCTTAGTCGATTGCTTCCTTGCCTAGAGTCACAGAGAGATTGGCTATGTGGTTTTTGTCGGGGATCAAAAGAAAAGGGTTTTGGCTTGACAGATGAAGAAAAGAGAAGCGTAAAAGATGAAGAGAAATTTCTGGCAGAGAGGGGAAAGAGCTAGGGAATTTCTTGAGAGCAGAAAAAAAGAAGTAAACCGAGGAGTAGCCCTCCTCCTTTCCTTTTATAGACAAAGTTATCAGCCAAAGAGCCCCTTACTTGGCCACCACTCCTCTTTTTGATAATATTATCTCTTTTATTTAAAAGATAAAAGCCTTTAATCCATCAATTATCTCCTCAATTTTCTTCAAAGAAAATCTTTTATTTATTCCCATATTTATGCGAATAAAACTCCTTTATTTATCCCGTAATTAATCAAATATTTATGGAAATAAAACACTTCTATTTCTAGAAGGCTTGTGCCGTCCACCTTGGTGTGTCTAGAAGCAAAAATAAAATTTATTTATTTGCTTCCCAAGTGACTCGAACCCAGGCCCATGCCTCCTTCACATGGTGCCATTTCCGTAGACCCTAAGTGGCATCTTCAGACCACATTTCCAAGCCTGTTTGTTTGTCAAATTTCCCCAACTTTTTCTTTTAAGGCCTTCTTGCCTTTATTTCCTATTTTAAACTTTAAAACTCATCATTTCGGGGTCATTTCTAAGTTTCCTAAAATTTTCGATCGGCTCTGTAACTTGCCATTTTTCTTACATTCCAAGTTTCCAAAAATGTTCACTTTCCATTTTGATACATTTCCAAAAATGTTCGAGTTTCCTAAAATGTTCGATTTCAAAATGTTCGGTTTCCAAAAATGTGTACTTTCCATTTTTGAACCATTTCCTTACATTTCCTTGCATTTCCTTACATTTCCTTACTTTTCCATACATTTCCATACATTTCCATACATTTCCATACATTTCCATACACCTTAGGGTTCCTAAACTCCTCAGAACACTTCCAACATACCCACTGAGCCCACTTTGCCACATGCCTTCCTTGTGTCATGAGTCCAACACAAATTTTCCTTAAGGCCTCTTTGCCTCGTTTCCTCTTTTCACTTAAAATCCAATAATTTTCTAAGCTTTCTCTTCCATCCTAGAATTTTAAAAACCCTTAATACACTTCCAAACACTGCCAACACCTACTAACTCATGAATTATGCACAAACGCATAACCCCTAATCTAGGATGTTACATTCAAACTTTCAAACCTCCCTAAAATTTTCAAATATGATGAAAGTCTAGCTTAAGACTATAAACGAGCGCTTCTCGAGAGGCAACTCGAGTACTAATCGCATTTCTTTTTGCATTTTTTTATTTTTTTATTCCTTTTTCTTTTCCTTTTTAAACTAACCCGAAAGTGCAAAATCCAAGATCACACGGCCTTACACACCGCCGTGTTCGTGGCCGTGTGGACCACTAAAACTACCACACTGATAGGGTAGAGGCCGTGCAGTCAGCCCAACCACCACCCCAACATCACAGATCCAACCACCCTCGACACGGGCACCAACAGACATGGCACGGTCGTGGCACCAACTGTGTGAGGCTACTGACTTCCACACCACGGCCAGAACATGCTCATGCCACATAACCGTGTGAAATTCCTGAGGATACTGACTTATCGAGCACGGGTAGGACACGCCCGTAAAGACCATCGTGCCAACAAAAATACACCCCGAGCACGGGCGTGGAAGGATAGAGCACGGGCATAGGGTGACAACACCCTCTTGAACACGGCCGTGCGAGGCGGCCGTGTGACTCGACACACCCTGAGACCACGGCCGTGGAGAAGAAGAGAATTGAGCATCTATTTAAACCCCTTCCCTCTTTGTTTTCCCCTTATCTGATTTCTTCCCCATTCCCTTTATTTTCCACACCCTTCATCTCAAATTCTCCACTTACTAAGGCTCTAGATCCTTGAGCAAACCAAACACCATGCCAAAGAAGCGTAAAAGGCCACATTCCGTAAGGACAAACAATCAACATGAGTTCATGTCGGTAGCTTCATTCCAACACTAAGCCAAGGGTCTTTAAGACCAATTAGTTTTTACGTTTTCTTTCTCTTTTGCTTCAATTTGCTACTCTTCTCATTTATTTTCCTTTTCTAAACTTCTGCACTGCTATTTTTGTTTAAATTTATTTTGGTTTCTTAGTTTCAGGTTCGAAAGGATATTAGGGAATCATGCCACTTCCGCCGCCTCCACCACATCCCCAACCTTAGCATTGATTCCCACCTTGCGAACCATCCGTCAATAAGGACTATTCAGTCCATTTATCTTTAAATTTTATTTTGTTTACATTTTTGTTTCCTCTTTATTTATTTTACTTTTATTTAATTATCTATCTAGTTTCTTTTATTTAGGTCTTATTAAATCCTGGCTACTCCTCAAACCACCACCATACCGACGCCTTCGCAGCAGTGGCTACCATCCTCCGCGAGCAACATCTGCACCTCAGGGAGTAATCTTTACCCGTCTCTTTTGATTTGTCCCGTAAAAGTCATTATTTGTCTTTGTACATTGAGGGCAATGTACATCTTAAGTGAGGGGGTAAATAATTATACCCAATTTTTTTCATTATTCTCAAATCCCTGAGGGTAAAAATGGAATGTAAGTGCCTAACTTTCTTCATTATTCTCAAATCCCTGATTTAGTCTTGTTCTTAAAGTAAAGTTGTCATATTACTAATTAGGATGAAATTTTTACTGATTTATGATTTTCATTGATATGTTCTTGAATAAGTCATAGTTAATTGTACATTGATGTTTAATTTAAGGAATACTAGAGAATCAAGCATGATAAGTCTGTTTTTCAGACATTAAAATTTTTTGCTAGGTTGTTGACCTGAAATTAAATTCTACCTTGAAATTTCAAATTTATAAGGATGATGTCAAAACACCCATAATTTTTGTGAGTATTTGAACCTTATAGAACATATATTGTTTTTCATGCTCAATTTTTTATTGTGAGTGTGTCAACTATGAACTGTTATTCTAGAACTTGCTTCGTTTTTACCTGTCGAGACCACAGTTATGATTTGATATATAGAGATGATAGAGGCACTTAGGTTTTAACCCACTAATTCCACTAAATAGCTTACCCTAACAATTAACCCCTAATGAACCTCTTTTAATCCTAACAAACCTTTTTTATTGATTTACCCGCTAATATTAACCCTAAGCCTTTGTATTTGTTTACCCTTTTCTTTTGACTAACCTTTAATCGAGTTTTGATTTGATCAGTTACCGAAGTTTATTATTCGTAATTTAGTTTGTTCTAAAAAAATTCAAGTTTTCATCATTAGTAGAATAAAAAGAGAGCTTACACAATCAAAAAGCAAATTTTCGAAAGAAAAAGCTCGTATTAGTAAAGTTTATTATTCAGTAGATGAAATTTGTGGAAAGTTTTTAGGATAGGTACTTGTCAAGTCAATCTCGATTCTAGCCCTCTAATTTTAGCCTGTAACCTCACCTTTCACCTTAGCCCCATTACAACCCGAACAAAGACCTTTTTATCTATTTATCATCTCATATTACAGTGGTGGAGATTTGATTTCCAAGCAAGCCTATGGGATTAATTTTTCAGGTTCGACTTATGAGCGATCTTCTTCTAAACCTTAAACACTTCCGAGTGATTTGAGTGAATCCTAAGCGAGGATATCAATCCTTGTCGATTTTAAATTGAAAAGGTAGTTATTTAAAGGAAGGAAGACACCTATGTTTTCGAGGTATAAACTCATGACTTATCTCGTTTAAATCTCTAGGACACTTTGAATTAGATCATCCATGTATAAATTATCTGTGCATTAGGATAAGACATTGTCAATATGGATTATAAATTGTGGAAAAGTTCATTTTAATTGTAAATTGAGAATTTTGCTTGAGGACAAGCAAAAGCTTAAGTGTGGGGGTATTTGATAAACCGCTCACATTTATTATGCTTTTCAAAGATTTAAGCCTCGTTTTATATAAAAAGGTGCTTTTAATCCTTTCTTTTCATGTCTTATACCCAGGAAAGCACCCGAGGATGAAAAGAACACAAAACGGGCCTAAAACGAAGTAAATGAGCCTTTCCACGAAATTGACACAGCTTGGGCCAAGGACCACATGGTCGTGCCTCGACGAACACCTGGAGCACGGCCTCATCACCACCACACACGGTCGTGCCAAAGAAGAAATCTGAACACGGGCAGGTCTCGACTTGCACGGGCGTGTGACATGGTTGTGCCTCTGTCGCTGGAAAGAGCAATTTCAATCGGAAAAGGATACTTGGGGAGAAAGAACCACATTACAAGAGCCTATAAATACACCCCAAGGACCACCTTGAAGGGGGAGTGAAAGCTAGGCCAAGGAGCCAAGCCGAAAAGGCCAGAGTTAGGGAATAACGCGAGGATAGCCAGTTGATTCATCACCAAGAAGCCGGAGTTATACTCAAGACAGCGAAATTCTCCTTCAACCCCGTCAGGGAGTTTTAGGATTTTTCTTATGTTTTGTTTTATCTTTTCTCTTGTGATGTTTTATTTTTCGATTATGAACTAAACCCCTCAGATACCTGAAAGGGGATGAAGCCTAGACAAATTTTATTATTTGATTTTTAAGTTATATAATAAATTACTTAGTTTGTTCTTAATTATGTTTTTTTAATCCAAATCTAATGTGCTTAGGTAGAGGAGGAATAGACCCTGCCTAAGAGTAGATCCAACATAATTAAGCGGAGTTGATAGGGCGCCTAGAGATAGGGTTACGAGATTTTTCCGGGCTAGGGTGAATCCATTGATCGATTGATCGATTTATTGCTTTCCTAGGGGGTTATTATAAGCGAACGAGAGTTCCACTAATTAACCTAGGATTAGACGTTATTCACCTCGAGAGAGGGTTTAACATAGGTTAGGGAGTCTCACGGATCAAGCTAAGTAAAGAAATCATATAATTTAGGGTTAGATAATAAAGTGAAGTCTAGGTGGATTCTTCCCGAGGGTATCATCAAAATCAACTGAGTCTTTTCCAAGTTATCCCAATCTTGTCTTTTTGTCTTTATTTCTTTAGTCTAGTTGTTGTTAATTTAGTTTAAAAGCAACCTTCATCTTATTTAGGCTAAATAATAAAAAGAAAGTAAGTATTAGTACTTTTAGTTCCTTTGGGTTCGATATTCGGTCTTGCCTAAACTATACTACTGTTCGATAGGTACACTTGCCTCAATATCGTTGTCAGAGTTAGTCTCCAGGTTTGATCATTCTTTTATAAATATTTAAAACTGTGATTCCACAGCAATCACAGCCTTCCCCCACGCGCGCCCCGCGTGCATCCGCGCCGCAATCACCACAAGCGACCACGCCAAAGATCGATGTGGCTTCCTCTACACCAGTACTGTAGTAATAAAAGCGAAGAATAGCGAAGAACAAAGAATAGCAGAATGTAGAATACAGTAGAATATTTCAAAAAAAAAACCTGTATTTCATTTTTTCGGCTATGAAAAGCTAAATATTGTACAGTAAAAATTTACACGCACTCATACGAAAAATATGAAATCCAAAAGCAGAGAATAATTTTGAAAAGGTGATTTCAGTCTTCGATAATCTTTTTCTTTCGTTTTTTTAGATCTTTGTTTTTTCTTCCGTTTATGTAAAAATCTAGAAAGAAATAGGTGTTTACCTTCGTAAAATGGACCGTCGGATTGCTTTCTTCGTCGTAATCGAAGCAAAGAGGTCCTTTGAGGTTGGGAATGTGGAAGCATTCGGTCTGGTTTGAAAGAGAGTATTCGAATAGGCCTGAATCGGCCATTAATCGCCGATTGTCATGGCGTTACAATGGTCAGACGGTGGGTTTTTTGATGCCGTGAAGAAAAGAAGATTTCGACTGGACGAAGAACAAAAGGGGGCTAGGGTTTCGTTTAAAAAAAAAAAGTTTGGCTGATTGTTTTCATTCTGTTTTTAAAAGATTATGGTTCATTAAGGGAACGATGCCGTTTGGGCTCATTTCAATAGCCTTAAAATGACACCGTGTGAAATGCCCCGATCCGATTCGATCCAGCATCCATAGGATCCGCGCGCTTTTGCGGTGATGGGATATTTGTGCATTTAGTCCCTCTTTGTCGAGCCGTCTTTCGATTAGATCCGTTATGCATTTTTTTTTGTTTTTTTTAAATTGACCTTTATAATTTGTGCGTATTTCAAATTGATCCGCGCTTAAACGATGTGCATAAGGATTTGGCCCAATTGCGTTTTTTAACCCTCCCTCATCCATGCACACTTTAATTAAGTCCTTGATTTTGTTTTTACTTGTTTAAACATTATTTTTTGATTTTGTTTTTATTTCAACTAAGTTTGTTTTAATTCTATGCTTTTATTCCTTATAATTTATTTATTTTCTTAAATAAAGACCGATTTAACATAGAACTTGGAAATATTTTATTAATTTTACATTGTTTTAATATATTATTTTATATTTTCATTTATATATTTTTATTCGTTTTACTATGATTTATTTTTTTAATTTTTTTATTATTACTTTGTTTTAAGATCCGTATAATGTTTAATTTAAATACTTTTATATCTTATTATTTTATGCATACATACGTAATTTATGATAAAATTATTTCTTTTATGTATATATTATTGATTTTCACATTATTTTATGTATATATTTTATTTTAAATCTATCTATATGTGCACGTTTTCTTATAAATCTAGTTAAGTAACTTATATCTTTTTAAAACTTCAATCGTATTTATATTTTTGCTCATTCCAAAAATTTCATCAGACATAAATTACTTATATTAAGTTTTATTGCATATATATTACTTATATTATTTCTATTTACCATTTTGTATACGGTTTTATTTTCCAAAAATGGTTTCGACACATATATTTCCGAATCTGTTGTAATGAGCCCATTTCATTTACCCATTTTAAAATAAACTAAATTAAACTAAAATAACAACAATAATAATAGTCCAATAATAATGTCCATTTACAATTTTCCAAGCCCAAACCAAATTAAAGCCCAATAAAATACCCAAATCCAAATTACATAACCCAATTTAAAAATCCCAAAAATAGGCCAAATTCGGTCTAGTATTGGCCCAGTAAAATTACGCGGCCCGAATGGCCCAATCAGAGATTTGCATCGGGGAAACCCTGGAATATTCGAGAATAGTTTGGCGCATTTGCCCTCACGAGCGGCTTCTCTGTGTGGCCTCGTCCCTGCCCCCGAGTGGTACCTCCGCACCTCGCACACCTACACAGTTAGCAATAACAGAATAACAATGGAATATTGTAGAAGAAAAATGTGTATTTCATTTCTTTCGATCTGGCTATAAAAAGCCAAGCATTTTCATCTGTAAATTTTTACGAACACTGATTCTTACGCATACCGAATACAAAAAATTAAAAAAAATTATAAATAGAATTCTGAAAGGTGATTCTCAGTTCTCAATAATCTTTTTCTTTAGCTTTTCTCTTTTATTTTGGATATTTGTGTTGTTTGCTAGTGTGAAAATCTAAAAAGAAAAGGGGTTTACCTGTATAAAGTGAACTGTCCGACTGCTTCCTTCGTCGAAATCAGAGTGAAGAGGGTCTGTGAGGTTGAGAATGTCGAAGTTTTCCAGCCCGATTTCATAAGGAACTTTCGAATAGGCCTGAGTCCGTCATGAGTCTGTCACTAGTCACCGATTGCTATGGTGCTTTAGTGGTCGGACAGAGTGGGTTCTTTTGATACGGTGGAGAAAGGAGGTAAAACAAGGGCTAGGGCTTTGGTTTCAAAAGAAAAAGGGACCGAGTTTCTGCTTTGTTTTTTTTAAGGTTTTTTTTTTAAATTGTATGGAATGACGCCTTTTCAAAATATTTTTATGTACTATCTATAAGGTTATTCTAGTTAAATTATTTTGAAATCTATTCTACAAGGTTCTAATTTGTTTATTTGCCATCTATATATTCTATAAGGTTAAATATAAGGTTCTATAAGGTTATTCTGAGCGAATTTGTAGGCAGTGAGAGTACTCTCAGCAGCTTCCTTGCTTTCGGCGCTAGTTTTGAATTCAGCCAAATACCTACGATAATCTCCCTTTATCTTAAGATAAAAGACCTTTGAATCTCCATCGGAAGCCGAAGGGATGAGTGTAGTGTCAAGTAGTTTCAAGATCCTGCCACAGATCGAAGAGAGCCTAAAACCGAAACCTTAAGGGAAACTTTCTCTCTTCTTCCCATCATTTGCATACTTCTCTTTTTCTTCTTTTCTTTTTCACCATTTCTTCAACCCTTCTCTTCTTCTTCACTCAATATTTTTGATGGCCGAATCTTGCTTGATCTTTTCTCTCTAAATAGCCGAAACTGTAATCACATTATTTCTTCTTCTTGCTTGCAAATTTGGCATTTCTTCCTTGACCAATTTGGGTAAGTGATTTCATCCTCTTCTTTGCATTTTCTTTTCTTCATGGCTGAATATGTGCCCTTATCATTGGATGGTTCTTTAAACCGAAATATCACTCTCTCCTACTCCCTCACATCGTGATCATCTCTTTTTCGTAGTGTTCTATGTTGGAACGCCAATACCCCATGGCGCAGCAGAATAAAATTAGATCCGGCGATCCAAACCATGGATCCATGTGTGAGAACGAATCAGGTGAAATAAAGGTTTCAAATTACCAAAACTTCAATCTGAGTAGACAAATGACGCCTTGGCAACAAGAGTTTTGATCTCTTCATCGAATCAAGCCACAACCTTTTCGATGACGGCCTCTACGTGATTCACCCGGTTTGACTATGAATCGGAAGAAATCTCCAAAACTATTTTGAGGTTTATTTGCTTGACGGTACTAGACCTAACAAGCAATCTCTTAGGGTTTTCACATAAGCTTTGCCTCTTTTAAATACCTTTTATATTGGGTATCCTTTTAATTGGGCCTTTTATAATGGGTATTTTTTTTCATTGGGCCCATTATTTGGTATCCTTTTAATACCCTTTTATAATTGGTATCTCTTGAATGTATCATAAGATTAAATAAATATAATAAAGTTTTTAACCAAAAAATTATAATTACATTAATTATATCCAAAAATTATAATTACATTAATTATAATAAGGATTTCGTAAACTATATTTATTTAAATTTATATATGAATCAAATTCATATATTAATAGAATTATGTTGTCATTATGTGTACAACATCCTTGTACATATAATATGTTCAATATTTGATTGCCCAATTAAATTAATTCTTTAATTAATTTAATTCATGTGACAACTAAAAACAATACCAATTATATTTTATTCCGTTCATTTAAACCATAGGGTGTGACCTCAGAGGGTTCTTGCAACGTTAGCGGTAATAATAGAACGATTCTAATGTCACAAACAATGAGTGGCATCTAGCAATGCATCATTTCTACCTAAGTTACAAGAAGTCATGATTCCATATAACTTTTTGTGATTAACCTTTCATACATTAATCCTTAAGTCCTTTATCTCTGAATGGACACAAGTCATGGAATAGTCACACTTGTATAGTCCATCCCATGTTTCTTGATATCTTGAGTAGACTATGATATACAAATTAGTATGACATCTCATGTCAACTTATTTGAGCATGGCCATGCATTTCTAGTCTCACTCAATCAAGTGGCCTAAGATATTACTCCCATTATGTAGGAGGAACTTATCCTATATTGATCAACCATATCCTCTACATAGATTGTGGTATATCTAACATCGGTCTTTATAGAACAACCAATTATGGTGTACGCGTTGATCAGTATCAAAATATACAACTCACGATGTTGAGATAATAATTATCTCAAGTCCGAGGATCATATACATATTAATCACTATGAGTAATGTTGTGACAATTACATAATAATCCAATAAACATACTCACAACGGGTCAATCCAATATGTTGTTCTCTAACACACATATTCATGCATTGATTTTGACAATCCACATCAATGACAACTCTTTATCATCAATCAACTACATGTTAGTCTTAATGCATTATTGTTGTCCTAGTCAACAATAATACTCGACTAAGGATCTTTTAAGAATAATCATATTATTCTTAGGACATTATTATAAAACAGTTTATTTATACACACGTAAAGAAAAAGCTAAATAATAATGACAACGCTTTATATTAATAAACATGGTAAATTAAGTATGTTATTACAACCATCTCATGATTGGTCTTTGGGCATACTCTTACATTCTAGTGGGTGGCCAAATACCACATCTTTGTCGATTCATCCGTAGTCATAAGCCCAATCGGTGGAAGTCAGATCTATTATTGTTAAGGTAAAGAGTTTCGTTATGGTTCATTTCGATCTCTTTCATTACTCGGTTAATCTATTAAAATGGATCGATGGATTTGACTAATCAATTATTATGAGGACTAAATCGCTCGTTCTTCTCTACTTGTTGATCTTTCGGAAGTAGTGGTAAGCCGAATCCTATCCCTAAACAACTACTTTTACTCATCATAGTATTATATTAATCGAGACTTTTTCAATGGAGGCAAGTGGTAACGATACTAAAGGAAAATCGAAAGAAGGGCAAAAAGGGAGTGGACTTGCAATCTCTACTCCCAAGTTCAAATGAAGAGTTATAACATCCTGAATTAATGGGCCTATGCATTTTGGTGTTGTAGGCTTAAAATGTTAATTTGAGGTTTAGAGGTGCAAATTGGGCTCAGGAATGGACCGAGGTCTTGGCTAAATATTTTGTTTAGAGACTATTGGGTTTAAATAAAGTATTAAGAGTGTAATAGGCAAGATAGGCTTGTGGCCTAGGAACAAGAGGCGTAGTAGGAGGGAGCTATAAGTGGCGCCAATAGGCAAAGGAAAGGGGCCTCAGTGTGGCCGCTTGGAGCCCAAGAAATTGGGCCAATTTCGGCAGCCCAAGGAGAGCTAGGGGCACATCAATGTGGCTACAAAATAGGGAATTTTATGTTTTAAATTATGTGGATAATAAGCTGATAAAGGAGGGGGAGTTGGAGCTAATTAAGTCTCTTTGGGATGAGTTAGTAGATTAAGATAAAGGAGAAAAGATAGGATTTATTTGCAAGGTTAGGTAAGTGTCGAAATTTCTATAAATAGGGGGGGATAGCTAATCAATTCTGGCATTAGAACCCTACTCTTTCTTCTCTTCCTGTGCCAAAAATTTGAAGGCCATCCCACTTGTTTTTTTTTTCTCATCTTTCCTCTTCCAAAAGCCGAAAATCACCACCTCCCTCACATTTTCTTTCTTTTTCTTTGAAACTTCCTTTTAGTTGAATCTTCTAATCCCCATTGTTATTCTTCTCCCATTCACTAAAAGCCCAAACTCCTCATTCAATTCTTCTAAAAAGCCGAAAAACACATCTAGTTCATCTTTTCAGGATTTTCTTAAAAGCCAAAATTCCTAGATCTATACTCTTCTACGCTTTGATCTTCTTCTGGGATTGCCAAATCTTTCTGCAAGAGGGTAGCCGAAATCATCTGTAGAGGTAAATGTCGATTTGTGTATTCTTTTCCAGCTTTTAGAGATCTTAGCCGAATGGCTATATGGTTAACTAATCGGGTGTTTTCTATCGTTTGCGGCATTCCGGGATTTGAAGGGGATTCAATCGCTTAGATTTCTAAGCCAGAGTTCATTAGCCCTTGGATCGTATCACTTTCAGGATTTCAAGGTAAGGAGATCTATTAATTTAAACGTGTAAATTCGGGTAAACACTAACCCTTGGCTGAATATAAGAGAGGCCTTATCTTCGTGTTCTTTCAGCTTTTGAGCAAAGTTGTAGACAAAGGGCAGTAGATCTGATTAGTGAGGGTATCAACATAGAGAGTAGTACTATGTGTTATCAGGTGTGTAACACTTCCACACCATTTAGATTGCCTATTAACATATGTTATAAATCTGTAATATTCTGTAAAATGCCGAAATATTAGCATGGCTGTTGAAAACCCGAGGAGGGTGAAAGCGAATCATCAGGTTAGTGATCTCTGTCATTCTAAAGTGAATGTTTCTGTTGAATTGATATGATAAACATGTATACTGATTTCTATGTTGCACGGGGTTGGGTGATTGATGAAAGGGGAAGTGTTCTGTTGTAGTGGCTTTTTCCATGATCTGTTGTAGTGGCCATTGCCATGATCTGTTGTAGTGGCTATTGTCGTGATCTGTTGTAGTGGCTAATGCCTTGATTTGTTGTAATAGCTATGGCCATGATCTGACGATGAGCAGCATGACTGCCATCGATGGTGTGTAGCGGTGTGGGTTGATTGTAGAAATCCTCAATGGTGTGATTGGCAAGCAAGGATGGTGTCTAGCGGATGGAAACCTAGGATTGGGTTGGGCTTTGCATATTTTCTAATCTATTATACTCTGTTATTCTGTCTGTGGGGCTAAGGCCCAAATCTAATGGTGCATGAGGGTTGCACACTGAGTCTCGCGACTCAACCTATTATTTAACATTTTCAAGTAGCACCTAGTGCGTCGAACTGGGCTGGAGAGGAGCGCAAGGTGGCCATGCGAGAGAGTATCTTAATTTCGCAGAAGACTTTACTTAGAATATTTGTTTTTAATATTTTTAGTTAGTGGGTTATAAATTTCTTTGTAATAAGGCCATGGGCCATTAGTTTTATTTTTATTCCGGTTATAATTTGGGCTTTTATTTTTATTAGACGTTTAAATTTTTCCCTTAATGAAGTTAAGGCATTTTATAAAATTTACATCTTATATGAATTATTAAACTATTAAGTTTTTCGGTGTAAATTTTTAAACCTGATAAATTGTTTTCCCAAAATGCGACGTGTTTTACTAAATCATCTTAGTGACATACCAGATCCGGTCGTGATGTTTGGGCAGGGTTTGGGGTGTTACAAATTGATATCAGAGCCGTTCAAAACTGGCTTTGGGGCTTTGGGCTCAAAATGATTTCTAAAGATGGGTTTTGAAAACATGCATGTTTATAAATAACACAGGAGGGTTTCTCGGCATGGCACCTGCGTCTCCGGCCTAAGTCCGCCAGGTAAGTATTCTGAACTCACTGTGTGTTATATATGTATGTGAGCTTGAAGGGCTTTAAGGGATGTAGATTATTTTTAGAACTTGATGGACTTTAGGCCTAGCTCAAACGACTTTCTAAATCTCATAAGACTTAATTTCACTAAACAAACCTGTAAACGAGTCGCAAGACTAGGGAGTGGCAACAGGCATGCGCATGTCTAGGATTGGATCCGGAAGAGCCTGGTACTTAAGTAGTCCTAGTGACTCACCTCCACTTCACTGGAATCCTACTTGGTGCGTAGTGACTGTTCACTCTAGCCGCGAGGATTTGTTGACTGGCCAAAATCCATAACTAAAACCCGAAAGGGACCAGCCACCCTATTTTCACAAAATTGCTAAAATACCCTTATTTTTGAAAATTACCAAGATACCTATGATTTGCAAATATAACCCCAGATTTACGAAAATACCCCGATTTACAAAGTCAACGGTTTTTTTAAAGAAAAAAAATATAACACACAACATCAATCCAAAACCACAAACACTTGAACACCGCTATTATTCTTTTGAAATCAAATTCTCTAAGATGCCCTGTTTTAAAAAAAAATATATCCCCTTAATTCTGTAAAACTTTTGAAAATACCCTTGATTTGTAAAAAAAATCCCAAAATATCCCTGATTTGTAAAATGACCAAAGTACCCCTGGTTTGTAAGAATTATCGAAATGCCCCGAATTTCAAAATTATCGAAACGCCCCTAGATTTGTAAAATTACCAAAATACCCTTATTTCAAAAAATCACCAAGGAACCCTATTTTGAAAAATTACGAAAATACCCCTATAGGATAAATTACGAAAATACCCCTGGGTAGTGAATGACGAGAATACCTCTACATGATGAATGTAGGTTCGTGGATGCTATTTGCATGTTAATGTTTGATGATTGAATGTATGTGCTTTCTAGAGCTAGGAGATGCGAACTTGAGACGGAACCGTAGATAGGTTCAAATTCGAAAGAATCACTCTTAAAACTACTGTTCATAAGACTGCTCGTGGTTAATCAGTGGAAGAACATTAATAATTCATAAAATTTCTAATTCAGATAATACGAGAATCAACGATGAGCGCTAGAAGAGGAAGAAGAGGCCGCGACCGAGGCCGTAGAAGTGTTAGGACTGATTTGCTGACTCAGCTAGTTAGGGAGGTACTGAAGAAGGTTAAAGAAATCGGTGAAACACTTCGGGTTGGGTGCATGGAATGTAAGAAAAAAAGAGATCGTAGTTTTCTAGGGTTGCAGTCTCATTCTGTGAAGCATGTTAAGGTACGTCCAAACTTCCGGGTTTGCGAATATTACAGAAGGCGTCATCTGGGTGAATGTTGGAGGAAGTCAGAAACGTGTTTAAGATGCGGGTCTAAGGAGCATAAGGCTCGGGATTGTTCAATCACCATTAAGTCGGGTATGTTTTGTGTGGATGCTATATTTTTAGGTATAGAAACTGTATGCGTGCAATGTTTATATATTCTTAAGTTAGAGTGCGCAGCGAAAGCATAGTGGTGAGACTTGGGTAGTACGACTAATAGTTAGTCGAAAATTTCAAGGACGAAATTTCTTTAAGGGGGTAGAACTGTAACATCCTGAATTAATGGGCCTATGCATTTTGGTGTTGTATGCTTAAAATGTTAATTTAAGGTTTAGAGGTGCAAATTGGGCTCAAGAATGGACCGAGGTCTTGGCTAAATATTTTGTTTAGAGACTATTGGGTTTAAATAAAGTATTAAGAGTGTAATAGGCAAGATGGGCTTGTGGCCCAGGAATAAGAGGCGCAGTAGGAGGGAGCTATAAGTGGCACCAATAGGCAAAGGAAAGGGGCCTCAGTGTGGCCGCTTGGAGCCTAAGAAATTGGGCCAATTTCGACAAGCCAAGGAGAGCTAGGGGGGACGGCAATGTGGCTACAAAATAGGGGATTTTATGTTTTAAATTATGTGGATAATAAGCTGATAAAGGAGGGGGAGTTGGAGCTAATTAAGTCTCTTTTGGATGAGTTAGTAGGTTAAGATAAAGGAGAAAAGATAGGATTTATCTGCAAGGTTAGGTAAGTGCCGAAATTTCTATAAATAGGGGGGATAGCTAATCAATTCTGGCATTAGAACCCTACTCTTTCTTCTCTTCCTGTGCCGAAAATTTGAAGGCCATCCCACTTGTTTTCTTTTCTCATCTTTCCTCTTCTAAAAGCCGAAAATCACCACCTCCCTCACCTTTTCTTTCTTTTTCTTTGAAACTTCCTTTTAGCCGAATCTTCTGATCCCCATTGTTATTCTTCTCCCATTCACTAAAAGCTGAAACTCCTCATTCAATTCTTCTAAAAAGCCGAAAAACACATCTAATTCATCTTTTCGGGATTTTCTTAAAAGCCAAATTTCCTAGATCTATACTCTTCTATGCTTCGATCTTCTTCTAAGATTGCCAAATCTTTCTGTAAGAGGATAGCCGAAATCATCTGTAGAGGTAAATGTCGATTTGTGTATTCTTTTTCGGCTTTTAAAGATCTTAGCCGAATGGCTATATGATTAACTAATCGGGTGTTTTCTATCATTTGCAGCATTCCGGGATTTGAAGGGGATTCAATCGCTTATATATATAAACGTAATTATGACTCTAGTGGCTCTGCCACAAATATTATGAAAAGCAATTTGACTGCAGCGATTGGTGTGAGCGTTGGGGTGGGTTGACATGATCCCTACAGGTGTGATTGGCTGGTCGGGGTGTGATTGGATGGATGGATTGGGTTGCATTCATCTCATTTTTAATGCTGTTATGTAAATGGGCTTAGGCCCAAGATGTTGCTATATGGGTTTAGGCCTAGTGGATGACAGTAAGAGGATTATGCACTGAGTTCTTGTAACTCACTCCCCTTTCTTTCTTAATCCTTGCAGGTAATGCTCAGTAATGAGGACTTGGGCCCATGGATGACCCGATGGAGGTCATACTTTGGAAATATTGTTTTCGAACATTAGTAAACTTCTTTTTCGCTTTATTTTATTACTTTTACTATTTTGGGTTTAAAGTTGTAATAAGGCCTCTGGGATATGTTTTAATTTGCTTTATGTTTGACGTACTTATTATTATTTTTGAACTGTTTTAAACGGGGATTTTCTGAAATCATAAATAACAAATTTCTAAAATTGATTAACAAATGGGTTTCATAACAAATATGTACAAAAAATTTAACTTGGATTTTCATTCGAATTTTATCAACATCTTTTTCAAAAGTCACAATTTTAAAGTTCACTAGTTCAATTTTCGATTCATCAATCAACCTCTCGAGATTAGTAGTTTTTATAATCAAACTTGTTTTCTTAACTATAAACAAATAAGGACAACTTTAGTAAGAATCACAAGTTATTTACACGTTTTCTTCATGTGACATACCAGATCCGGTCATATCGCATGGGTCGGGTTTGGGGTGTTACATAGGTCCCTTTATTATTTCGATATTTAGCATTTAGACCCTAAATTTTGATTTATTTCTAAATTTGCCCTAAATCTGTTTGACTTTGCTTGTTTGTCATTTATTTGTTTTATTATTATGGTTTATTCTAAAAAAATAATTCTATATTGTCAAGTACAACCATTTTCATCCTAATTTCTTTTATGCATATTATTTATGTTAAATTTATATATTATTTGCTTTGAATATATATATTAGTTAGTTTAAATTATTTCTACAAATTATTTTAAATTCTTCTTATGTATTATTTATTTTAAAATTGTTTTGTATATATATATTATCCATGGTAAACCTTTTTATATTAGTAAATTAAGATTAATTGTTAGTTTGAGTTGTTTTTTTATTTATTAACTATTTCAAAATCAATTTATATATTATCTTATTATTAAAGAATTTTTTGCATAATACTTTTAAAATATTTTATCATTGCCCTTTATGTTATTTATTTTGAAATTATTTTGGGTATATATATTATTTATTATGTCTTATTTATAATAGTCACTTTTATAACATCCATTTCAAATCTTTTATATATTATTCGCTTAGAATTGTTTTATGTTTTATTTCAGATTTTCTTATTACTTGTTTCGTATTGTGATAATGTAGGTATTAAGATAAGATGTTATGTGATTATTGCTATTATGTGTATGGTAATTCTTGTTTTATATTTAATTGTACTTTACGATTTAATAGTATTGTAACATCCTGGAAAGGGCCTATGCATTTTCGGTTTAATTGTACGAAATGACATGTCTTAAGTATTATGAATAAATTTTGAACATTTTTGGAAACCTGGAAATGAATGGAAATAATTTGGAAATGAACATTTTTGGAAACCTGAAGATGTGTGGAAATGTTAAGTTTAAAAATGGAAAGTGAACATTTTTGGAAACTTGAAAATGTAAGGAAATGATTCAAAAGAGGAAAATGAACATTTTTTGGAAACTTGGAAATGTAAGGAAATGATTCAAAAATGGAAAGTAAACATTTCTGGAAACTTGAAAATGTAAGGAAATGTCAAGTTTACAGAGCCGATCGAAAATTTTTGGAAACTTAGAAATGACCTAGAAATGACGAGTTTTAAGGTTTAAAAGGGGAAATTAAGGTAAGGTGGCCTTAAAAGAAAAAGTTTGTGAAATTTGACACACAAACAGGCTTGGAAAAGTGGCCTGAAGATGCCACTTAGGGCCTATGAAAATGGCGCCATATGCAGGAGGATTGGGCCTGGGTTCGAGTCACTTGGGAAGCAAATAAAGGAGGTTTTATTTTTGCTTCCAGAAGACTGAGGTGGAGGGCACATGCTTCTAGAAAGGAGGTGTTTTATTTTCATAAATATTCGATTAAAAAGGTGATAAATAAAGGATTTTTAAATTGGATTATTTTGAAGAGATAAATGTTGGATTAAACTCTTTTATTTATGATAATTAAAGGATAAAGTTATCAAATAGAAGAATGGTGGCCAAGTAAGGGACTCTAGCCTAGTAAATTTGGCTATAAAAGGAAAAGAGAGGCCATTCAGCATTATTTACTCTTCCTTGATAACCTCTGCCGAATTTTCTCTACAACCCCTATTCTTTTCTTCTTCATTTTCTCCTCTCAATATTCCAAAAGCTGAAAGCTTGCTAAGATCAAGGCCATAGCCGAATCTCTGAAGGTTGAAGTGAAGATGCAATCAATTTCTTCAAATAAGGGTAAGATCCAAGTTTGGTTTCCATTCTTTTATATTTTAGACTTATCGAAATCTAGGGCTAATCCCATTAATGTTCATGGTTGCCGAAACTTTGAAGAGATCTTTTGGGATTTACTAAGTGTAGACTACAAGGAAGGAGAAGTTCTTTTTCCGAAGATACACCATAGGCTACGTGTTCCCTAGTTATTCGAGATTTAAAATCCACAAGGTAAGTGTCTATAGCATTCGGCCAAGGCCTATTTTGATAGTTAGATCTAATTCTTGTTTGTTTAAAAATGCCGAAACTAACCCCTGATGAGATTTAATGCTTGGCCAAATACAAGGAGGAGCATAGCATAGATTTCGGGATTTGAATAAAAGAGAAATCGACAACAAGGTAAGTTTTAGTGTACTAATCCTACTAAGATTTGGATTTATGGCCGAATGGCTTTTTATTAAAATAGTATGTGATTAATCAAATGTAGGAACTTGAGATCTAAATCTGTAGATCAGTTTTCTGGATTTCAAGGACTTCGTTAAGCGAATCAGGTGTGTACCCCACACTACTTTGTAATATGAATTATGGTTATATGTATTAAAATATGTGTTAATAGAAATATGAGCATGGCTAAGGTACCATGTTATGGTACTAAGTACTCAGGTACGTTTCCTACTTTTATTAGGAATATGAAAAATGTTATTCGTAACATGAGTATGTGATAAGAATGTGAACTCTGGTATATTATGCATATTAATATATATGGGGCATATGGTTGTATATTGAAAGGGGAAGTGAAAAGCGGTGACTTAAGACCACAGTAATCTGAAAAGTGGTGACTTACGACCATAGTAATCTAAAAAGTGGTGACCTAAGACCACAGTAGTCTGAAAAGTGGTTTCCTAAGACCACAGATGCGGAGCCTTAAGCCCGCAAATTGGTGTGTAGCGGAAGGAGGGTCGACTTAGTAGTCCCCACGGTGTGTTTGGCAGGTACGGGGGTGTGTAGCGGATGGACAATTAGGTTTGGGTTTGGGAATGCATCATAACTTGTATTTTATGTTTGAATGTATAACTACTGTATGCCTGATTCCATTATGATTTAGTGTCGTGTACACATTGAGTCTGGTTGACTCACCCCGTTGGGGAAATATTTTTTTTTCAGGTGATGAGCAATAACGGATCAGGTCGGCAAGGGCTAAAGGTGGCCATGCATCGCAAGGAGAAATTTAAAGATTTGGCCCTTTTATTTTACTCAGTACTTAAATTTTATTTTGGGGTTTTTACTTGATGTAATAAGGCCATAGTTGAATTTTCTTTATTTTTATTTTCAATTATTATGTTTACGAATGATTATCAATTAAAGTTTGAGTAAATTTATTACTTTAAAAATAAACCCTAATTGTTTTGTCACCTTACTTAAATGGATTTCAAAATAAGATAAATGGGTTTTCAACTCAAGCCCAACCCAAAACATTTTTCTTTTAAAATCGCACAAGTTTTTCTCTAAGTAACAAAAGAATTTGAAATCGGTTTACTTGAGGAACATACCAGATCCGATTCAGGCTCGTGGGTCGGGTGTGGGTGTTTCAGTTTGGTATCAGAGTCCAGTTTTAAACTCTCGGCCTGTTGGCTAAGGCCCAAAACATTTTCAAAGCGAGCCCAAAAAGTTTTATAAAAATATTTTTATGAAATCAGCAGGTTATTCTGGCATGGCACCCAAGTCTCCGACCCGCAGTCCACCAGGTAAGTACCCCTATCCCTTGTGTGATTTATAGTATGATGTGTAGAAGGGTAGAAATGGAATGGAACGTAGATTAGCATGATAAGTACTTGAACCCTAGGACTAGTTTACCCCAACTATTACATAAAACTTAATGTCTAATTAAACAAACCTATGACTAAGTCGCCGAGTTAGGGTGTGGTAACCTTTGTGCGCATGTCTAGGATTGGATCCGGAAGAGCCTGGTACTTAAGCAGTCCTAGTGACTCACCTCCTCTTCGTTGGAATCCTACCTGGTGCGTAGCTACGGTTCATCCTAACCATGAGGACTTATTCATAGGCTAAACACAATAACTAAAACCCGAAAGGGAACTAGCCGTGTTTTTATAAAAACCCTAGTTTTAAAACTCTTAAAATTACCCTTTTAATTTGTGAGAACTATTTTTACAAAATTTTTTGAAAAATTTCCGATTTGTAAAATTACAAAAATACCTCTAGTGGTAAAATTACAAAAAATGCCCTTAGTTTATGAAGCTCCCAAAATACCCACAGTTCTTATCAAAATTTCCTTACTTCATAACAAGTCCAAAAACCCTAATTTGCAAAGTATCAAAATATCTTGATTTTGGAAAATTACAAAATTGCCCCTAACTTACAAAATTATCAAAATGACCCTGACTTCCAAAATTTTTGCAACATCACTGTTTTGGAAAATAAAATTCTCAGAAGGAACCCTCAAAGTTTTACAAATTTTGAAATACCCCTGAATTATTAAACTTTTACAAATTCACCTTGGCTTATTACCAAAATACCCCCGAGATTCAAAATTACCGAAATACCCCTGGAATTTCAAAATTACCAAAATACCCTTATTGACAAAATCACCAAGGAACCTTATTTTGACAAATTATGAAAATACCCCTGTAGGACGAAATTACGAAAATACCCCTGGGTAGTGGAGAAACAACAACAATGAAAACTACAACGTTTCTCTGAATGAACGAAAGTTCATAATTGGTTGATGGATGTATGAATGAATGAAAAGACTGTGTGCATGTATGAATACGAAAGAACCACTCCTAAAACTCTTTTCATAAAATTTCTTCACGGTAATCAAGTGAAACAAAGACTAATTCATAAAACTTTTTAATCAGATTAAATCGTGGCGTTAGAAATGAGTTCTATGGGACGTGAACTTAGAGATTGTGCCTAGGAAGTATGATGGTTCTATTAAGATCAGAGTGCACAGCATAAGCGTAGTACGATGAGTTAAGATGTACGATTATTCATTAGTAAGTAATTTTGAGGACGAAATTATTTTAAGGGGGTAGAACTGTAACATCCTGGAAAGGGCCTATGCATTTTCGGTTTAATTGTACGAAATGACATGTCTTAAGTATTATGAATAAATTTTGAACATTGTTGGAAACCCGGAAATGAATGGAAATGATTTGGAAATGAACATTTTTAGAAACCTGAAGATGTGTGGAAATGTTAAGTTTAAAAATGGAAAGTGAACATTTCTGGAAACTTGAAAATGTAAGGAAATGATTCAAAAGAAGAAAGTGAACATTTTTTGGAAACCTGGAAATGTAAGAAAATGATTCAAAAATGGAAAGTAAACATTTTTGGAAACTTGGAAATGTAAGGAAATGTCAAGTTTACAGAGCCGATCGAAAATTTTTGGAAACTTAGAAATGACCTAGAAATGACGAGTTTTAAGGTTTAAAAGGGGAAATTAAGGTAAGGTGGCCTTAAAAGAAAAAGTTTGTGAAATTTGACACACAAACAGGCTTGGAAAAGTGGCCTGAAGATGCCACTTAGGGCCTATGGAAATGGGGCCATATACGGAGGATTGGGCCTGGGTTCGAGTCACTTGGGAAGCAAATAAATGAGGTTTTATTTTTGCTTCCAAAAGACTGATGTGGATGGCACATGCTTCTAGAAAGGAGGTGTTTTATTTTCATAAATATTTGATTAAAAAGGTGATAAATAAAGGATTTTTAAATTGGATTATTTTGAAGAGATAAATGTTGGATTAAACTTTTTTATTTATGATAATTAAAGGATAAATTATCAAATAGAAGAGTGGTAGCCAAGTAAGGGACTCTAGCCTAGTAAATTTGGCTATAAAAGGAAAAGAGAGGCCATTCAGCATTATTTACTCTTCCTTGATAACCTCTGCCAAATTTTCTCTGCAACCCCTATTCTTTTCTTCTTCATTCTTCTCCTCTCAATATTCCAAAAGCCGAAAGCTTACTAAGATCAAGGCCATAGCCGAATCTCTGAAGGTTGAAGTGAAGATGCAATCGATTTCTTCAAATAAGGGTAAGATTCAAGTTTGGTTTCCATTCTTTTATATTTTAGACTTATCGAAATCTAGGGCTAATCCCATTAATGTTCATGGTTGCCGAAACTTTGAAGAGATCTTTCGGGATTTACTAAGTGTAGACTACAAGGAAGGAGAAGTTCTTTTTTCGAAGGTACACCATAGGCTACGTGTTCCCTAGTTATTCGAGATTTAAAATCCACAAGGTAAGTGTCTATAGCATTAGGCCAAGGCCTATTTTGATAGTTAGATCTAATTCATGTTTGTTTAAAAAAGCCGAAACTAACCCCTGATGAGATTTAATGCTTGGTCGAATACAAGGAGGAGCATAGCATAGATTTCGGGATTTGAATAAAAGAGAAATCGACAACAAGGTAAGTTTTAGTGTACTAATCCTACAAGGATTTGGATTTATGGCCGAATGGCTTTTTATTAAAATAGTAAGTGATTAATCAAATGTAGGAACTTGAGATCTAAAATCTGTAGATCGGTTTTCGGGATTTCAAGGACTTCGTTAAGTGAATCAGGTGTGTACCCCACACTACTTTGTAATATGAATTATGGTTATATGTATTAAAATATGTGTTAATAGAAATATGAGCATGGCTAAGGTACCATGTTATGGTACTAAGTACTCAGGTACGTTTCCTACTTTTACTAGGAATATGAAAAATGTTATTCGTAACATGAGTATGTGATAAGAATGTGAACTCTGGTATATTATGCATATTAATATATATGGGGCATATGGTTGTATATTGAAAGGGGAAGTGAAAAGTGGTGACTTAAGACTACAGTAATTTGAAAAGTGGTGACTTACAACCACAGTAATCTGAAAAGTGGTGACCTAAGACCACAATAATCTGAAAAGTGGTTTCCTAAGACCACAGATGCGGAGCCTTAAGCCCGCAAATTGTTGTGTAGCGGAAGGAGGGTCGACTTATTAGTCCCCACGGTGTGTTTGGCGGCGTGCGGGGTGTGTAGCGGATGGACAATTAGGTTTGGGTTTGGGAATGCATCATAACTTGTATTTTATGTTTGAATGTATAACTACTGTATGCCTGATTCCATTACGATTTAGTGTCATGTACACATTGAGTCTGGTTGACTCACCCCGTTGGGGAAATATTTTTTTTCAGGTGATGAGCAATAATGGACCGGGTCGGTAAGGGCTAAAGGTGGCCATGCATCGCAAGGAGAAATTTAAAGATTTGGCCCTTTTATTTTACTCAGTACTTAAATTTTATTTTGGGGTTTTTACTTGATGTAATAAGGCCATAGTTGAATTTTCTTTATTTTTATTTTCAATTATTATGTTTACGAATGATTATTAATTAAAGTTTGAGTAAATTTATTACTTTAAAAATAAACCCTAATTGTTTTGTCACCTTACTTAAATGGATTTGAAAATAAGATAAATGGGTTTTCAACTCAAGCCGAACCCAAAACATTTTTCTTTTAAAATCGCACAAGTTTTTCTCTAAGTAACAAAAGAATTTGAAACCGGTTTACTTTTGGAACATACCAGATCCGGTTCAGGCTCGTGGGCCGGGTGTGTGGGTGTTTCAAGTATAGCATTTCATTTGTAAATAATTGCTCTACGTTGTATGTTATTATTCTATCGCATTTTATTCGTTTAAAAAGTCACGTTTAATGTCGTTCAAGTTTTAAAATCATTTTTACTCAAAGTTTTTTTTTAAAATAATGCAATACTCGTGTTTGAAAGTTTGGAGAAAATCGTGCCCTAACTTACTGGGTTCCGATTCTTCTTTAAAACTTAGCAACTGAGCACCCTTTTCTCTGTTAAATCAAAACGCATAATATTTTAAATATAAAAAAAAACTTATTCTCGGGAATTTGAGACATTGCGCCCTAACTCACTGAGTGTAATGTTTTATCATCTCGAGATAAGAATTTTGATCGCTGAAATCAAAATTTTAAAATTTATAAAGAGAATGATCGAACCTGGAAACTAACTCTGATAATGATTAAAGGCAAGTGTACCTATCAAACAGTAGTATAGCTTAGGCAAGACCGGATTATCGAACCCAAAGGAACTAAAAGTACTAATACTAACTTTCTTTTTATTATTTAGCCTAAAGTAGATAAAGTTGTTTGTTTAAATCTAAATTAACGACTACTAAGCTAAAGACACAAAGACAAAAAGAACAAATTAGGGAATAACTTTAGGAAAAACTTTAGTAAATACGTTTGAGCATGATTCATAACGTGATTTAAATGAAATAAGCTGCAAACTTACACAGCTTGACTTCAAATAATGCACATAACTAGCAAAGCCACTACAAACTTTCATCTATTACTTATTTCCTTCCAACAGCCAAAATTCACTTCTAGCTAGGAAAATATCTCTTATAGCTTGGAATTATGACAACTGCATTTTATTTATATTATGTAACTATTATCTTAAATCATATATCAAATTGCTAAAATTACTACCAGTTGCATTGATGGAGTAAGTTGCAATTTAGAACTTCATCAGAATCCAACTTAAGTTCTTTATCACCATTTCATGTAAACTTTCTCCCTCTTTTAGTCTTTTACAGGAAATTATGCTACGGTGTTGACTGTCCTTGTTAAAGCCAACAATTTTGATGTCCTGACAATCACAGTAGGCTTTGGAACAAAAAGAAAAAGACATTCAAACTAGACTTGCCACAATAGAAGTGTAGAACCACCAATGGAGCTAAGAAATCTTTAAAAGCCATAAATGGCATGTGAATATATGAAATAATGATTGCTCAACACCGATAAAGATTGTTGGCGAAGATAAGGTCCATCTCGCATAATAATACCCAATGTAACCAAAAATAACAAAACAAGGAAAAGATCGGATGAAATTTTGACCAAAAATTTCACAAAGAACATAAACTCTCAAAGGACAACTAAGTACCAAGAGAAGAAAACTTCAAAAAGGAAGGCACCTCAAAATTGAAGTTGAAATACATTAGAAATAGTAGAACACTAACCAAGCGGATATGCAATAAGCGCACAAAAATAAGCTTGATCCGCAAAGTACCAACAATACTCTTTCTTAATATTGTGGAAGGCTTGTATTAAGGTCAAAAGAACTTTGTCGACAGATATATGTTATAGAGCATCTGTGTGTATAAACACAAGAAAGACAACAACATTGTTCTCAATTATAGTTGGGAATTTTTTTTTTTTTTGAAGGGGAGAGAGAGAGAATGAATAAAAAGGAAGCAAAAGACCAGCACACAAGTAGGTTTTACTAGAAACTTATGATGTGCTTAAAACCAAATTGCACATATAATTCTTTGTCCACCTCAACATGCATGAAGCAAAGCATGCCGGCAATAATAAATATCCATATTTTATAACAACTTCAATTGCACATCAAATTTTAAAGGGCATTTACCTACTGTGGTTACACGAAGGACTCAAAGTAAAGGTTATAATCTAAAATCTAAACCATATAAAGTAAAAAAGTTTCCTTTTCATTTGATGATAAGTAGCTAATTCTAAGTGAAAAATTCACCAATTTTCAGTTAAACAGCCTTCAAGAAAGAGAAACAAGTCTAACTGCACTACCTTTTTAAGAGGTCTTGACGATGAACTATTAATGCAGGAATTAAATAAACTGGAAGAAATACTGGTAATGCCCTTTTATACCCTTCAGTGAAAAAAGAAATAACACGTGCACTGCATGATTGATTCCCATGTATCATCTGCAAATAACTTGAGGGTTTAAGCGTCTTAAAAGTAACAATATACTTTTTTCCAGCAAATGTAATATCCGGGATTTAGGGGTTATGTGTTTTCACTTGAATGTGTGCAGTAGCATGTTTGTATGTGGTATGTATATGTTTTGGGGGCTTCAGGAACCTTGGGATGAAGGTAGGAACCTTGGGATGAAGGTAGGAGCCTTGGAAAAATAATTGATTTTAAGCATTGAATGGGGAGCTAAAGGAGCTAGGCCATAAGAAAATTTGTGTGACGGTTATGACACAAGAAACCAGCTAGTAAAGTGGTAAGAGAGGCGCCACTTAGAGCACAGGAGGGTGACGCCTCAAGGAGTGTGCAGGGGCCTAGGTTCGAGCAACACAAGCAGCGTTTTAAGCTTTTATTTTTTTGGCAAGGGGGTGCAGTGGTGGACGACACAAGGACACTGAATGGATGAGTGAAAGACTAAGTCAAATCCATTTAAATGTGCGGCTAAGAGAGTGGATGAGAGGTGGACTCATTCAAACTCTTTGAATGTGAGGTGGAGAGGAAAAGTAGGAGAAAAAGAAAGGATTTGAGAAGAGGGGAAGAGTTGGCCGGCAAAGGGACTTTTGAGGGAGCATATTTGGTCATGCAAAGAGGAGCTAAGTGCCGAAAATTGCTTAAGGGGTTCTAGGTGCATTTTGGTTCTCTTTTCTTTCCCTAGTGTTGTGCCAAAAATAGCAGTCAGAGAACTTTCAAAGCCTTTTTGCATTAGCTGAACTTTCAAAGTCTATTTTCTTCTTCTCTTTACTCATCTTTAGACCGAACCCATCTCCCTCCCTTCTCTTTTCTTTTACTTTGCTTAGGCCGAAACCTCTCTCTCTCAATCCCACCATTGTCAATCTCTTTAAGCTTCACACTTTTCTTCTCCTTAGTTAAACCCGAATCGCATCAAACTTCAACCCCTTCACTTCTTCTTTTCACGATTTCTCCTTTCATTAGAAGCCGAATCCCCTATCTTTTGGCCATAGTTGATTGTATCTCTTCCCTTTTGGAACCGATATATCCACTAGATCAAAAGTCAAATCATATTTTTGTCTCATCGATTCCTTTTCTATTAATTCTTCAAAGCCGATCAACTATCTATAGTGGCCAAATTACTCTGTGTTTCCAAGCAAGGGTGCAATCGATCTCAACATTGTGGTAAGGGTTAACGTCATTCGGTTTTTTTCCTTTTTCCTTTGGTTAGCCGAAATCTAGGAATCTAATCCCTCTTATTCTCATTTGGCCGAAACCATGAAGAAAATCTTTCGGGATTCTTGTAGCCAATGATTGAAAGGTGATCTTTCGGGATTTAAAATCCAAGGTAAGCAGAATGTAACATTCGGCCAAGGACCATTCTTAAAGATCTTATGCAATAAGCTGAATCTGACATAAGTTATGTAGGATTTCGACATCTTCAAGGGCAAATGATAGTTTCAGGATTTAAGCAAGCGAGGTAAAGGATATTGATATTCGGCCAAAGGCCATATTCTTTGTTAGCCGATTTCTCATAAAGGGTTGTGTAGGTACTCAATCAATTTCCGAAGTGAAAGCCGAAAGCTTTAGTATTTTGTCGATCTAGGTAAGCCCTGTTCGTTTAAGATCTATATTTTTAAACTCTTTCACTCAATCATTTTCTCTGATTAAGTTAATCTCATGGAGTCGAGATCTAGCCAATCTAAGGAGAGGGTTGGAAGCGCAGATCCTACCCCTAAGTTCAAGAAGCGCTCAGTTTCAATGGTACATGATTGGCCACCGGGGTGTGGGCTAGAATCGGAAAGGGATAAGCAGATCACTATTATCCCTGCTAGCGAGAGTGTCGGTATCGAGAATGTTGTTCTCACTGTTATCAGGTGTGTAACCCTACATTAATTTCCCAATAGATTAATAGTGTTAATATTTAATATGTGATTATGAAAATACAAGTAACATGGCTAAGGGTGCCTTTCAATGGTACAGTGCATTCAGGTACGTTATCCCCTTAATACTCAGTTAATAATGTTATAAACATTGCTATGAAATATGTTTGATTTTGTTATGACTTTGGGTAAGGTACATTGCATGATATCTGAATAATATGTATGTTGCATGGGCATATGGGTGATATTGATAAAGGGGAAGTGTTCCAGTGGTTTTTACCACATTATCCGGTGACTTATGTCATATATTATGTATCCGGTGAATTATGTCACATAATTATGAATCCGGTGACTCTGTCACATTATCTGATAGCCATGCCACGATTATAAGGGCGATGTGCAGTTGACTGCAGCGACTGCCTTCGAGGGTGTGTAGCGGATGGAAGGTCGATTTAGTAATTCCCACGGTGTGATTGGCAGGTACAGTGGTGTGTAGAGGATGGATATCTAGGTGGGCTCGGGATTGCATTTCATTTTATGCTTAAATGTGATTAAATATGTTATGACTCGATATGCTATGTTATGGGTTTTACTGAAATGTTATGATTATGGCTATGATCGGTTGGGTTTTTGGTGTAGCCGTTACACATTGAGTCTGTTGACTCACCCTTCGCGGGATAACTTTTTGCAGGTGATACTTAGCGATATGGATCGGGTCAGCGGGGACTTTGTGGTGGCCATGCTCAGCTCAGCGTTTTCGGGTCTTCTTATAATTAAACTTATCACATTTTTCTTATTATGTTTTTAGGATTTATTTCGGGTTTTGTTTTGTTGTAATAAGGCCACTATTTAACGGTTTTATTTATGCATTTTAATTTTTATTCTGGTACGATCAACATCAAACAAATGGTTGAACATTTTTCGTAAAACAACTTCAAATGTTTTGACACCTAAACACCTACGGCTTTCAACTTAATAATAAGCTCTAAAATTCGGCATTTCTTTTAACTTATAATTTTTGAAACATGAAGGTAACATTTTTATAAAATACAAACTTTAATAACAACACGATTTTCAACTTGGTCATAAACAAATCTATTTTCTTCAAAACCATCATATTTTCCAATATGACAAAAAGAGATTTAATTAAAGTTTTACTCATGGAACATACCAGATCCGGTCAGGGCTTGTGGGCCGCGTTTGGGGTGTTTCAACTTGGTATCAGAGCCCAGTTTTAAACACTCGGCCTTGGGTTTTGAAGCCTACAACATTTTCAAAATTTGAGCCAAAATGGGTTTTTGAAAATTTTCGGTTAAAATGGTTCTATGGAAGCATGGCATCCTAGTTCTTGGCCCAGGTCTGCCAGGTAAGTTCTCTAGTTGATAAATTGATTTAAATGTGCTGATGTATGATATTTTAGAAGGATAGACGTAGGAAACTATACTATAGAGACATGGACCCTAGGTATATGTGTACTCTTACAGAAAAACCACTTATTAAAAACTCTCTGCATAAAACTTTTCTTTAAACAAGAAGTGAAAAGAGTCTAATGCATAAAATTTTCGTAAAAATAGATAAACTGCAACAGTAGACATGAGTTCTAGGAGACGTGGTCGCCGTGGGCGCGACAGAGGCAGAATGACTGTGTCGAAACCAGTCGGGTCTAGTCAGGGTTCCAAAAATGAGGCACCGCCACCGGCTGTAGGGGCAAAATTTCAGGAGCAGACGGGAGGAGATGATGCAGTATCGCAGGCTATGCTGCTAGTGTTAGAACGAGTGGCAGGAGCTAGTATGGGAAATGGGGCTCGAAAATCAGTATCTAAGAGACTTAGATCAAATGGAGCCGAGGTTTTTAGAGGGGTATTTGGGGTAGCTCTAAATGTAGCGGAGTATTGGTTAGAGGCAGTCGAGAGGATCATGGATGATTTGGACTGCACTGCTGAGGAGAAGCTGAAAGGTACTGTTTCACTACTTTCGAGATGAGGCCTACCAGTGGTGGCTCACTGTCAGAGAGGGTACCCCTACAGATCGAGTGGATTGGGGGTATTTTAAGGTTAAGTTTGAGGGGAAATACATCGAAACTAGCTACATAAACTCGCAGAGAAAGGCATTTTTAAATTTAGTGCAAGGAGGCAAGTCGGTAGCAGAATATGAAGTGGAGTTTTTGCGTTAAGCCGGTATGCCAGAGAGATTGTAGCTACTGATTATGAGCGATGTGTCAGATTTGAGGATGGACTGAGAGATGAGCTACGAGTGCTGATTGCCTCGCAGCGGGAAAGAGACTTTATAGTCTTAATGGATAAGGCTTGGATAGCTG
Organism: Gossypium bickii; assembly: GCA_025503065.1. Taxonomy (NCBI): domain Eukaryota; kingdom Viridiplantae; phylum Streptophyta; class Magnoliopsida; order Malvales; family Malvaceae; genus Gossypium; species Gossypium bickii. The sequence continues at coordinate 139,154,217 of CP106711.1, forward strand.
AAGAGGTTAAGCGAACCGAGAGATAGAACTGGGACAGAGATCAAAGTAAGAATAAGAGGAGCTATGGGTCTTCAGGGTCATCCGAGAATTTTCAAAAGAGACCTAGAGTTGATGGGCTGCAAGGTCAGCAGGTTGTTGTGGGAGGACAGTACCGTACTTGTACTCAGTGTGGAAAGATGCACCCAGGCGAATGTTGGAAAAAGACCGGGGGATGTTTTAAGTGTGGGTCCAAAGATCATATGATTAGAGACTGTCCGGTGGATACAGATGGGGTTGACCAGCTGTCAAGGTTATAATCAGGCTGGTCGTGGTGGACAACAGCCGTCGAGAGGTCGTGGTCTGAATGGCAGAGGTAATGGTTTTGGTAGAGTCGCGAACACACGTGCGCGGTAGTTGTAACACGCAGGCGAGACAACCAGTGTCCGTATATATACGGTTTGTCAGAGGGAGGATGGTGATGCACCAGATGTCATAACGAGTACGTTTCTTATTTCTGGATTACCCTTTGTTGCTCTGATAGATATAGGGTCAACTCATTCATACATCGCTAGTGAAGTATCTTGTACTCTGCATGTGAACTCTGAGACTGTACCTAGGAAGATGACTGTACTTAGTCCTTTAGGGCAAGCAGTTGTAGTAGACAAACTCTTTAGGGAAGTGCCTTTAGAAGTTCAGGGGGTGCAGTTTCCGGCTGACTTAATGGAGTTGCCATTCGGGGAATTTGATTTAATCTTAGGCATGGATTGGCTAGTAAGGTACCATGCGAATTTGGATTGTACTGCTAAGCGCATGTCATTGAGAACTTCTGACGACAATGAAGTTGTAGTGATGGGCGAGAGACGGAATTACTTGTCGAATGTAGTATCTGCCCTTAAGGCAAAAAAGATGGTAAGGAAGGGATGTATGGCTTTTCTAATGTTGGTTAGTGCCTTGGAGGCTAAAGAAGCAGCTGTAGAAGGGGTCAGGACGGTAAAAGAATTTGTGAATGTCTTTCTGGAAGAACTTCCAGGGTTGCCTCTAGATCGTGAGGTGGAATTTGGGATTGATTTGTTGCCTGGTACAGCGCCAGTATCTATCGCTCCGTACAGAATGGCACCAAAGGAGTTGGTTGAGCTTAAGGCTCAGATTCAAGAGTTGCTAGATCGTGGGTTTATCCGACCCAGTGTGTCTCCATGGGGAGCACCGGTCTTATTCGTGAAAAAGAAAGACGGGACTATGCGTATGTGCATAGATTATCGGCAGTTGAATAAGCTGACCATCAAAAACAAGTACCCTTTGCCGAAGATAGACAACTTGTTTGACCAGCTTAAGGGGGCCGCGGTATTTTCAAAGATAGGTCTAAGGTCGGGATACCATCAGCTTAAGGTGAAGGAAGCAGATATCCATAAGACAGCTTTCCAGACAAGATACGGGCATTATGAGTTCTTAGTAATGCCGTTCAGATTGACGAAAGCCCCAGCTGCGTTCATGGATATGATGAACCGGGTTTTCCAACCCTACTTGGATCGATTAAATCGTTGTGTTCATAGACGACATCCTAGTGTATTCCAAGTCTAAAGAAGAACATGATGAGCATCTCCGGATAGTATTGCAAGTGTTAAGGGAAAAGAAGCTTTATGCCAAGTTCAGCAAGTGCGAATTTTGGCTGAAGGAAGTTACATTCTTAGGGCATATGGTCTCTGCAGAAGGAATAAGGGTAGACCCTCGGAAGATTGAGGCAGTGCTAGATTGGTAACCACCTAAGTCTGTGGCTAAGATTCGCAGTTTCTTGGAGTTAGCAGGCTACTACAGAAGGTTTGTGGAAGGGTTCTCGTCTATAGCAGCACCTCTGACGAAATTGTTGAGAAAGGAGGTACCTTTCGTGTGGGCAGATAAGCAACAAGAGAATTTTGAAAAGCTTAAGAGGGTTTTGACAGAAGCTCCGGTTTTGATTCAGCCTAAGGCAGGGAAGGATTTCATGGTGTATTGTGATGCTTCTCACACAGGATTGGGATGTGTTCTGATGCAAGACGGGAAGGTGGTCACTTATGCGTCTCGTCAATTAAGGCCACATGAGGTTAACTATCCGACGCATGACTTGGAATTGGCAGCGGTAGTCTTTGCTCTTAAGGTATGGAGGCACTATTTATATGGAGAAAAGTCAGTGATCTACACGGACCACAAGAGTCTTAAGTATTTGCTGACTCAGAAGGAGCTGAATTTGAGACAACGAAGGTGGGTGGAGTTATTAAAAGACCATGATTGCTCAATAGAGTATCACCCAGGTAAAGCGAATGTAGTGGCAGATGCTCTGAGTTAGAAAATAGTGTCGGATCTGAGGGTAATGTTTGCACATCTTAGCCTTTATGATGACAGAAGTTTGCTGGCAGAGTTGCAAGTGAAGCCAACATGGTTAAGTCAAGTGAAAGAGAGACAGCTAGTGGATGATGATCTAAATGCTAAGCTACGGTAAGTGCAGAGGGGGGAATTGGAAAATTTTGGTGTGAATAGTGACAGAGTGTTGTGTTTCAGGGGTAAGGTCTATATGTCGAAGGATGAGGAACTAATGCAGAGAATTCTTTAGGAATCGCATAGTAGCCCTTATGCTATGCATCCTGGAGGAAGTAAGTTATACAGGGATCTATGGGATCAGTTTTGGTGGCCTGCTCTTAAGCGGGAAGTTACAGAGTTTGTAGGGAAGTGCTTAACGTGTCAGCAAGTTAAGGCTGAACACCAAGTACCTTCGGGGTTGCTTCAGCCGATAAAGATTTCGCAGTGGAAGTGGGAGAGAATCTGTAACACCCCAAACCCGGTCAACACACCACGACCGAATCTGGCATGTTACGGTGTGAAAACATTTTAAAACACAAGTTTGTCGGATAATTTCTAAGGAAAACTCTTTCATCGTTTTAAGGTTTAGAAAAACAAAAACCCTGTAATAAGTGATGTTGAGATTGTTTTATAGTTGCTTAAAACTTGGAAAACTCATGTTTGAAAACCCATTTGTTATTACAAATTTTAGAAAACATACGATACTTGTTAAAAACGGAGTGCGGTGAGTATAATCAAGTTTAAAACCATTTGTATTTGAAGTTGTTTGAAAATTAAAGTTGTAAAAACATCCCAAGTTACCTTTAATATTTTGTGAACTTTGTTACCCGATGGTAACGTTTGAAAAACATGAAAGAGATATAGTTTTGAAAATGTTTATTTTTACCTGTTATTTAAGCAAGTATATATATATATATATATATATAAACACATGCATAATATAATCAAAATAAAAGCAAGAGATTAAAAACCCAAAATACTTAGCGGCCTTATTACAACCCAAAACCAAATTTAAAGAAAGTAAATAAAATCAAAATAGTAGTTTAAAGTCAAAATCCAAAATGTAGATGCATGGCCACCTCGAGTCCTCCCCGGCTCCATATCCACGATCTAAGCCTCATCTGCAAAATATAAGGGAAGGGGTGAGTCACCGAGACTCAGTGTATAAATCCCCAACCCGATAGTTTAAGCACTTACACAGATCATCAATAAAACATACAAATCATGCAACCCATAACCTAACCATCCGATCTCCTTTATCTACCGTGTGGTCAAAACCACTGGTGGTCAAAACCACTGGTGACCGAAGTCACAAATATATCGGTGCGGTCAAAACCACTGGTGACCGTAGTCACAAATCAAGTGATGGGGCCAACCCATCGTGTAGTCAAAACCACTGATGACAATCACATAATAAATCATGTGGGGCCAACCCACTGTGGTACCAAACCACTGGGACAAGTCACAATATCCATATGTGGTCAAAACCACTGGTGACCGTAGTCACAAATATCATATGTGTGGTCAACACCACTGGTGGTCAAAACCACTGGGACTTAGTCACAAATAATAATAGTGTGGTCAAAACCACTGGTGACCGTAGTCATGAATCAAGTGATGGGGCCAACCCATCTTGTGGTCAAATCCACTGGTGACAGTCCAAATAAATCATCCCCCCTCCTCTCATCAATCCCATCATCATGTCCATATCATACGTGTCATAATATCATGTAATCATGCAATAATGCATAGCATAGCATTTAACAGTAACATGATGACGTACATCAAAAACCACATAACAGGGGACTTACTCGGAGTCCACGCTCATGTCTACAAGGCAAAATCACTGATTTCAATGGCTATAACAGTAACATAATCAGTATATTATACTAATAGAGTGTGTAAGCATTACACACTGACTAACCGTAGATCTAAGCAAAATCCCAGAACCACTCGAAACTAGCGAAATCCCGAAGCGTTGCTTTCCCTTTCCTACAATCGACCAACACCTAATTAGTAGCTAAAAAGCCCATTCGGCTCAAATGGAAATCCCGAAAGGATATGCCGCCCAAATGTAGCACTCACCTTAAAGCCGATTTGGTTTCCAACCAAATCCCAAACTACTCAATGATGAAACCCCCCAATCGTCCCAACACTAGCACATACAAATGGTTAGCCTTCGGCTTTTAAAAGACTAAGGAATAGATTCAAACCACTAGAACCCTTACCTAGATTGGCAATCAAATCCTAAAGATCCACTGATTCAGGTTGCACTCCTCCATACAATCAACTTAAACGCATCATTAGCTATCCAAACACCAATCGGCTTAATCATGAATCCCGAAACCAAAAGGGATTGTCGCCACCTTACCTTAATGATTGATTCGGCTTCTAAACACCAAAGATCGGCACCCCCTATTGATGTTAGAGGTTTCAGCTATCAACATGAAACAAGAATGAAGTTTCAAAATCCCGATTAATAATGATTGAAAAAGTATAAAAAGAGAAAGGCAAAAGAGATTCGACCTTCACCAAATCAGTGTCGAAGAAGAAAAGGGAAATAGAAAGTCTACTTACCAAAAGATTCGACTAACCTAAATGGAAGAGATAGGTTTCGGCACTTCAATGAAGGCTAGATCACGTGAGAAGAGAAAGGAAATACACTAGGATTATTCAGCCAAGAAGAGAACAACAAGGTTTCGGCTTTTTTTTTGAATCAATGGAAAAATGAAGAAGAAAAAGAAGTGGAAAGAAAGGGATTCAGCAAAGAGAAAGGAAGGGTTTTCGGCACAAGAGACTTGAAAGAAGAAAAGATGTCGACACAAGAATGGGTGTTGGTTTTAGTTTTGAACAAAATAGGGAAAAGAGAAGTGACACAAAGATAAATTCGGCCAAGTACCAAGAATGTCGAAAAGAGCAAAGAGAGATTGAGAGGGGTGCAATTAAGGTTTTGGTTCTTGCAACAATCAATGGGAGAAAAGAATGGATTCAAGTGGAAAGGTTCGGCTACCAAAAAGGGAGTGAAAGTGAAACTCAAATTGCCGAAAATGAAAGTAAGGCTCACACCCAACAGCACCTATAGCTAACCCCCTTTCCAACGACACAACCTCCCTTTTCAAGCTTCAAACCCAAATGCTCCCACTCCACAACCCAAAAATTTGGCTAACACAGCTTACTTCATTCAAACACTTGCCTCCCCTCCATCCCTCCTTGAATTCCTCTCATCCACTCATTCAAACTAATTTGAATGAGTCAAACTCCACATTTTTCTCCCTCCCATCTATTCAAATTTGTTTGACCCCTTCCATCCTTATCTTCCAGAGTCCATCCTGAGCACCCCACTTCCCTGCTTCTAGCGTCAAAAATAAATGCACCAAGGGGATTTCTGCAGCTCAAACCAAGGTCCTCCTAGCTCCCTGTGGCGTCACCTCTCTTGTACCTAAGTAATGCCTCCCTTGCCACTTTACCAGGGTAATTTTTGTGTCTAAGTCCTCCAATAAATTCTTTTAACCCCTAATTCCCCTAGTTCATTTTCCTTAAGTGCTAAAACAAAATTTTTGGCCATGACCCAAGACTAACCTGAGGTCATGCCTGGACCCTAAATCATGCTAAACTAGTACAGCAGACATATCATTACATGCAAACACATACAACATACAGAGACCCTGATTTAAGGATGTTACAGAATCACCATGGACTTCGTTAGTGGGCTTCCTCATACGCCTACTAAGAAGGATTCGGTGTGGGTGATAGTAGATCGATTGACAAAGTCTACACATTTTATACCAGTGCAGGTTGATTATTCTTTGCAGAGGTTAGCGAAGTTGTATGTGGCAGAAATTGTGAGGTTGCATGGAGTGCCAATGTTGATTATTTCAGATAGGGATCCAAGGTTTACGTCTCGATTTTGGAAAACTCTGCATCAGGCGTTAGGCACCAGATTGGACTTCAGTACGGTATTTCATCCGCAGTCGGACGGCCAGTCTGAGCGAGTAATCCAAGTGTTAGAAAATATGTTGAGGGGTTGTGTGATAGACTTCAGAGGAAGCTGGAGGATTTCTTGCATTTAGCGGAGTTTGCGTACAACAGCAGCTATCAAGCAAGTATTCGAGTGGCACCGTACGAAACACTGTATGGACGAAAGTGTCACACTCCTACGTGTTAGGACAGAATTGAGGGAACGTCAGGTTTTAGGTCCGGAGATTGTGGCAAAATCCGAAGAAAAGGTTAAGGTAATTCGGACACAGTTGAAGGAGGCATCTGACAGGCAAAAGTCGTATGCAGATCATAAGTGAAAAGAGATAGAGTTTGCTGTGGGAGATCAGGTGTTTCTGAAAGTTTCACCGTGGAAGAAGTTGATGAGATTTGGTCGTAAGGGAAAGTTAAGTCCCAGGTTTATAGGACCTTATCGAGTTTTGAAGCAGGTTGGACCAGTGACATATCGGTTACAGTTGCCTTCGGAGTTGAAGCAGATGCATGATGTGTTCCACGTTTTGATGCTAAGTCGTTATCGATCGGATCAATCCCATGTAGTACTAGTTGAGAAGGTGGAGCTAAGACCAGACTTGTCATACGAGGAAGAGCTGATTCAGATTCTAGAGTGAGATGTGAAGGTGTTACGGAGGAAATCAGTTCCTCTAGTCAAAGTGTTATGGCGTAACCATGGATCGGAAGAAGCTTTATGGGAGTCAGAGGAAGCAATGCAACAGCAATACCCTCACTTATTTTAGCTAGGTAATTTTAAGGCCGAAATTATTTTTAAGGGGGGTAGAACTGTAATATTTGAGATTTAGGGGTTATGTGTTTTCACTTGAATGTGTGCAGTAGCATGTTTGCATGTGGTTTGTATGTGTTTTGGGGCTTCGGGAACCTTGGGATGAAGGTAGGAGCCTTGGAAAAATAATTGATTTTAAGCATTGAATGGGGAGCTAAAGGAGCTAGGCCTTAAGAAAATTTGTGTGAGGGTTATGACACAAGAAACAAGCTAGTAAAGTGGCAAGGGAGGCGCCACTTAGAGCACAGGAGGGTGACGCCTCAAGGAGTGTGAAGGGGCCTAGGTTCGAGCAACATAAGTAGCGTTTTGAGCTTTTATTTTTTCGGCAAGGGGTGCAGTGGTGGACGGCACAAGGACACTGAATGGATGAGTGAAAGACCAAGTCAAATCCATTTGAATGTGCGGCTAAGAGAGTGGATGAGAGGTGAACTCATTCAAACTCTTTGAATGTGAGGTGGAGAGGAAAAGTAGGAGAAAAAGAAGGGATTTGAGAAGAGGAGAAGAGTTGGCCGGCAAAGGGACTTTGGAGGGGGCATATTCGGTCATGCAAAGGGGAGCTAAGTGCCGAAAATTGCTTAAGGGGTTCTAGGTGCATTTTGGTTCTCTTATTCCCTAGTGTTATGCTGAAAGTAGTAGTCAGAAAACTTTCAAAGCCTTTTTGCATTAGCCGAATTTGAGAAGACCATTAAGGTCACTTTCTTCTTCTATTTTCTTCTTATCTTTACTTATCTTTAGACCGAACCCATCTCCCTCCTTTCTCTTCTCTTTTAATTTGCTTAGGCCGAAACCTCTCTCTCTCAATCCTACCATTGTCGAATCTCTTTAAGCTTCACACTTTTCTTCTCCTTTGTTAAAGCCGAATCGCATCAAACTTCAACCCCTTCACTTCTTCTTTTCACGATTTCTCCTCTCATCAAAAGTCGAATCCCCTATCTTTTGGCCATAGCCAATTGCATCTCTACCCTTTTGGAACCGATTTATTCACTAGATCAAAAGCCGAATCATATTTTTGTCTCACTGATTCCTTTTCTACTAATTCTTCAAAGCCGATCAATTATCTATAGTGGCCAAATTTCTCTGTGTTTCCAAGCAAGGGTGCAATCGATCTCAACATTGTGGTAAGGGTTAACTGCATTCGGTTTCTTTTCCTTTTTCCTTTGGTTAGCCGAAATCTAGGAATCTAATCCCTCTTATTCTCATTTGGTCGAAACCATGAAGGAGATCTTTCGGGATTCTTGTAGCCAACTATTGAAAGGTGATCTTTCGGGATTTGAAATCTAAGGTAAGTAGAATGTAACATTCGGCCAAGGGCCATTCTTATAGATCTTATGCAATAAACTGAATCTGACATAAGTTATGTAGGATTTCGATATCTTTAAGGGCAAACAATAGTTTCGGGATTTAAGCAAGCGAGGTAAGGGATATTGATATTCGGCCAAAGGCCATATTCTTTGTTAGCCGATTTCTCATAAAGGGTTGTGTAGGTACTCAATCAATTCCCAAAGTAAAAGTCGGAAGCTTTAGTATTCTGTCGATCTAGGTAAGCCTTGTTTGTTTAAGATCTATATTTTTAGACTCTTTCACTCAATCGTTTTCTCTAATTAAGTTAATCTCATGGAGTCGGGATCCAGCCAATCTAAGGAGAGGGTTGGAAGTGCAGATCCTACCCCTAAGTTTAAGAAGCGCTCAGTTTTTGCGGTACGTAATTGGCCATCGGGGTGTGGGCTAGCATCGGAAAGGGATAAGCAGATCGCTGTTATCCCTGCTAGTGAGAGTGTCGATATCGAGAGTGTCGTTCTCACTGTTATCAGGTGTGTAACCCTACATTAATTTCCCAATAGATTAATAGTGTTAATATTTAATATGTGATTATGAAAATACGAGTAACATGGCTAAGGGTACCTTTCAATGGTACAGTGCATTCAGGTATGTTATCCCCTTAATACTCAGTTAATAATGTTATAAACATTGCTATGAAATATGTGTGATTTCGTTATGACTTTGGGGTAAGGTACATTGCATGATATCTGAATAATATGAATGTTGCATGGGCATATGGGTGATATTGATAAAGGGGAAGTGTTCCGGTGGTTTTTACCACATTATCCGGTGACTTATGTCACATATTATGTATCCGATAACTTATGTCACATAATTATGAATCCGGTGGCTCTGTCACTTTATCTGGTGGCCATGCCACGATTATAAGGGTGATGTGCAGTTGACTGCAGCGACTGCCTTTGAGGGTGTGTAGCGGATGGAAGGTCGATTTAGTAATCCCCACGGTGTGATTGGCAGGTACGGGTGGTGTGTAAAGGATGGATATCTAGGTGGGCTCGGGATTGCATTTCATTTTATGCATAAATGTGATTAAATATGTCATGACTCGATTTGCTATGTTATGGGTTTTACTGAAATGGTATGATTAAGGCTATGATCGGTTGGGTTTTTGGTGTAGCCGTTACACATTGAGTCTGTTGACTCACCCTTCATGGGATAACTTTTTGCAGGTGATACTTAACGATATGGATTGGGTCAGTGGGGACTTTGTGGTGGCCATGCTCAGCTCAGCGTTTTCATGTCTTCTTATAATTAAACTTATCACATTTTTCTTATTATGTTTTCAGGATTTATTTCGGGTTTTGTTTTGTTGTAATAAGGCCACTATTTAACTGTTTTATTTATGCATTTTAATTTTTATTCTAGTACGATCAACATCAAACAAATGGTTGAACATTTTTCGTAAAACAACTTCAAATGTTTTGACACTTAAACACCTACGGCTTTCAACTTAATAATAAGCTCTAAAATTCGGCATTTCTTTTAACTTATAATTTTTGAAACATGAAGGTAACGTTTTTATAAAATACAAACTTTAATAACAACACGATTTTCAACTTGAGCATAATACAAAACCATCATATTTTCCAATATGACAAAACGAGATTTAATTAAAATTTTACTCAGGGAACATACCAGATCCGGTCAGGGCTTGTGGGCCGGATTTGGGGTGTTTCAGCAAACTTCAAGCAATAGTAGTTTGAGTACTCAAATTCAAAGTCTATTCTGAACTTCCTAAAGGTATCTGAGTAAATTAAGCAGAAAACACAAAAACAAAATAATTCTGAAAGACACTCATTTTATTTCAGCAATCAAGCATCTTGCTTAAAGCAATCATTATAAGGATCTTATCACAAAGGGATCAATTAAACACAATACAGTGGTTGAGAGTCAGGCCATAAATTAATTAATTTTTGTCCTTTCAATTGAAAATTTAGAAAATTATTTTGACACGCCGCGTTTTAACGTATTTGTTTATACTATAATATCAAGTTTCATGAAGTGTTTTGGCATTGCATTGCATGACCGTTGTGGTCGCACCTTTAAGTGGGAGTGAGAAACTAAGCTTTCGTGGGGTTTTCACCTCTGCATGGGCTAGTGGACCGCTTCCGGGATACATCTGTACCTACGTGTTTCATGATATTTTCATTTCCGCATGGCCATAGGGAAATGTATTCCCCTGAATCGAACTCGATTCATATGAGCCTATAATGGGTGAGGATTGAGGAATCTGCTGGTTCGGGTACCTTCTCTTTAGAACCAAACCACATATAGTAAGCCCTAGGAGCCTATCTAGGGTAGAACTATGTCAAATTTTAATGGTTGCTCGGATAGGATGTTTAATGATACTTTGCTTATTTTGATTTCTGTTATACGATACTGACTCATTGTGTTTTAATTTGGTTTTGCATGGCATTCCATACTAAAGAGGTGTCGATTTCTGTTCGATTGCTAAAATAGGAAGTTTGATATGGAAAACAACTTTCTTGATAAAGTACAGGACAATGCGGCTGTGCACGCATGGTCAGAAAAGCTACAGTTGGAAAAAGGGGATAGCTTAGCTAAAGGTTACACGTCGGAGCTGCGGGACTACACCCGCATTAGCGTGACGCAAAATGAGCTTCAAGAGTTGCGAGATATTTGGACTCACTGGGAATGTGAGACTAAATAGATGTTCTATTACAGTTATGGTGATATCTCTTATTTACTGGATGTTAAGATAGATAAAAACTTGTTTCGTGCTATGGTGCAGTGTTGGAATTCCACATACAGTTGTTTCACTTTTGGGAATATGGATTTAGTGCCAACCATAGAAGAATATACCACTTTACTTCGTAGTTCAAGGATACAGGCTGATAAAGTTTATATTAAGCCTGCTTACATTCCCCCTTTTACGAAGAAATTGATGAAAACCACGGGCATGAGTGAAGAATGGATCTTAGCCAGAATTCAGCAGAAAGGAGAGGGGAGATGTATTCCTTGGGTAAATTTAAGAGATTTGATTCTAACACACCCTGATGTGAGGAGGAAAGTAGATATTTTTGCCTTAAGCATTTACGTGTTGGTCATTTTCGCCAAAGCCCTAAGACACATAGATGAAGCAGTTGTGGATCTATTTGATCAGTTGGATAAACAAGTTACACCTGTCCCAGCAATTCTCGCGGAGACTTTTAGATCATTAAACGCATGCCGAAGAAAGGAGAGGAAGGTTTATTGGGTGTCTGCTTGATTATTAATAGTATGGTTCTATGGTCATTTTTGGAAGATGGATAAAGTCTCTTGTCGACCTTTATGTAAGGGTTATTCACCGTTAAAAGAGGAAGTAGCCATGTCTAGACGAGAAGATATAACAGAAGAAGGATGGATGACAATCTTTCAAAACCTTCAGGAAGAAGATATTGAGTGGAAAGCTCCATGGATGGTGCCTGAAGAGGTACTTTACAGATGTGGAGATTTTAATTGGGTCCCTTTACCCGAAATTTAGGGAGCCATCAGTGCATGCCTTTGGCGGCGACAAGGCAATACAAGTCTAGGCGGTTCGTGCCAAAGAATGTATGGGTTGGTGCAAAGTGAATTCTCTTACACGAGAGAGTTATAAGAAGAAGATTAGAGAGGTTGAAAAAGCTTGGAAGCAAGCGCGTCGAATTAAGAGTATGACTGTGGGTGAGAGGGTGACTCCAGAGTATAAAGTGTGGCTAAGCAAAAGAGTCAATGATAACATTCCGAGATCGAGTCCAGATAATCCTCGATCAATAGAAGAATGTCTACGAGTTGTCCCGTCCAAATTGGAGATAATAAAGCAAGATTTTGAAAAAAAGAATCGAGAGCTGGAGAAAAAAATAGAACAATTAGAAGAAGAGAAAATACATCTAGGGTTGGATGCTGACGTCCAAAAGGCAGAAGCAGAGAAATTCAGAAAAGGAAAAGAACGAGTTGAAGAGGATCTCAACAGCTTAAAGACTGATTATAAGAAAATGCGGCTATCGATGAGGACCGCCGGGTTAGGAAATACTCCAGATCAATGGCGTCAGAAGATTCAAGGCGAAAGGGTTAAAGCTAATCAATGGGAGGAAAAGTTCAGAGAGGCTCAAACACGAAATGAACTTATGGAAAAGAACCTTTCAGAAAGCCAAGGTGAACAAAACAAGTTAAAGACAAGAGTCGCGAGCTTGAGAGATCCCTCCAGCATCAACGAAACCGTAACTCGATGAAAGAATTAAGGACAAGCTTGAGCCAAATAGAGGAAATGAAGAAGAAGATCATGGAATTAGAAATGGCCTTGCTAAACTGCCAAAGCCATATCCAGTTTCTAGAGGCAAATAAAGAACAAAGAGAAGAGAAGCTTCACCGTTCCCAGAATCAAGTCAGAGATAGAGATTACCTCATGGGGGAGGCTATAACCCAGATGCAAGAGATAGCAGAATATTTACAGACTTTGGCTATACAAGCTGATGTATTGAGCATGCAGTTCGAGACACGGTCAGATCGAGGACGAGAATTAACCTCTCTACTTACAAAAATTAAGACCTTAGGTGTTAGAGCAAAGTCGTATTTGTAATCTACTTTATGTAATAAGTGGAATTGAATCAGAGTCGACTTCTTTTGCATTTCATGCATTTGCATTGGTCATTCATTTCATTTCATGCATTAAAGGCCATTAAAAGATTCTGATAAATAACATATATTTCAGCAACCTGGAAACCGACAAAACCTTACCCGAGACGCATCCCTACGGCACAAGAAAGAAAACAAAGGATATGGATTAGAGAATGGAGAAACTTGATCAGCTCCAAAAGGAGATGCAGGAGAAACTTTAGTTGCAAATCTCTGATTGGGCCATTCGGGCCGTGTAATTTCATTGGGCCAATACTAGGCCGAATTAGGCCTATTTTTGGGATTTTTAAATTGGGTGATGTAATTTGGATTTGGGTATTTTATTGTGATGTAATTTGGTTTGGGCTTGGAAAATTGTAAATGGACATTATTATTGGACTATTATTATTGGTTTTATTTTAGTTTAATTTAGTTTATTTTAAAATGGGCCGGGCGAAATGGGCCTATTACAAATAGTTCGAAAATATATGTGTCGAAACTATTTTTTGGAAAATAAACCGTATACAAAATGGTAAATAGAAATAATATAAGTAATATATATGCAATAAAACTTAATATAAGTAATTTTTGTCTGATGAAATTTTTGGAATGAGAAAAAATATAAATAAGATTGAAGTTTTAAAAAGATAAAAGTTATTTAACTAGATTTTTAAGAAAACGTGCACATATAGATAGATTTAAAATAAAATATATACATAAAATAATGTGAAAATCAATAATATATACATAAAAGAAATAATTTTATCATAAATTACATATGTATGCATAAAATAATAAGATATAAAAGTATTTAAATTAAACATTATACAAATCTTAAAACAAAGTAATAATAAAAAAATTAAAAAAATAAATCATAGTAAAATGAATAAAAATATATAAATGAAAATATAAAATAATATATTAAAAAAATGTAAAAGTAATAAAATATTTCCAAGATTTGAAATGGATGTTATAAAAGTGACTATTATAAATAAGACATAATAAATAATATATATATATATACATACCCAAAATAATTTCAAAATAAATAACATAAAGCGCAATGATAAAATATTTAAAAAGTATTATGCAAAACATTCTTAATAATAAGATAATATATAAAATGATTTTGATATAATATATAAAATGATTTTGAAATAGTTAATAAATAAAAAAAACAACTCAAACTAACAATTAATCTTAATTTACTAATATAAAAAGATTTACCATGGATAATATATATATATATATATAAAAAAATTTTAAAATAAATAATACATAAGAAGAATTTAAAATAATTTGTAGAAATAATTTAAACTAACTAATATATATATATATGTGAATATCCAAAGCAAATAACATATAAATTTAACGTAAATAATATGCATAAAAGAAATTAGGATGACAAACATAATAATAAAACAAATAAATGACAAACAAGCAAAGTCAAACAGATTTAGGGCAAATTTAGAAATAAATCAAAATTTAGGGTCTAAATGCTAAATATCGAAATAACAAAGGGATCTATGTAACACCCCAAACCCGGCCCATGCGATATGACCGGATCTGGTATGTCACATGAAGAAAACGTGTAAATAACTTGTGATTCTTACTAAAGTTGTCGTTATTTGTTTATAGTTAAGAAAACAAGTTTGATTATAAAAACTACTAATCTCGAGAGGTTGATTGATGAATCGAAAATTGAACTAGTGAACTTTAAAATTGTGACTTTTGAAAAAGATGTTGATAAAATCCGAAGGAAAATCCAAGTTAAATTATTTGTACATATTTGTTATGAAACCCATTTGTTAATCAATTTTAGAAATCAGTTATTTATGATTTCAGAAAATCCCCGTTTAAAACAGTTCAAAAATAATAATAAGTACGTCAAACATAAAGCAAATTAAAACATATCCCAGATGCCTTATTACAACTTTAAACCCAAAATAGTAAAAGTAATAAAATAAAGCGGAAAAGAAGTTTACTAATGTTTGAAAACATTATTTCCAAAGTATGACCTCCATCGGGTCATCCATGGGCCCAAGTCCTCATTACTGAGCATTACCTGCAAGGATTAAGAAAGAAAGGGGAGTGAGTGTAACACCCCCTACCCGTATTCGTTGCCAGAATAGGGTATGAGGCATTACCTAAGTTTAACGAGTTAATATTATTTTTATTATGAATTCTATATAGCCCCTTTATAAATATCCAATCTTCCCTGCAATTTTAAAACCAACCAATCCAATCCACTTTGATACCAATTCATACTTCTATTATAATTATATTATTTAGCATATTCATCACTCTTTAATGCATATTCATTAAACAAGTTTTAGTATTTATATAATCATCAAATATGTACATGCCATATAAATCAAAAAGGAAATTTACAAAAGCTACCGGAGATAATCTTGATAGTGTGATCCTCAGTGTTGATCCGATCCTCCGTATATTTATACTTCAATCTACATAAGACATTGAATACACTCAAGTAAGTTTATAGAAACTTAGTAAGTTCATAGGCATAAAATATAAATCTTACCAAACATTCATACACTTATACATTATCTACAATTACTAAGTTCACCTATCAACCACAATTTGATGAGTCCTGTTGTATAAACTCACTAACATTTATTCATTTACTTTAACTCTTTTGGGCCCTTTTTGTCACTTACCATTCTTAATCAAATTAGAGAACGATTACGGAAAATTGAGTATTTCACTTCCACTTTGCCATAGTATAACTATGGTTTTACGTATGATCACTTATCACTGATCAGATAAGCGTAGCTAAAGCTACCACTTATCACTTGTCACATGTAGCCGAAGCTACCACTTTTCACTGATCAGGTAGCTGGAGCTACCACTTTTCACTGATCAGGTAACCGGAGCTACCACTTTTCACTTTCACTTGCCTCTGATCAGAAGTACTCAAATCCGATGTTCCGCTCGATTTGATCATTTATTTAGTTTTCGCATTGTTGTTTTATTCTCAATTCATCAATACGTATATCTCATCATACATTGTATAATTCATGAAATTAACATTTAATCATTAATTTTCAGCCATATGAACTTACCTGAGTCGATTTGCAGAATTTGAGAAAATTCAGGGACTAATCAGCTACTTTTTCTTTTCCTCGACTTGCTTTGGGTTCTCGATCTATCATTGTAAAATCATTCACTTATCAGTATTGGTTTCATCTTTACTCTATTTCACATCCTTAATAATTACAACCCACATATAAGTAACATTATCTATAATTTCACTATTTACTTATATGGATATTCAAGTTGTCCATCTGTGTTAGAGTCACTAAATTATTTTTATCTTGAGATACAGAACTTCAATTTAAGATCCGCTAATTTTCCCTGAAACTAGACTCACATATCTTCTTACCATAAAAGTTTTAGAATTTTTGGTTTGGCCAATAAGTACAGTTTATTCTTTAAAGTCACCCCTGTTCTGCTGTCTGACAGTTCCAACCCATCTTCACTAAAAATTAATTATCTCCTTTTACAAGATTCGGATGATGTTAACGTTTGTTTCTATTGAAAATAGACTCATTCAGGATTTTAATAATATAAATTTAAGACCATAATTATTTTTGTACAATTTTTTATGATTTTTCAAAGTCAGAACAGGGGAACCCGAAATCATTCTGACCTTGTCTCATAAAACCTATTATATCTCATGATTTACAATTCCATTCTTACACTGTTTCTTCTATAAGAAACTAGACTCAATAAGATTTAATTTCATATTTTTTTCATCCTCTAATTCGATTTCTACAAATTTTGGTGATTTTTCAAAGTTATACTACTGCTGCTGTCCAAAACTGTTTTAGTGCAAAGTGTTGATTTCTATTTTGCCCCAAATTTCACAGTTCATACAATTCAGTCCTTGATCAATTACCCCTCAATTAAGCTGATTTTTGTAAATTAATACTTTACCTAATCATTATAAGTTATTTCAAACCTATTGGAATTCAGAATTTCCACATAAAAACCCTAACTTCAAATTCTTTTAAAATTAGGTCCCAAACATTCACTTTCTATTCAATTCTTTCAATAAAATCAGCATATAAACCATTTAAAGTTCTAATTCCATGCTAAATCATCATATACTTCCAGCACATATTCATAGCAACTTCAAACTTCATTCATAAAATCTAAAACTAATGAATTCACCAAGTGGACCTAGTTGTAAAAGTCACAAAAACACAAAAATTTCAAGAAATAATCAAGAATTGAACTTACTTGCAGTAAAAATATGAAAAACCAGCTTAGGGAAACCCTTCTATGGTGTTTTTGCAGAGAAGTAAAGAGAAATCTAGATAATTCCACTTTAGTCCTAGTTTTATTAAGTAAGTTTTGTAATATTCCAATTTTGCCCTTACTTCTCCTTATTTTCTTTCTGATTTCATGCCCTTGCCGTCCAGCCCAAATAGACCTTGGGTCTATTTGCCTTTTAAGCCCTCTTTCTTTTATCATTTAAGCTATTTAATCATTTCTCATAACTTTGCATTTGTTACAACTTAGTCCTTTTTGTTCAATTAACTATCAGAACTTTAAAATTTCTTAACGAAACTTTAATACTAACTTATTAACACTCCATAAATATTCATAAAATATTTATGGCTAGATTAAAAATCTCCGAGGTCTCGACACCTCGTTTTCGATTCTAATTATTTTTTTCTAGTACACTATTTACTATTTCAATTTTTTTTTAACTTTACATTTAACTCATACTCACTAAATTAATAATATTTTCTACTCACTTGTCGGATTTAGTGACCTCGAATCACCATTCCGACACCACTGAAAATTTAGGCTATTACAGTGAGTTACAAGAACTCAGTGCATAATCCTCTTACCATCATTCACTGGGCCTGAACCCATATAGCAACATCTTGGGCCTAAGCCCATTTACATAACAGCATTAAAAATAAGATGAATGCAACCCAACCCATCCATCCAATCACACCCCCGACCAGCCAATCACACCTGTGGGGATCATGTCAACCCACCCCACTGCTCACACCAATCACTGCAGTCAAAGTGCTTTTCATAATATTTGTGGCAGAGCCACCGGAGTCATAATTACGTTTATATATATAATATATTGTGGCTATGCCACCAGACTACACTGCTCTTCATTCAATTCCCGCCCCATGCAATATGATCAGGTGCAACATATATATATACATAGTAAAGACTTCACATGTAAAGTAAGCATCATCACAACGTAGGTATTTTAGTAAACTAGCCAAGTAAAGCTTTTCGTAATACAGCCCATTAAGCATGAAATAAATTGGCCCATTAAATCACTTTGGTAATTCGGCCCATAAGGGCATTCCAGCAAATCGGCCTGTTAGGGCATTTTGGTAATTCGGCCCACTAAGGCATTTTAGCAAATCGGCCCATAGGGGCATTTTGGTAAATCGACCCATAAAGGTATTTTCGTAATTTAGCAATTTAATACCGATTTTGACCGATCTTTAGAAATAGTGTTAATTAAGCAAGTTACTCGATTTATGCCATATTACGATTTTTAGCCTTGTAAATAATAACGATCTATTTTCCAACATGATATCGAATCACCAATCTACGGGATTTCAGTGTGAGATTACACACCTGATTGCGGTAAGAACTAAACCTTATTGATCGTCGGCACCTATGACACCATAACACTCAATTAACTAACATAAGAGATTTTCTTAATCCAAATCTAAATCAACGATCTATAATGCTTACCCTTAGTATCGTGAACAACCACGATTTGCCTATTCTCACCGGATAATGGTCCACAACCCGGTGGAAAATCTCGAACTACCGACACTGCTCTTTGTTTGAACTTGGGAGTAAAGATTGCAAGCCCACTCCCTTTTTGCCCTTCTTTTGGTTTTCCTTTAGTATCGTTACCACTTGCCTCCATTGAAAAAGTCTCAATTAATATAATACTATGATGAGTAAAAGTAGTGGTTTAGGGATAGGATTCAGCTTACCACTACTTCCGAAGGATCAACGAGTAGAGAAGAACGAGCGATTTAGTCCCCATAATAATCGATTAGTCAAATCCATCGATCCGTTTTAATGGATTAACCGAGTAATGAAAGAGATCGAAATGAACCATAACGAAACTCTTTACTTTAACAATAATAGATCCGACTTCCACCGATTGGGCTTATGACTACGGATGAATCGACAAAGATGTGGTATTCAGCCACCCACTAGAACACTACGAAAAAGAGATGATCACGATGTGAGGGAATAGGAGAGTGTGATATTTCGATTTAAAGAACCATCCAATGATAAGGGCACATATTCAGCCATGAAGAAAAGAAAATGAAAAGAAGAGGATGAAATCACTTACCCAAATCGGTCAAGGAAGAAATGCCCAATATGCAAGCAAGAAGAAGAAATAATGTGATTACAGTTTCGACTATTTAAAGAGAAAAGATCAAGTAAGATTCGGCCATAAAAAATATTGAGTGTAGAAGAAGAGAAGGGTTGAAGAAATGGTGAAAAAGAAAAGAAGAAAAAGAGAACTATGCAAATGATGGGAAGAAGAGAGAAAGTTTCCCTTAAGGTTTCGGTTTTAGGCTCTCCTCGATCTGTGGCGGGATCTTGAAACTCCTTGACACCACACTCATCCCTTCGGCTTCCGGTGGAGATTCAAAGGTCTTTTATCTTAAGATAAAGGGAGATTATCACAGGTATTTGGCTGAAGTCAAAACTAGCACCGAACGCAAGAAAGCTGCTGAGAGTACTCACACTGCCTAAAATCCGCACAGAATAACCTTATAGAACCTTATATTTAACCTTATAGAATATATAGATGGCAAATAAACAAATTAGAACCTTATAGAATAGATCTCAAAATAATTTAACTAGAATAACCTTATAGATGGCACATAAAAATATTTTGAAAAGGAGTCGTTCCATACAATTTAAAAAAAAACTTTTAAAAAAAAAACAAAGCAGAAACTCGGTCCCTCTTTCTTTTGAAACCAAAGCCCTAGCCCTTGTTTTACCCCCTTTCTCCGCCGCATCAAAAGAACCCAAACTGTCCGACCACTAAAGCACCATAGCAATCGGTGACTAGTGACAGACTCATGACGGACTCAGGCCTATTCGAAAGTTCCTTATGAAATCAGGTCGGAAAACTTCGGCATTATCAACCTCACAGACCCTCTTCACTCCGATTTCGACGAAGCAAGCAGTCGGACAATTCACTTTATACGGGTAAACCCCTTTTCTTTTTAGATTTTCACACTAGCAAATAGCACAAAGATCCAAAATAAAAAAGAAAAGCTAAAGAAAAAGATTATTGAGAACTGAGAATCACCTTTCGGAATTCTATTTCTGATTTTTTTTAATTTTCTGTATTCGGTATGCGTAAGAATCAGTGTTCGTAAAAATTTACAGATGAAAATGCTTGGCTTTTTATAGCCAAATCGAAAGAAATGAAATACACATTTTTCTTCTACAATATTCCATTGTTGTCCTGTTATTGCTGACTGTGTAGGTGTACGCGGTGCGGAGGTACCACTCGTGGGCAGGGATAAGGCCACACGGAGAAGCCGCTCGTGCGGGCAAATGCACCAAGCTATTCTCGAATATTCCAGGGTTTCCCCGATGCAAATCTCTAATTGGGCCATTCGGGCCGTGTAATTTCATTGGGCCAATACTAGGCCGAATTAGGCCTATTTTTGGGATTTTTAAATTGGGTGATGTAATTTGGATTTGGGTATTTTATTGGGCTTTAATTTGGTTCGGGCTTGGAAAATTGTAAATGGACATTGTTATTGGTTTTATTTTAGTTTAATTTAGTTTATCTTAAAATGGGCCGGGCGAAATGGGCCTATTACAAACAGTTCAGAAATATATGTGTCGAAACCATTTTTTGGAAAATAAACCGTATGCAAAATGGTAAATAGAAATAATATAAGTAATATATATGTGTCGAGTTGCTTTCTTCGTGCTGATCGGAGCAAAGCAATTCGTCGAGGCATGGACACGAAGCATTCTGGTCGGATTCAGAGGGGCAGTGGTCGTAGGGTCTCGATTCGGCCACTAATCGTCGACGGTCATGGCGTTGCAGCGGGGAACAAAGACCAGAGTAGAATAGGAGGCTTAGGTTTTTTTTTTTTTTTTTTTTAGAAAGGAGGAAGGGTAAATGAAGTATTAAGTCCTTTTAATCGGTTTTGTAAACCTATTAGTGAAACGGTGCCGTTTAGGCTTTTAATGATAGCCTTCAAAACAACACCGTACTGACCTAAACCCGGTGACCCGACCCGATTTGGCCCATGAGATCCGCGTGTTTCTTCAATTAATGGAGGATTTGTGCGTTTAGTCCTTTATATCCCTATATTGTTTTTTAATTAATCCCGTTATGCTTGTATTTATTGTTTAATGAGCCTCTATAATTCATGCATACTCCCAATTTAGTCCAATTTATACACTGCGTTCTGCTTGTTTGAGTATTAACTGTTTTAACTCCTGATTGTTTGAATGCTTTTTAACTTAGTCCCCTCTTATTGTCATTTACCATTAAATTAATATTGTTATTATTATGGATGATATTTTAGAATTGTAAGAGTATGCCCAAAGATCAATCATGAGATGGCTGTAATAACATACTTAATTTACCATGTTTATTAATATAAAGCGTTGTCATTATTATTTTAGTTTTTCTTTCTGTGTGTATAAATAAACTATTTTATAATAATGTCCTGAGAATAATATGATTATTCTTAAAAGATCCTTAGTCAAGTATTATTGTTGACTAGGACAACAATAATGCATTAAGACTAACATGTAGTTGATTGATGATAAAGAGTTGTCATTGATATGAAGTGTCAAAATCAATACATGAATATGTGTGTTAGAGAACAACATATTGGATTGACCCGCTATGAGTATGTTTCTTGGATTATTATGTAATTGTCACAACATTTCTCATAGTGATTAATATGTATATGATCCTCAGACTTGAGATCATCATTATCCCACCATCGTGAGTTGTATATTTTGATACATCGAGCGTTACATAAATCGTAATAGGTTGTTCTATAAAGGCTGATGTTGGATATACCACAATCTATGTAGAGGGATATGGTTGATCAATATAGGATAAGTCCCTCCTACATAATAGGAGTAATATCTTAGGCCACTTGATTGATTGGGACTAGAAATGCATGGCCATGCTCAAATAAGTTGATATGAGATGTCATACTAATTTGTATATCATAGTCTACTCAAGATATCAAGAAACAAGGAATGGACTATGCAAGTGTGACTATCCCATGACTTGTATCCGTTCCAGAGATAAAGGACTTAAGGATTAATGCATGAAAGGTTAATCACGAAAGGTTATGTCGAATCATGACTTCTTGTAACTTAGGTAGCAATGATGCATTGCTAGATGCCACTCATTGTCTGTGATAATAGAATCATTCTAGTATTGCTGCTAACGTTGCAAGAACCTCTGAGGTCACACCCTATGGTTGAAATGAACGGAATAAAATATAGTTGGTATTGTGTTTGGTTGTCACATGAACTAAATTAATTAAAGAATTAATTTAATTGGGCAATCAAATATTGAACATATTATATGTACAAGGATGTTGTACACATAATGATAACAAAATTTTATTAATATATGAATTTGATTCATATATATATAAATTTAAATAAATATAGTTTACTGAAATCCTTATTATAATTAATGTAATTATAATTTTTGGATATAATTAATGTAATTATAATTTTCGGTTAAAAACTTTATTGTATTTATTTAATCTTGTAATACATTCAAGAGATACCAATTATAAAAGGCCCAATTAAGAGGATACCTATTATAAAAGGCCCAATTAGAAAGGCACCCATTATAAAAGGTATTAAAAGGAGACAAAGCAATATGAAGAAAACCCTAAGTGATTGCTTGTTAGGTCTAATAGCCGTCAAGCAAATAAACCTCCAAAATAGTTTTGGAGATTTCTTCCGTTCATAGTCAAACCGGGTGAATCACGTAGAGGCCGACATCGGAAAAGGTTGTGGCTCTATTCAACAGTAGATCAAAACTCTTGTTGCCAAGGCGTCACTGTCTACTCAGATTGAAGTTTTGGTAATCTCGAAACCTTTATTTCACCCCGATTCGTTCCTCACACATGGATCCATGGTTTGGATCGCCGGATCTAATTTTATTTTGCTGTGCCATGGGCTACCGGCGTTCCAACAGTGGTATAAGAGCCACTTGTGTGATACAAACTCGGGTTTAAATACTTGGGTGATGTAATTGTATGAGATGCATGTTTTGATCTTATTGTATTTTCGATTGTTTAAATCTTTTAAGCATAACCTGATAACTCTTCCTTTCGATAATTGATTAAATGTTAATCATGATGTTGTGGCTTATTCAATTTTATGTTATTACTGTTAACAAATCCGTAATGATGCGACGGTGGTATTTACAGTTTCCAGTAAGAGTTAACTGGCTAGTGGAACAAGGGTTGTTCCGATATGAAACCTCAAGGATTAAAATCCTGAAAGCACGATTCTGTTGATAAAAGTTATCAAATCGTGAGGTTTCATTTGACTGGGGTATGCGATTCGTACCGCTGGGGCTCCACCTCCGCACCCCTGGTCTATGACGCGGGGGCTCCGCCCCTGCACCCCCGGGAATGGGGTCTGAAGATGTCGGAGGAAGCGGGCCGAAAGTTTTGTTAATAAAAGAAATTTATAAACTTGATGGGCCACAGAAGGTTGAAAGGATATTTTATAATTATATATGCTATTTTTGACATGCACGGTGTTTGAAATGCATAGTTATAGCCCAATGACCCATTCGATAAAAAGGTTGTATTTTTAAAATACGACCTGCGTGTCGTGCCTTACTACTATTCTCTTGTATTTCTCTTCTCATCTTATTCCCTCGTATGTAAAATGAGTTTCTGCATATTGTAATTTGCAAGAGTTGCTGTGGGCCAAACGAGAAGAAAGGTGGGACAATGATTGTGAATGATAGCTTGTGAAATGGCTTACACCTTTAGGTTTCTTTTTGGTTTTCCCATTGGCTTGGGTTGAACCACCTTAGTTTATGGGCTATAACTATTGCATTTAATTATTGCTTTATTTATTCATGTATGAGATACTATGGATGTCTAAAGCATGCCAATTATATATATATATATTAAAACTTAATGATAATAAACCCTATTAATTGATGAGATCGATTAGAAGACTAAATGGGCTAAAGTAGACCATAATTGGTGAGATGCAACAACCTTAACAAAATCCCTCTATTAAAATATTAAGTCAACATGGCCTTCCAATTTTGCCCTCGTTAAGGCCTCGATCAATACTATGTAGGTTCTGCCAAAGCGAAGTACTAGTATTTATCTTGGTTAAATGCGAAGAATAAACAAGTGATATTCGCTGGTTAAAAATTGGTTAATGACTTAACTAGGTTACTCTAATAGGATTAGAAACCTAGAGGCAAGTAAATTGGATAAATCATAAGATGATTAGAACAAGAGTTGTTCACCAAATATTAGGAGTTACATATGATGTAATTAGCAAATGTTGCTTACCTAAATAACCATAATCCTAAGAGTAAAGCCAAAGCTGACTTAAGAGGTGGTGAAATATGGATCCTTAACCCACTAAAAATACTTTTGAGAAAGTTTTTCCGAAATTAATAAGTGAGGGTTATTAATTTTGAAATAAAATAGTGGGAACATCATTTAATAAAGTCTTTTTAATGATGATATAAAATTGGTAAATTTACTCACATGCATATTTAATTGTTGTAGATATATTATGGCTGCAAACACTAGCACACTCTCATTGCGATCGGTCCTTGAGAAGGACAAATTGAATGGTTTGAATTTTCTTGATTGGTTCCGTAACTTGAGGATTGTCCTTAAACAAGAACGGAAATTATATGTCATTGAACAACCACTTCCTAATGTCATTGAACAACCACTTCCTAATGAACCACCTGCTAATGCCTCGAGGACTGATAGAGATGCTTACAAGAAGTATCTCGATGACATGATAGATGTTGGATGTCTTATGCTTGCCACTATGAATCTTGAACTTTAGAAGCAACATGAAGACATGGTTGCTTATGATATGATCGAGCACCTGAAAGAACTTTATCAGGGGCAAGCACGGCACGAGAGGTTTGATATCTCTAAGGCCCTATTCCAATGTATGTTGGCTGAAGGAAGCCCAGTAAGACCTCATGTCCTTAAGATGATTGGCTATATTGAAAGCCTATCTAAGCTTGGGTTTCCATTGAGCCAAGAGTTGGCCACTGATGTTATTTTACAATCATTGCCGGATAGCTACAGCCAGTTTGTCCTCAATTTCAATATGAATGAAATTGACAAGACTCTACCACAATTGCTCAGTATGTTACGAACTGTTGAAGGCAACTTGAAAAAGGTTGGACCCAAGCCCATACTGATGGTCCGTAATAACAAGGGCAAGGGAAAGGCCAAAGTTCAAACAAAGCCTAAGGGCAAAGGTAAGCCCAAATTTGGAAAAGGAAAGGCTGCACTGAAACCTAAAGGTGGGGTGTCTAAGGAAGGAAACTGTTTTCATTGTGGTGTGACTGGACATTGGAAACAGAACTGTCCTGTCTATCTTGAAGAAGTCAAGAAGGCTAAAGCAAGCGGAATGTCTGCTTCAGATATTTATGTTATTGATATTAATTTATCAACTACTACTTCTTGGGTATTAGATACTGGTTGTGGTTCTCATATTTGTACTTCTGTACAGGGACTACAAAGGAGTAGTGTAACACCCCCTACCCGTATTCGTTGCCGGAATAGGGTATGAGGCATTACCTAAGTTTAACGAGTTAATACTATTTTTATTATGAATTCAATATAGCCCTTTTATAAATATCCAATCTTCCCTGAAATTTTAAAACCAAACAATCCTGTCCATTTCAATCCAATTTGATACCAAATCATACTTGTACTATAATTATATTATTTAGCATATTTATCACAGTTTACTTTAATACATACTCATTAAACAAGTTTTAGTATTTATATAATCATCAAACATATACATGCCATATAAATCAAAAAGGAAATTTACAAAAGCTACCGGAGATAATCTTGATAGTGTGATCCTCAGTGTTGATCCGATCCTCCGTATATTTACACATCAATCTACATGAGACATTGAATACACTCAAGTAAGTTTATAGAAACTTAGTAAGATCATAGGCATAAAATATAAATCTTACCAAACATTCATACACTTATACATTATGTACAATTACTAAGTTCACCTGTCAACCACAATTTGGTGAGTGCTTTCGTATAATCTCACTACCATTTATCCATTTACTTTAACTCTTTTGGGCCCTTTTGTCACTTACCATACTTAATCAAATTAGGGAACAGTTACGGAAAATTGAGTACTTCACTTCCACTTTTCATCGATCGGTGGCGAAGCTACCACTTTTCACCGATCGTAGCCAAACTACCACTTTTCATCGATCGTAGCCGGTTACCACTTTTCACCGATCGGTGGCCGAAGCTATCACTTTTCACCGATCGGTGCCGAACTACCACTTTTCATCGATCGGTAGCCGAAGCTACCACTTTTCATCGATCGTAGCCGGGCTACCACTTTTCACTTTCACTTGCCACTGATCAGAAGTACTCAAATCCGATGTTCCGCTCAATTTTATCATTTAATCACTTTTCGCATTGTCATTTTATCCTTAACTTATCAACAAATATATCTCATCATACATGATATAATTCATAGGATTTACATTTAATCATTAAATTTCAGCCATATGAACTTACCTGAGTCGATTTGCAGAATTTGAGAAAATTCAGGGACTATTCAGCTACTTTTTCTTTTCCTCGACTTGCTTCGGGTTCTTGATCTATCATTGTAAAATCATTCACTTATCAGTATTGATTTCACCTTTACTCTATTTCATATCCTTAAGGATTACAACCCACATATAAGTAACATGGTCTATAATTTAACTATTTACTTGTATGGATATTCAAGCTGTCCATCTGTGTCACAGTCACTAAATTATTTTTATCTTGAGCTACAGAACTCCAAATTAAGATCCGTTAATTTCCGTTGAAACTAGACTCGCATATCTTCTTACCATAAAATTTTTAGAATTTTTGGTTTGGCCAATAAGTATAGTTTATTCTTTAAAGTCACCCCTGTTATTTCAAACCTATTGGATTTCAGAATTTCCACATAAAAACCCTAACTTCAAATTCTTTTAAAATTAGGTCCCAAACATTCACTTTCTATTCAATTCTTTCAATAAAATCAGCATATAAACCATTTAAAGTTATAATTCCATGCTAAATCATCATATACTTCCAGCACATAGTCATAGAAACTTTCAACTTCATTCATAAAATCTAAAACTAATGAATTCACCAAGTGGACCTAGTTGTAAAAGTCATAAAAACACAAAAATTTCAAGAAATAATCAAGCATTGAACTTACTTGCAGTAAAAATATGAAAAACCAGCTTAGGGAAAACCCTTCTATGGTGTTTTGCTGATGAGAATGCAGAAAAATCAAGAGAAATCTAGATAATTCCACTTTAGTCCTAGTTTTATTAAGTAAATTTTGCAATATTCCAATTTTACCCTTATTTCTCCTTATTTTCTCTGGTTTCATGCCTTTGCCATCCAACCCAAATACACCTTGGGTCTATTTGCCTTTTAAGCCCTCTTTCTTTTATCATTTAAGCTATTAATCATTTCTCATAACTTTACATTTATTACAACTTAGTCCTTTTTGTTCAATTAACTATCGGAACTTTAAAATTTCTTGACGAAACTTTAATACTAACTTATTAACACTCCATAAATATTTATAAAACATTTATGGCTAGATTAAAAATCTCCGAGGTCTCGATACCTCGTTTTCGATTCTAATTATTATTATTATTTTTTTAACTTCACATTTAACTTATACTCACTAAATTAATAATATTTTCTACTCACTTGTCGGATTTAGTGACCTCGAATCACTATTCCGACACCACTGAAAATTTAGGCTATTACAACTCTCCCCCCCTTTTAAGAAATTTCATCCTCGAAATTTCGTACGTATGAATAAATTCGGATACTGAAATCTCATCAATTCATCCGTCTCCCAGGTTGCCTGCTCCGATCCATGTCGATTCCATAACACTTTAACTAGTGGTACATGTTTATTTCTCAACTCTTTAACTTCCTGAGCTAGAATTTTCACCGGTTCCTCTGAATAGGTCATATCGGGTTGGAGCTCTATTTCCGTATGAGGAATTACATGTGATGGATCTGATCTGTACCGTCTCAACATAGATACATGAAACACGTTATGAATCTTTTCAAGCTCCGGAGGCAAAGCCAATCTATAAGCTACCGGACCGATTCTTTCAATGATTTCATACGGCCCGATAAATCGTGGACTGAGTTTTCCCTTTCTGCCGAACCACAAAACTTTCTTCCACGGTGACACTATTAAAAATACTCGATCACCCACATTAAACTCTATATCTCTTCTCTTCAAATCTGCATATGATTTTTGTCGATCGGACGTAGCTTTTAGACATTCTCGAATAATACGAACTTTTTCTTCGGTTTCCCGAATCAAGTCCACCCCCACTAGTTTTGGTTCACTTAATTCAGACCAATATAATGGAGTTCTACATTTTCTTCCATATAAAGCTTCAAACGGTGCCATTTTAATACTAGTTTGATAACTATTATTATAAGCAAATTCAGCTAAAGGTAAATACCTTTCCCAACTGCCGCCAAACTCAAGTATAGAGCATCTTAACATATCTTCTAAAATTTGAATCACTCATTCCTGATCATCCATCCATGCTGGGATGAAAAGTCATCTTTGAAATTTAATTTGGTGCCCAAAGCTTCTTATAATTTACTCCAAATTCTCGAGGTAAATCTCGGATCTCGATCTGAAATAATAGATATTGGCACCCCATGTAATCTCACTATCTCTGACACATATAACTCCGCTAACTTTTGAAGTGGATAATCTACTCTGACCGGAATAAAATGTACTGATTTAGTTAACCGATCAATAATCACCCAAATCGAATCTTTCTTCTTCGAAGTTACTGGTAATCCGGATACAAAATCCATCGTGACATGTTCCCATTTCCACTCTGGAATCATAATGGGCTGTAACAACCCTGTCGGCACTTGATGCTCGGCTTTCACCTGCTGACAAATTAAATATCTTGCCACATATTCACAGATTTCCCATTTCATTCTGGGCCACCAATACATTTTCTTCAAATAACAATACATTTTCGTACAACCCGAGTGAATAGAACACATGCTACTGTGAGCCTCTGATAAAATATCATTTTTCAAGTCTAAATTATTCAGAACACATATTCTATTATGATAATATAACATACCATTTTCATCAATGGAGTATTCTGGGCTTAACTCATTTTGAACCATCTGTCGTTTCAACATCAACTCTGGGTCTTCATCTTGTAGCTCCCGAATCTGTTGAAAGAACACAGGTTTAGCTTTTAATTCTGCTAGTACAGAACCATCTTCATTAATAGATAAGTGAGCATTCAATGCCCGTAATGCAAATAATGATGATTTTCGACTAAGTGCATCTGCTACAACATTTGCTTTCCCTGGATGATAGTCAATGACAAGATCATAATCTTTCAAAGAACTCTAACCATCGCCTCTGCCTCGTGATTTAACTCTTTTGATTCATTAAATACTTTAAGCTTTTATGATCGTGATATATACGTAACATTTCTCACCATATAAATAATGTCTCCATATCTTCAAAGCAAACACGATCGCTGCCAATTCCAAATCATGTGTAGGATAACTCTTCTCGTGCGGTTTCAGTTGCCGAGAAGCATACGCCACCACTTTGCCTGACTGCATAAGTACATAACCCAAGCCATTCAAAGATGCACCACTATAAACCACAAACGATACACCCGATTCTGGTTGAGTCAACACTGGAGCCTCTGTTAACATCTTTTTCAACTGATTGAAACTTTGCTGACATTCACTTGACCATATAAATTCAACATTCTTTTGTAGTAATCGAGTCAACGGTAAGGTAATCCTTGAGAAATCTTTCACAAATCGACGACAATAACTCCGCAAATTAGAAAACTCCGTACTTCAAGAACATTCTTCGGAACTTTCCAATTTATCACTGCTGTTACCTTACTTGGATCTACTCTAATTCCATCAGCTGATACAATATGACCCAAAAACGCAACTTCCTAGAGCCAAAACTCACATTTGCTGAATTTCGCATACAACTGTTTCTCCCGCAAAATCTGTAATACAATCTTTAAATGTTGTGCATGTTCAAACTCTGTTTTTGAATAAATTAATATATCATCAATGAACACAACCACAAATCTATCCAAATATGACTGAAAAATTCGATTCATCAAATCCATAAATGCAACAGGAGCATTGGTTAAACCAAATGGCATCACCAAAAATTCATAGTGACCATACCGGGTTCGGAAGGCAGTTTTTGGCACATCACACTCTTTAACTTTCAACTGATAATACCCGGATCGAAGATCTATCTTGGAAAATACTACAGCACCTTTCAACTGATCAAATAGATCATCAATACGAGGCAAAGGATATTTATTCTTTATTGTTACCTTATTTAACTGCCTATAATCTATACACAGTCTTAAGGAACCGTCCTTCTTTTTCACAAACAAGACAGTGTGCCCTGCATGCATATACTCGGTCTGATGAATCCTTTATCTAATAACTCTTGCAACTGCGTCTTCAACTCTCTTAGTTCTGTTGGAGCCATTCTGTACGGTGTTACTGAGATAGGAGCTGTTCCAGGAATCACATCAATTGCAAATTCAACTTCTCTGTCGGGTGGTAAACCGGGTAACTCTTCAGGAAACACATCAGGAAATTCATTCACCACTGGTACTTGTTCGAGCTTTAAATTGGAACTCCGAGTATCAAGAATATAGGCCAAGAATGCTTCGTTGCCTTTACGTAATAACCTCTGAGCAGAGAGAGCTGAAATAATTCTGAATGTATCACCCATATTTTCAAACCCAACCGAAATTACATCCCCTGGTTTGACATTTCAAACTGATATGTTTATCACGACAATTCACTACCGCTTCATATTTCATTAACCAGTCCATCCCCAAAATAATATCAAATTCCCGAAAGGGTAACAACATCAAATCAGCGGGGAATTCATAGCCTTTCACTATCAGTGGACAATTTCGACATATCAAATTAACTGTCACACTTTGACCTAATGGATTAGTGACTTGTATATCAAATTCAGTGGACTCAACAGAAAGTTTCTTTTCAGATACTAGCATAGCACAAATATATGAATGAGTAGACCTAGGGTCTATTAATGCATAAACAGTAACATCATAAAGATAGAAAGTACCAGCAATTACATCAGGAGCCGTAGCCTCTTCTCTTGCTCGAATGGCGTAAGTACGTGCTGGTGCTCTATTTTCTGATCGACTAACTGATTCTCTCATACCCGAACGGTTAGTCCCTGTAGCACTGCTCTGGCCCGAACGTCTATTTTTTTGGGGAGTGATTCTCTGTATCTCTTTCTGTTCCACTTCATTTTTTTGCAGCTGGGGACAATCTCGAATAAGATGATCAGTAGCCCCACATTTATAACAAGCCCCCATCTTAATCCTGTATTCACCGAAATGATGCCTTCCACAATATTGACACTTAGGTCGAGGAGCATCCTGAACACTGCTCACACTTGCTGCAGGTCTATCAAACACCTTGAAATCGGATTGTCTTGATCTACCTCTACTCAATTTTCCTGGCACTAATGTAGTTCGACTACTTCCTTCTCTAAATTTCTTTACCGGCAAATCTGAAAATGACTTAGAAGCACCTCTTTTGAATGACTCTTTACTTTTTCGATCCCGTTGCATTTTTCTATTATATACTTCTTTGAGCTTTTGAGCACGGTCTGACAGAACAACGAACTCCCGTATTTCATTGCCCCCAATCATCATTCTAATCTCATCATTTAACCCTTCTTCAAATCTGATACACATTTCTTCTTCAGTAGGTACAATGTCTCGGGCATATTTGCTGAGGTAGACAAATTCTCTTTCGTATTCAGCCACTGATTTATTTCCTCACAAATCAAGAAACTCCTTTTCTTTTTATCCAAATACCGTCAGCCCACATATTTCTTCTTAAATTCATTTTGGAAAAATTCCCAAGATATTTTCTCTGCTGGTACCACGGCCTCAATCGTTTCCCACCAACTATAAGCCTCTTCTTTCAAAGAGGGACACAAAGACATCTCAAATAATCATCCGTGAGCAAGCCATTTCTTTAAAAATTCTTATCAAACTCTCAGAACTCAAAGATTCACTTTGACGGGTCATCATCATCGGGTCCTTCCCCGAAATTTTTCAGCCCCAAGTTTTCTAAGCCTTTCCAATGGAGAACGCTTTATCAATTCGATCGTTGTAGGAGGTGGAAGAGCAACCGAGGTACCACCGATGGAGCAAAGGGTGGGAGGAGGTGGTGAGCCTCGATTTCTTTCTTGCTTCGTTTGAAAGATACCACCGATTCATAATCCCATAAATCATATTCTTCAATTCTTGCTCTCGCATTAAAGAAATCGGAACATCACTGCTTGTTGCTCGTTTGAAAATCAGATTCTACTATTAACTTCTTCCCCGCTCAAGACGCTCGTTGTCTATCTGACATCTCTATAATCAGAAAGTATCTATAAAAATAACAAATATTAGATCGGATCATACACATCACACTATCACAGATTTATATGGCAAGTATTTCTAAACACTTTATACATCACAATTGTTCCGAGAACCAGCTAAATCGGGCTCTGATACCACTAAATGTAACACCCCCTACTCGTATTCGTTGCCGGAATAGGGTATGAGGCATTACCTAAGTTTAACGAGTTAATACTATTTTTATTATGAATTCAATATAGCCCTTTTATAAATATCCAATCTTCCCTGAAATTTTAAAACCAAACAATCCTGTCCATTTCAATCCAATTTGATACCAAATCATACTTCTACTATAATTATATTATTTAGCATATTTATCACAGTTTACTTTAATACATACTCATTAAACAAGTTTTAGTATTTATTTAATCATCAAACATATACATGCCATATAAATCAAAAAGGAAATTTACAAAAGCTACCGGAGATAATCTTGATAGTGTGATCCTCAGTGTTGATCCGATCCTCCGTATATTTACACGTCAATCTACATGAGACATTGAATACACTCAAGTAAGTTTATAGAAACTTAGTAAGATCATAGGCATAAAATATAAATCTTACCAAACATTCATACACTTATACATTATGTACAATTACTAAGTTCACCTGTCAACCACAATTTGGTGAGTGCTTTCGTATAATCTCACTACCATTTATCCATTTACTTTAACTCTTTTGGGCCCTTTTTGTCACTTACCATTCTTAATCAAATTAGGGAACGGTTACGGAAAATTGAGTACTTCACTTCCACTTTTCACTGATCAGGTAGCCGAAGCTACCACTTTTCACTGATCAGGTAGCCGAAACTACCACTTTTCACTGATCAGGTAGCCGAAGCTACCACTTTTCACTGATCAGGTATCCGAAGCTATCACTTTTCACCGATCGTGTAGCCGAACTACCACTTTTCACCGATCGTGTGGCCGGCTTACAACTTTTCATCGATCGTGTGGCCGGCTACCACTTTTCACTTTCACTTGCCACTGATCAGAAGTACTCAAATCCGATGTTCCGCTCAATTTGATCATTTAATCACTTTTCGCATTGTCATTTTATCCTTAACTTACACCGTTTCTTCTATAAGAAACTAGACTCAATAAGCTTTAATTTCATATTTTATTCATCCTCTAATTCGATTTCTACAGTTTTTGGTGATTTTTCAAAGTTAGACTATCACACGTCCAAAATCAAGCTTCAAAGGCAAAGTGTTGATTTCCATTTTGCCCCAAATTTTAGAGTTCATACAATTCAGTCCTTGACCAATTACCATTCAATTAAGCTAATTTTTGTAAATTAATACTTTACCTAATCATTATGAGTTATTTCAAACCTATTGGATTTCAAAATTTCCACATAAAAACCCTAACTTCAAATTCTTTTAAAATTAGGTCCCAAACATTCACTTTCTATTCAATTCTTTCAATAAAATCAGCATATAAACCATTTAAAGTTATAATTCCATGCTAAATCATCATATACTTCCAGCACATAGTCATAGAAACTTTAAACTTCATTCATAAAATCTAAAACTAATGAATTCACCAAGTGGACCTAGTTGTAAACGTCATAAAAACACAAAAATTTCAAGAAATAATCATGAATTGAACTTACTTGCAGTAAAAATATGAAAATCCAGCTTAGGGAAAACCCTTCTATGGTGTTTTGCTGATGAGAATGCAGAAAAATAAAGAGAAATCTAGATAATTCCACTTTAGTCCTAGTTTTATTAAGTAAATTTTGCAATATTCCAATTTTACCCTTATTTCTCCTTATTTTCTCTGGTTTCATGCCCTTGTTGGTCAAATTTCAAATACACCTTGGGTCTATTTGCCTTTTAAGCCCTCTTTCTTTTATCATTTAAGCTATTAATCATTTCTCATAACTTTACATTTATTACAACTTAGTCCTTTTGTTCAATTAACTATCTAACTTTAAAATTTCTTGACTGAAACTTTAATACTAACTTATTAACACTCCATAAATATTTATAAAACATTTATGGCTAGATTAAAAATATCCGAGGTCTCGATACCTCGTTTTCGATTCTAATTATTATTATTATTATTTATTATTTTTTTTAACTTCACATTTAACTTATACTCACTAAATTAATAATATTTTCTACTCACTTGTCGGATTTAGTGACCTCGAATCACTATTCCGACACCACTGAAAATTTAGGCTATTACAAGTAGGACTTTGGCTAGAGGAGATGTGGACCTACGAGTTGGAAGTGGAGCAAAAGTTATTGCATTATCTGTGGGAACATATACTTTATCTTTGCCTAGTGGACTTGATTTATGTTTAGAGGATTGTTATTTTGTGCCCAGTTTAACTAAAAACATTATTTCAATTTCTTGTTTAGACAAAATTGGTTTTGAGATAATTATTAAGAATAATTGTTGTTCATTTTATCTCAATAATGTTTTTTATGGTTCGGCACAATTGATTAATGGCCTCTATATTTTAAATCAAACGAATCCTATTTACAACATAAATACTAAAAGATCTAAAATAAATGACTCAAATCAAACTTATCTTTGGCATTGTCGTTTGGGCCACATAAGTGAGAAACGCATATCCAAACTCCGTAAAGATGGTCTCTTAAATTCATTTGTTTTTGAACAATTTGAAGTATGTGAATCTTGCTTATTGGGAAAAATGACTAAATCTCCTTTTTCTGGTAAAAGTGAACGAGCTAGTGATTTATTGGACCTAATACATTCTGATGTATGTGGACCAATAAATACACAGGCCAGAGGAGGATTTCACTACTTCATTACTTTCACTGATGATTTCAGTAGATATGGGTATGTTTATCTCATGCGCCATAAGTCTGAGTCCCTTGAAAAGTTCAAGGAATTCAAAAATGAAGTACAAAATCAACTAGGAAAAACTATCAAGTCACTCCGATCTGATTGAGGTGGAGAGTATTTGAGCCTAGAGTTTGATGATCTTTTGAAAGAATGTGGGATTGTCTCACAACTTACTCCTCCTGGTACTCCTCAATGGAATGGAGTACCTGAGAGAAGAAATCGAACTTTGTTAGACATGGTTCGATCGATGATGAGTCATGCTGATCTACCGGCTTCCTTTTGGGGACATGCACTTGAGACAGCTGCTTTCACACTAAACCGTGTTCCATCTAAATCGGTTCAAAAGACGCCATATGAGATGTGGACTGGGAAACGTCCTAGTATGTCTTTTATGAAAATTTGGGGTCGTGAAGCTTATGTTAAACGCCGACGCCTACTAAGCTTGAACCCGTGATCCGAAAGGTGTATTTTTGTGGGGTATCCAAAAGAAACCAAAGGATATTATTTCTTTAATCCCACCGAGAACAAAATGTTTGTTGCTCGGACCGTATCTTCCTAGAGAGAGAATTTATTTCTAGAAAAGGAAGTAGGAGAAAGATTGAACTTGACGAAATTCGAGAATCACAAGATACCACAACCGTAGATTGAACAACAACAAATTCCACAAGAAATTGAGGAACAAACAATTGTCAGAAAAACACACCACCGCAGCATCTCTTTAAGAGAACGCCGTGCACCCGAGAGATATGGATTTCTCATTACAACGCATGGTGACGTTCTTCTTATAGATCAAGATGAGCCTAGGACTTATCAAGAAGCAAAGGATTTGAGCCCGGACTGAGAAAATGGCTTGAGGCCATGAGATCCGAGATGGATTCCATGTATGAAAACCAAGTATGGACTTTGATTGACCCGCCAAGGGGTTAAACCTATAGGGTGCAAATGGGTTTTCAAAAAGAAAATAGACATGGATGGTAATGTACAAACATACAAAGGACGATTAATCGCTAAAGGTTTTCGCCAAATTCATGGTGTTGACTATGATGAAACCTTTTCTCCTGTAGCTATGTTTAAATCCATCAGGATCTTACTCGCCATAGCTGCATTTCATGATTATGAAATCTGGCAGATGGACGTCAAAACGGCTTTCCTTAATGGGAAACTTGAAGAGGATGTGTATATGACACAACCTGAAGGTTTTGTAAATCCAAAGGATGCTAGAAAGATATGTAAGCTACAAAAATCCATTTATGGATTAAAGCAAGCTTCTCGAAGTTGGAATATTCGTTTTAACGATGCAATCAAAGAGTTTGGTTTTATCAAAAATGAAGATGAACCATGTGTTTACAAGAAAGTTAGTGGGAGCACTATCATATTCTTGGTACTATATATGGATGACATACTTATCATGGGAAATGACATACCTACTTTGCAGTCTATTAAGACTTGGTTAAGAAGTTGTTTTTCTATGAAGGACTTAGGCGGCCACTTATATCTTAGAGTCAAGATCTATAGAGATAGATCAAGACGACTACTGGATCTAAGCCAAAGTACATACATAGATAAAGTAATCTTGAAAAGGTTCAGTATGGAAGAATCTAAAAGAGGATTCCTACCTATGAGACATGGCATTTCACTCTCGAAGGAAATGTGTCCTTCAACTCCACAAGAAAGAGAACGAATGAGTAAAATTCCATATGCTTCCGCTATTGGATCTATCATGTATACTATGTTATGTACTCGCCCGGATGTCTCGTATGCCTTAAGTATGACGAAGCGTGTATCAAGTAGATCCCTGGTGAAGGTCACTGGACCACGAGCCAAAAGTATCCTCAAGTACTTGAGAAGAACTAAGGATACGCTCCTATTATATGGAGGTGAGGAAGAGTTAAGTGTAAAAGGTTACACTCGATGCCGCTTCCAAACCGACAAGGACGATTCTCGATCGCAATCGTTTTTGTGTTTTGCCTTAATGGTGGTGCCGTGAGTCGGAAGAGTTCAAAGCAAAGTACAAGAGCTTCGATTCTACAACAGAGGTCGAGTATATTGCACCAAGCCGAGGCAAAGAAGGAAGCGGTTTGGATCAAGAAGTTCATTATCGACTAGGGGTTGTGCCTAGCATATCGGATGCTATAGAACTCCGATGTGATAACAATGGAGCTATTGCACAAGCTAAAGAACCCGCATCTCACCAAAGAATCCAAACATATACTTAGGCGCTACCATCTTATTCGAGAGATTATCGATCGAGGGGATGTAGAGATATGCAAAGTACCTTCAGATGATAACATTGCTAATCCCCTAACCAAGCCTCTGACACAGAAGAAGCATGATCGTCACACTAAGTCACTTGGTATTACATATATGAGTGATTGGTCTTAGTGCTAGTGGGAGATTGTAAGAGTATGCCCAAAGATCAATCATGAGATGGTTGTAATAACATACTTAATTTACCATGTTTATTAATATAAAGCGTTGTCATTATTATTTCAGCTTTTCTTTCAGTGTATAAATAAACTGCTTTATAATAATATCCCGAGAATAATATGATTATTCTTAAAAGATCCTTAGTCGAGTATTATTGTTGACTAGGACAACAATAATGCATTAAGACTAACATGTAGTTGATTGATGATAAAGAGTTGTCATTGATATGAAGTGTCAAAATCAATACATGAATATGTGTGTTAGAGAACAACATATTGGATTGACCCGCTATGAGTATGTTTCTTGGATTATTATGTAATTGTCACAACATTTCTCATAGTGATTAATATGTATATGATCCTCAGACTTGAGATCATCATTATCCCACCATCGTGAGTTGTATATTTTGATACAGTCGAACGTACACCGTAACAGGTTGTTCTATAAAGGCTGATGTTGGATATACCACATGTAACAACCCAAACCCGGCCCAAACACTATGGTCGAATCTGGATCGTTACGGGGAAAAGCTTTTCGAAAACCATTTTGGAAACCCATTAAACTTTGTTGAAAAACTTCTGATTTGATTATCTTGATAACAAAGAAAGAAAAATTCATACTTAGTGTTTATTTAAAAAAACATTTTTAAGTCGAGTTATAAAACAAATTCCAAATGTGCCCGATGGCACGTTAAAAACAATTTTCGTTTTAACTTGGAATACATGTGATTTTATTTTAATTTTAATAATATAGTTTTAAACAAAATATCCAACATATGAGAAAGATAACAAAAATAAAGTTTGAGGAGGCCTTATTACATCCAAAATAAGATAAACCAATAATAAAATAAAATAACTAAATTTGAAGTTCATTTAGTTCCAAATTTCGCATGGCCACCTCGAGTCCATCCTACTCCACATCCGCGTCTATGTATCACTGAAAAATAAAGGAGAAGGTGAGTCACCAAGACTCGATGATGTAACCCTTCCCCGATTTAAGTAATTTCATACACAACATGTAACAAATAAATGTGCATAATATCAAGTACCCATCCTAGCCAACCATACGCCATCGCCTACCCTGTTGTGGTACCAAACCACTGGTGGTGCCAAACCACTGGTAACATATAGTCACAATGTGCTACCAAAGCACCGTGTCCGTAGACACAAATCGGGTGATGGGGCCAACCCATCGTGTGATACCAAATCACCGCGACGATCCCATATCTCAAGTGGGGCCAACCCACTGGTGGTATTAACCACGTGGATAAGTCGCTACCGAGGTGCCAAACCTCCGAGGTACCAAACCTCTCGTGACCGTAGTCACGCGGTGTGTTACCAAAACACTGGTGCCCGCCATACGAAATACACCGCCTCCACTCAATCAAATCCACATCGGCAATAATCATACAGATTTATCAAATGTGTTATCACAACATGCTTCCCAAAAGCATCAAATAGCAAATCATATACACAGGTACTTACCTGGTTACCCCGTATACCGTTATGGCATTCAAACCATTGCTACATACATCACGTTAGCAATATTACTTAACATAATTTAATAAGTTAGAAGGTGTGTATGTACACACCGTCACTATCGAATCGCCTTATTCCCGAAAAGAGATGTCTCGCCACTTAGTTCTATCGGTCCCTATATTCGGCCAAACATGGGAGTTAGTACTATGGCCTAATCGGCCAACCCAAATATTTAAAAGAGTTCTCTTTTTGAACCCAATCCTTACCCGAGTGCCTTTGAACCCAAGTCCCTAAACTCAATGGTTTTACTTCCTGAAATCGACAACTATTAGTAACCACTGATAGCCTTTGGCCTTTCTTAATCATTAGAAGAATAACTTTCATAAGTAGGCACTTACCACCACTTACCCAAATCCGAACACTTTAGAAATTTAGAGGCTTGAATCAATCACTACGAATTTGGAGTACCTAAAGAGAATTGATCATCGAAAAGTGTTTAGAGGCCTTATCAACAATCGCCAAATTGGCACTTTTCCTTGCAAAAGTCGACAGAATATACCAAAGAAAACCCATATGTATTCGGCCAAGCACCTTACCTTTTTGGTCGCTTGCTAAGGAAATCTATCCTGCTCAACAATTAGGCTTAGATGGGTTCAAAGAAGAAAGAGAGATTCGGCACCCAAGTTAAAGATAGATTCGGCTTGAAAGGAAGGAAAAATAATGGCGAAGGAGGTGTTGAAAGTTTCAAGCTTAAGGGAGTTTGAAAAGAGAAAGGTATAAAGAGAAGGTGATTTCGGTTTGGCAATAATGTGAGAAAGGAGAGAGTAGGTGTTTTGTCAAAAATCAAAAGTAAAAGAAGAGAGAGATGGTGATGTAGAAATCGGTTTTGGGAAAAAGTGAAAGAAAGAAAATGAAATAGGTGATTGCTAGCCGAAAATTAAGAAGAAGAGACTTAGCAAATTCGGCACTATCCTCCCCTCTTTCACTTGCCGTCCACTCCTTCCAAAGGAGTTCAAATTTCAAAGAAATACCACAAATTGCTCTTGGCCACAAATTTGGACTAATTCAAAAATAATTTGAATTAGCCACCAACTATTTTTCCTCTGCCAATTATCTCAACTTAATCTAATAATAATCCTCAATAATATCCAATTAATAATCTATTTTAATCTTAATAATATCCCACATATTATCCTTAGAATTTTAAGGAAATTAAAGCTCATATTATCACTTAAAAAAAATAACTAAAGAGAGAAAAACTCTCCACATGTGCCGTCCACTATAATGCCAAAAGAGGATTTTTGTGACTCAACCAAGGCTCTCCTTGCTTCCTTGGTGGCGCCACACTAGCTCCTAAGTGGGCTTAATTTGCCACTTAATCTAAGCTCATCTTATGTCCAAATCATCTCCATTTATTCTTATAACACCCTTCTGTTAAGGCTCCTTACCTTTTTACATTAAAACTATAATTTCTATTAAACCGAGCACACTCAAAGCCTCAAATTAAGCTTTCTTATTCCATAAATAATATTTCAGTAGTTTATACATAAGAAAATAATGAAATTTCAAATAGCCCCGCTTTTGGGATGTTACGCTTCTACCTCCTTAAAATAGATTTCGCCCCCGAAATTACTTAACTAGAAAAGGTGGGGTATTGTCGCCTCATTACATCCTCGGGTTCCCACGTAGCTTCCTCTGTACTCATGGTTCCGCCATAGTACTTTCACCAAGGGCACCGACTTCCTACGTAGAACCTTCACATCTCGGTCCAAGATCCGAATCGGTTCTCTTCAAAAGATAAATCGATTCACCTCGATCTCGCCATCGGCACAACGTGCGATGGATCCGATCGATACCGCCTCAAAGATTGATACGTGGAAGACATCATGGATCTGGTTCGCCGCCCGGTAACTCAAGCCGGTAGGCTACCGGTCCTACTCGCTTAATCACCGTATATGGCCCGATAAACCTTGGGCTTAGCTTCCTTTCCGACCAAATCTTAACACCTTTTTCCAAGGCGACACTTTCGTAAAAACCTTGTCTCCCACAAAGATACTCCATCTCCTTGCGCTTTTAAATCAAGATAGGATTTTTGCCTATCCGATGCTTCCTTAAGACGAGACCGAATCACCTTGACTTTATCCTCCGCTCTCATCACCAACTCGACCCAAAATCATGCGTCGCCTAATTCTCCCCAACATGTCTGAGTACGACACTTCCGTCCATACAAAGGCCTCATACGGAGCCATCCGGATACTTGCCCAGTAGTCGTTGTTGTAGGCGAACTCGCTAACGGTAGAAATTCCTCCCAACTACCACGAAAATCCAAGACACAACCTCTTAACATATCCTCCAAGATCTCAGATCACCCTTTCCGATTGTCCGTCGATCGTGGATGGAAAGCGGTACTAAAATCCAATCGTGTGCCCATAGCTTGATGCAAGGCTTTCCAAAACCTTGACGTGAACCTGGGATCCCTATCCGAGATGATTGATGTAGGAACCCCATGCAATCTTACTATCTCCGAGACGTACAGCTTAGCTAGCTTCTGAAGAGAGAAATCTATCCTCACCGGTATGAAGTGAGCCGACTTAGTTAACCGGTCTACTATTACCCAAACTGCGTCTTTCTTGCTGGGCGTGAGGGGTAACCCACTAACGAAATCCATAGTTATCCGCTCCCATTTCCATTGGGGAATCTTCACCGGGTCAAGCACTTCGATGGCAATCGATGTTCACTTTAACTTGTTGACAAGTCAAACACTTACCAACAAACTCACACCTCACGCTTTAGCTTGGGCCACCAAAATCGCTTCTCTAAGATCTCTATACATCTTGCTTCCTCCCGGATGCATAGCGTAGGGTCGCTATGTGCATCCCGGAGAATCTTTTGCCTCAACTCCACATCCCTTGGCATACACGTTCGCCTCTTGAAAGCATAACACTCCATCACTAGACAAAGTTATATCCTTCCAAACCACCATCCCGAACTTGTGCTCTCTTAGCATTCAACCCTTCATCCACTAATTGTTTTTCCTTAACTTCCTTCATCCACGCCGGCTTAACTTGAAGTTCACGCTAAGAGGCTTCCATCATCATATAAACTCAACCGAGCAAACATTGCTCTTAAGTCCGTCACACACCTTTCGGCTCAACGCGCGCCTACCACGCTGGCCTTGCTGATGATACTCGATCGAACAATCGTAGTCCTTTAAAAGTTCGATCCACCGACGCCGCCTCAAGTTAAGATCCTTCCGAGTCAAGAGATACCTCAAACTCTTGTGATCCGTAAACTATCGACTTCTCCCCATAAAGATAGTGTCTCCATATTTTCGAGAGCGAAGACAATCTGCTGCTAACTCTAAGTCATGCGTTGGATAGTTCGGTTCAGGTGGCCTTAATCGCCGTGATGCATAGGCTACTACCTTCCCTCCTGCATCAAAGACACATCCCAAACCAATGAGACGCATCACAATAAACGGTGAACAACTTCCCCGCTTCGTCGCACCAAAATTGAGAGCTTCCACAAAATTTTCCTTAGCTTATCGAAGCTTTCTGCCGCTTCTCCGACCATACAAATGGGACTCTTTTTCTTAATAGCTTCACAACGGTGCTTGCGATCGTAGAAAACCCTTCCACAAACCTCCGATAGTACCCGCTAGACCTGCAAAAACTTCTGATCTCCGCCATCGACCTAGGCGGTTTCCAATCCAATACCGCTTCAATCTTACGAGGGTCTACTCTAATTCCTTCCGCCGATACTACATGTCCTAAGAAAGCTACTTCCCTTAGCCAAAATTCACACTTACCGAATTTGGCATATAATCGCTTCTCCCTTAGTACTTGCAACACCATTCGTAAATGCTTGTCATGCTCTTTCTCCGTCTTAGAATAGACTAATATATCGCCTATGAACACTACGACGAATTGGTCTAAGTATTGCCGAACACCCTATTCATCAAGTCCATAAACGCCGCCGCGCGTTGGTCAACCCAAATGGCATCACCGTAAACTCGTAATGTCCATACCGAGTTCAATGCCGCCTTGTGAACATCAACCTCCTTTACCTTCAATTGATGGTAGCCCGACCTAAGGTCTATCTTTGAAAACACCGCGGCACCCTTCAGCTTGGTCAAACAAGTCATCGATCCGAGGCAACGGATACTTGTTTTTGATCGTTAACTTGTTTAATCGACGGTGAGTCGATGCACATCCGCATTGAACCGCCCTTCTTCTTGACGAAACAACACAGCACTCCCCACGAGATATGCTTGGTCGAATGAACCTCTATCCAAGAGCTCCCGAATTTGGGCCTTCACTCCACCAATTCCTTTGGTGCCATTCGGTATGGTGCTATAGACACAGTGCCGCTGTAGCAAGTCAATACCGAATTCAACTTCTCGATCCGAGGCGGACACGAAGTTCTTCCGAATACGTCAAGAAATTCCCAACCGCTCGAACCTCAACTACTAACTCCTTAGCTTCCAAAGCACGATCCAACCAAATATGCCTCGCAACCTTTCTTAACCATCCTTTCGGCCTTCAAGGCCGACACCACATTGGATAGGTAATTCCTTCTATCACCTATCATAACCACTTCATCACCCTCACTGCCTTAAGCACCATGCGCTTAGCGCGCAATCCAAATTCGCCGATACTTAACTAGCCAATCCATTCCAAGGATCAAATCGAACTCTCCCAAAGGTAGTTCCATCGATCGGCTACAAATACGACCCTGGAGTTCTAGGGGTACCTCTTTATAAAGTTTGTCTACTACTACAGAGTGTCCTGGGGGCTTAGCACACCATCTTCCTAAGAGTAGTCTCGAGTCTAGGTCCATAGTTCCTACCACACTACTAGCAATGTACGAGTGCGTCGAACCCACATCAATCAATGCAACATAAGGTAAACCAAATATTAGAAACGTCATCGGCTATGACGTCCGGTCGCCTCTCCTCCTCACGGCGCCTCATTGCATAGACTAAGCCAGTCGCCTAGCCTCTGCGTTACCCGAACCTCGGCCCCGAGTTCCACGACCTCGGTTGAAACCATTGTTTCTCTCGCCATTACCCCGACCCTCTGTGGTGGTCCAACATTCCCGCCTGCGAGCGCGATTCGACCTTCCGGCCGATCCTTAGTCGCCTTTTGAGGACGCCCCCTTACCCGATGCTCCAAAGACCCACACTCAAAACAACCTTTGTTACCGGTCCAACAACCTCCCAATGGGTTTTTCCACAATGCCAGTGCAATCGAGTCGGCCTTTGATTAGTAGTCGTGGCCTACCGGCCCGATTTGGCCCACTCGCCTAGCCCGCTTCGAGCATTAGTGCTACCCGATCCAAATGACCCAAATCCTCTTTTCTCGGT
This sequence comes from Gossypium bickii, assembly GCA_025503065.1. Classification (NCBI taxonomy): domain Eukaryota; kingdom Viridiplantae; phylum Streptophyta; class Magnoliopsida; order Malvales; family Malvaceae; genus Gossypium; species Gossypium bickii. The sequence continues at coordinate 139,199,155 of CP106711.1, forward strand.
TATTCTTGCTATAGTTTTGCCTTACACCTCCTTAACCCCTTCTACCACCTTGGCTTTCTCCACAAGAGATGAGAACTCCCAAACTCGCTCATGGGCAATTAGTAATCTCGGATCATCTTCTCGAGAGCCGCCCTCAAAGCGGACACAAATGCTCATATTCGGTGGCTACGATTCCTCCGGCATACCTACTTAACCTTAAAAACTCACCTCATACTCTCGCCACCGACTTAGTTCCTTGCACTAGACCTAGGAAGGCTTTCCTTTGAGCATCGGTGTAACTAGTGCCCACATACTTCTTCCGAAGGGCCGCCTTAAAGTAGTCCCACGTGAGATCATCACCGCGGCTCCATCCCGGTATCGTCACCACCACTGCACGCTTCATCCTTTAGAAGCGACACCGCCTTTCTTTCACTTTCTCCTCCTCGGTCCAGTCGAGATCATCCATAACCCTTTCCGTAGATTCCAACCAATATTCTCGCGGCACTCGGGCGCCACTCCCGAGACACCACGGAATACCTCGGCCCAAGTAGACCGACCGCTTGGGAACAGACTTCCGAGCTCCCAAATTCCCACCACCCGCCACCATCTCCAACACTCGCAGAAAAAAATACTGCGACACGCCTCACCACCGGCCCGGTCCTCGCTCCTCACCCAAAGTAGGTGGTGGTGGTGGCGGTGGTACCTTTCTCCGAACCTTGACTGACTGACGGGTTCGGACACCGCCATTCTACCCCTACCAAGGTCCACGACGCCCACGTCCTCTAGAACTCATTCTATCTCATCGCACTTTAACTGATTAAGAAAATTTTATGTGTTAGCATTTGTTTCACTTTCTTATTCGCGAAGAAATTTTATGAACAGGATTTAATTAGGGGTTCTTTCGAGCGCATAAGGTTTCAGCCTTCTATCCTAGTTCACACAAAGAGTTCATGCATCCATTCCTTAATGCTTTCCATACCTATTCACTCTTCTGACATTTCTCCCATTTCTAACCTGTGGTATTTTTGTCATTTTCCTACAGGGGGTATTTTCGTAAATAAAGAAATTTTAAAACTTTAGTAAAGTAGGTCATTTTGAAATTCCCAAAACTGGAGGATATTTATAAAAATTTGTAAAATCGTAATCGCTTTGAAACCAGGGTATTTTGGTAATTTTGTCAATCGTGGGCAATTTTGTCATTTTGATAAATCGTGATATTTTCGATGATTGTAAAACTTTGAGGGTCCTTTCTGAAAGTTTTCCTTTTCAAATAGTGATGTTGGTAAAGTTTTCCAAAGATCGTGGTCATTTCGGTAATTTTCACAAATTGAGGCGCTTTTTGTAATTTTCTAAAACCAAAATATTTCAAAGTGTTGATTTTTCAAAGCTAAGTTATTGGATATTTGTAAAGTAGTTGAAATTTTTGAGCAAAACCATTGAACTGATATTTTATGAGTCAGGGGCATTTTAGTAATTTTACCCCTAAGGGTATTTTTGTAATTTTCCACAAATTTGAGTTTTTCAAGAAACATTGTAAAAATGATGTCCTCGATTTAAAAAGAGTCATTGTAAAAATTTTGAAACATTAGGGTTGTTGTTGTTTCGTTCTTTTTGAAAACATGGCTAGTTCCTTTCGGGTTTTAGTCATTAGGTTTAGCCTATGACCGAGCCATCTTGGTCGTATGAACCAAGCTACGCACTGTGCAGATTCGAGTGAAGAGGAGGTGGGTCACGCGGACCGCTTAAATACCAAGCTCTCACCGAACCTTTCTGAGACATGCGCACGCAGGTTGCCACACCACCGAGCCCTCTCGAGTTAGGGTGAACTGGCTACGCACTGTGTAGGATACTGCGAAGAGGAGGTGAGTCACACTGATCGCTTAAATACCGTGCTCTTCCGGATCCAATCCTCGACATGCGTCTGTGGGTTACCACACCCTAGCTCACTTGGCTAAGTCATAGATTGGTTTAGTTCTTTAATGTCTTATGTTCGGTTCATGTGTTTGAGTAATCTAATCCTAGGGTTCAAGTCCTATAAGTCTATCTACGTTCCATACTTCCTACCCTTCTACAGAATATAATTCACCAAGAGGTTCAGAAGTACTTACTTGGGTGGATCGGTGTCGGAGACTCGGGCCATGCTGTCCAAAATCCAAAAATCATTTTATAAGGCCTTCTAAAACATTTTTGGGCCTTGGGCCCCCACAGCCGAGCTTTGAACTGGCTCGATATTAATTTTGTAACAACCCAAACCCTACCAAACACTATGGTCGAATCTGGATCGTTACGGGGAAAAGCTTTTCGAAAACCATTTTGGAAACCCATTAAACTTTGTTGAAAAACTTCTCGGATTTGATTATCTTGATAACAAAGAAAGAAAAATTCATACTTAGTGTTTATTTAAAAAAAACATTTTTAAGTCGAGTTATAAAACAAATTCCAAATGTGCCCGATGGCACGTTAAAAACAATTTTCGTTTTAACTTGGAATACATGTGATTTTATTTTAATTTTAATAATATAGTTTTAAACAAAATATCCAACATATGAGAAAGATAACAAAAATAAAGTTTGAGGAGGCCTTATTACATCCAAAATAAGATAAACCAATAATAAAATAAAATAACTAAATTTGAAGTTCATTTAGTTCCAAATCATCGCATGGCCACTCGAGTCCATCCGGCTCCACATCCGCGTCTATGTATCACTCGAAAAATAAAGGAGAAGGTGAGTCACCAAGACTCAGATGTAACCCTTCCCCGATTTAAGTAATTTCATACACAACATGTAACAAATAAATGTGCATAATATCAAGTACCCATCCTAGCCAACCATACGCCATCGTTTCACCCCGCTGTGGTACCAAACCACCGGTGGTGCCAAACCACCGTGACATATAGTCACAATGTGCTACCAAAGCACCGTGTCCGTAGACACAAATCGGGTGATGGGGCCAACCCATCGTGTGATACCAAATCACCGGCGATTTATCCCATATCTCAAGTGGGGCCAACCCACGGTGGTATTAACCACGGGGATAAGTCGCTATCGAGGTGCCAAACCTCCGGAGGTACCAAACCTCTGGTGACCGTAGTCACGCGGTGTGTTACCAAAACACTCGGTGCTGCCGACACGAATACACCGCCTCTCACTCAATCAGCCCACATCGGCAATAATCATACAGATTTATCAAATGTGTTATCACAACATGCTTCCCAAAAGCATCAAATAGCAAATCATATACACAGGTACTTACCTGGTTACCCCGTATACCGTTATGGCATTCAAACCATTGCTACATACATCACGTTAGCAATATTACTTAACATAATTTAATAAGTTAGAAGGTGTGTATGTACACACCTGTCACTACTGAATCGTCTTATTCCCGAAAAGAGATGTCGGCCACTTAGTTCTACTGGTCCCTATATTCGGCCAAACATGGGAGTTAGTACTATGGCCTAATCGGCCAACCCAAATATTTAAAAGAGTTCTCTTTTTGAACCCAATCCTTACCCGAGTGCCTTTGAACCCAAGTCCCTAAACTCAAATGGTTTTACTTCCTGAATCGACAACTATTAGTAACCACTCGATAGCCTTTGGCCTTTCTTAATCATTAGAAGAATAACTTTCATAAGTAGGCACTTACCACCACTTACCCAAATCCGAACACTTTAGAAATTTAGAGGCTTGAATCAACTGCTTACGAATTTGGAGTACCTAAAGAGAATTGATCATCGAAAAGTGTTTAGAGGCCTTATCAACAACTGCCGAAATTGGCACTTTTCCTTGCAAAAGTCGCATGAATATACCAAAGAAAACCCATATGTATTCGGCCAAGCACCTTACCTTTTTGGTCGTTTGCTAAGGAAATCTATCCTGCTCAACAATTAGGCTTAGATGGGTTCAAAGAAGAAAGAGAGATTCGGCACCCAAGTTAAAGATAGATTCGGCTTGAAAGGAAGGAAAAATAATGGCGAAGGAGGTGTTGAAAGTTTCGGCTTAAGGGAGTTTGAAAAGAGAAAGGTATAAAGAGAAGGTGATTTCGATTTGGCAATAATGTGAGAAAGGAGAGAGTAGGTGTTTTGGTCAGAAATCAAAAGTAAAAGAAGAGAAAGATGGTGATGTAGAAATCGGTTTTGGGAAAAAGTGAAAGAAAGAAAATGAAATAGGTGATTGCTAGCCGAAAATTAAGAAGAAGAGACTTAGCAAATTCGACACTATCCCTCCCCTCTTTCACTTGCCGTCCACTCCTTCCAAAGGAGTTCAAATTTCGGCAAATACCACAAATTGCTCTTGGCCACAAATTTGGACTAATTCAAAAATAATTTGAATTAGCCACCAACTATTTTTCCTCTGCCAATTATCTCAACTTAATCTAATAATAATCCTCAATAATATCCAATTAATAATCTATTTTAATCTTAATAATATCCCACATATTATCCTTAGAATTTTAAGGAAATTAAAGCTCATATTATCACTTAAAAAAAAAATAACTAAAGAGAGAAAAACTCTCCACATGTGCCGTCCCACTATAATGCCAAAAAGAGGGATTTTTGTGACTCGAACCAAGGCTCTCCTTGCTTTCTTGGTGGCGTCACACTAGCTCCTAAGTGGGCTTAATTTGCCACTTAATCTAGGCTCATCTTATGTCCAAATCATCTCCATTTATTCTTATAACACCCTTCTGTTAAGGCTCCTTACCTTTTTACATTAAAACTATAATTTCTATTAAACCGAGCACACTCAAAGCCTCAAATTAAGCTTTCTTATTCCATAAATAATATTTCAGTAGTTTATACATAAGAAAATAATGAAATTTCAAATAGCCCCGTTTTTGGGATGTTACACCACAATCTATGTAGAGGGATATGGTTGATCAATATAGGATAAGTCCCTCCTACATAATAGGAGCAATATCTTAGGCCACTTGATTGAGTGGGACTAGAAATGCATGGCCATGCTCAAATAAGTTGATATGAGATGTCATACTAATTTGTATATCATAGTCTACTCAAGATATCAAGAAACAAGAAATGGACTATGCAAGTGTGACTATCCCATGACTTGTATCCGTTCCAGAGATAAAGGACTTAAGGATTAATGTATGAAAGGGTTAATCACGAAAGGTTATGTCGAATCATGACTTCTTGTAACTTAGGTAGCAATGATGCATTGCTAGGTGCCACTCATTGTCTGTGATAATAGAATCATTCTAGTATTGCTGCTAACGTTGCAAGAACCTACAGGGTCACACCCTATGGTTGAAATGAACGGAATAAAATATAGTTGGTATTGTGTTTGGTTGTCACATGAATTAAATTAATTAAAGAATTAATTTAATTGGGCAATCAAATATTGAACATATTATATGTACAAGGATGTTGTACACATAATGATAACATAATTTTATTAATATATGAATTTTATTCATATATATATAAATTTAAATAAATATAGTTTACTGAAATCCTTATTATAATTAATGTAATTATAATTTTCGGATATAATTAATGTAATTATAATTTTCGGTTAAAAACTTTATTGTATTTATTTAATCTTGTAATACATTCAAGAGATACCAATTATAAAAGGCCCAATTAAGAGGATACCTATTATAAAAGGCCCAATTAGAAAGGCACCCATTATAAAAGGTATTAAAAGGAGACAAAGCAATATGAAAAAAAACCTAAGTGATTGCTTGTTAGGTCTAGCAGCCGTCAAGCAAATAAACCTCCAAAATAGTTTTGGAGATTTCTTCCGTTCATAGTCAAACCGGGTGAATCACGTAGAGGCCGACATTGGAAAAGGTTGTGGCTCTATTCGACAGTAGATCAAAACTCTTGTTGCCAAGGCGTCGCTGTCTACTCAAATTGAAGTTTTGGTAATCTCGAAATCTTTATTTCACCACGATTCATTCCTCACACATGGATCCATGGTTTGGATCGCCGAATCTAATTTTATTTTGCTGTGCCATGGGCTACCGGCGTTCCAACAAGAATGTTATTACGAGTATTATTTCTAATATTATTATTATTACTTCTAATCAATGTTGACATTGCTATCATTATTTTGATGTTTTATTATCTTAATAATTTCTTATTTTTTATCATAGTCATTATTATTTATTTTAAACTTAAATGTATTCAAATCCTTTCTAAATGTTTTCTTTCGTCAAAAGTGTGCATTGAACCAATTTTAAGATTGCGTTTTTGGAAAGCGAGGCAATGTTTGTGTATTTAGAAGTACGGGAAATTACATCCTAACGTGTTGGGTGTCGATTTTCCGTTCCACTAAATAATCAAATACCCTCTTTACATGTTTTTGAAAATCAAAGATGACCTCGGTGTTAGAGTATAAAAGCGTTATATCCTAACGTGTTAGGTATGATGCTTTTATCCCTTTAAAACGAGTTAATCTTGAGATTCAATTTCGGCTTAATTAATTTTCTTCCCAAAATTTTCACCCTAAATATTTTCGAGTTTTAGATGTGTTTGAATTCTTTCTAATGGTTTTCTTTTGTTAAAAGCATATATTGAATCAGTCTAAAGATTGTATATTTTTCAAAAAGAAAAAAACGAGGCAATGCTTATGTGTTTAGAAGTAGGGAAAATTACACCCTAACGTGTTGGGTGTCGATTTTCCGTTCAACTAAATATCCAAACACCCTTTTTTTTTACATGTTTTGAAGGTCAAAGATGATCTCAGTGTCAGAGCATAAAAGCGTTATATCCTAACGTGTTGGGTATAGTATTTTTATCCCTTTGAAACGAGATCATCTTGTGATTCAATTTCGGTTTAGTTTTCTTTTAAATTTTTGTTACCCTAAACATTAGGACAATGATAATCAATTTTGGTACCAATTTTGGGCGTTGCAAGGGTGCTAACCCTTCATTGCACGTAACCGACTCCCGAACTCGCTTTTTAGTTTCGCAGACTAAAAATATTTTTATAGGTGACTTGATCACACCTAAACAAAAAGGATTGGTGGCGACTCCCTGTTTTTTAAAGTCGGTTCCTTTTTTTCAAAACTCGATAAAAATGGTTTCGAAAGTTTGGCGACTCCAGTAGAGAATGGTTGAGAGTCAAGCCATAAATTGATTAATTTTTGTCCTTTCAATTGAAAATTTAGAAAATTATTTTGACACGCCGTGTTCTAACATATTTGTTTGTGCTATAATGTCAAGTTTCATGAAGTGTTTTGGCATTGCATTGCATGATCGTTGTGGTCTCACCTTTAAGTGGGAGTGAGAAACTAAGCTTTCGTGAGGTTTTCACCTTCGCATGGGCTAGTGGACCGCTTCCGGGATACATCTGTACCTATATGTTTCATGAGATTTTCATCTCCGCATGGCCATAGGAAAATGTATTCCCCTGAACCGAACTCGATCCATATGAGCCTATAATGGGTGAGGATTGAGGAATCTACTGGTTCGGGTACCCTCTTTATAGAACCAAACCACATATAGTAAACCCTAAGAGCCTATCTAGGGTAGAACTATGTCAAATTTTAATGGTTGCTCGGATAGGATGTTTAATGATACTTTGCTTATTTTGATTTCTGTTATACGATACTGACTCATTGTGTTTTAATTTGGTTTTTCATGGCATTCCATATTAAAGAGGTGTCGATTTCTGTTCGATTGCTAAAATAGGAAGTTTGATATGGAAAACAACTTTCTTGATAGAGTACAGGACAATGCGGCTGTGCGTGCATAGTCAGAAAAGCTGCAGTTGGAAAAAGGGGATAGCTTAGCTGAAGGTTACACGTCGGAGCTGCGGGATTACACCCGTATTAGCGTGACACAAAATGAGCTTCAAGAGTTGCGGGATATTTGGACTCAGTGGGAATGTGAGACTAAACAGATGTTCTATTACAGTTATGGCGATATCTCTTATTTACTGGATGTTAAGATAGATAAAAACTTGTTTCGGCTATAGTGCGATGTTGGAATTCCGCATACAGTTGTTTCACTTTTGGGAATATGGATTTAGTGCCAACCATAGAAGAATATACCACTTTACTTCATAGTCTAAGGATACAGGCTGATAAAGTTTATATTAGGCCTGCTTACGTTCCCCCTTTTGCGAAGAAATTGATGAAAATCACGGGCATGAGTGAAGAATGGATCTTAGCCAGAATTCAGCAGAAAGGTGAGGAGAGATGTATTCCTTAGGTAAATTTAAGAGATTTGATTCTAACACACCCTGATGTGAGGAGGAAAGTAGATATTTTTGCCTTAAGCATTTACGGGTTGGTCATTTTCCCCAAAGCCCTAAGACACATAGATGAAGCAGTTGTGGATCTATTTGATCGGTTGGATAAACAAGTTACACCTGTCCCAGCAATTCTCGCGGAGACTTTCAGATCATTAAACGCATGCCGAAGAACAGGAGAGGGAAGGTTTATTGAGTGTGCGCAGTTATTAACAGTATGGTTCTATGGTCATTTTTGGAAGATGGATAAAGTCTCTTGTCGACCTTTATGTAAGGGTTATTCACCGTTAAAAGAGGAAGTAGCCATGTCTAGACGAGAAGATATAATAGAAGAGGGATGGACAACAATCTTTCAAAACCTTCAGGAAGAAGATATTGAGTGGAAAGCTCCATGGATGGTGCCTGAAGAGGTACTTTACAGATGTGGAGATTTTAATTGGGTCCCTTTACCCGAAATTTGGGGAGCCATCGGGTACGCCCCTTTGCTAGCGACAAGGCAATACAAGTCTAGGTAGTTCGTGCCAGCAACGTATGGGTTGGTGCAAAGCAAATTCTCTTACACGGGAGAGAGTTATAAGAAGAAGATTAGAGAGGTTGAAAAAGCTTGGAAGCAAACGCGTCGAATGAAAAGAGTGACTGTGGGTGAGAAGGTGACTCCCGAGTATAAAGTGTGGCAAAGCAAAAGAGTCAACGATAACATTCCAAGATCGAGTCTAGATAACCCTCGATCAATAGAAGAATGTCTACGAGTTGTCCCATCCGAATTGGAGATAATAAAGCAAGATTTTGAAAAAAAGAATCGAGAGCTGGAAAAAAATAGAACAATTAGAAGAAGAGAAAATGCATCTAGGGTTGGATGTTGACGTCCAAAAGGCGGAAGCAGAAAAATTTTAAAAAGGAAAAGAACGAGTTGAAGAGGATCTCAACAGCTTAAAGACTGATTATAAGAAAATGCGGCTATCAATGAGGACCGTCGGGTTAGGAAAAACTCCAGATCAATGGCGTCAGGAGATTCAAGGCGAAAGGGTTAACGCTAATCAATAGGAGGAAAAGTTCAGAGAGGCTCAAACACGAAACGAACTTATGGAAAAGAACCTTTCGTAAAGCCAAGGCGAACAAAACAAGTTAAAGGCTAGAGTCGCGAGCTTGAGAGATCCTCCAAAGATCAACGAAACCGTAACTCGATGAAAGAATTAAGGACAAGCTTGAGCCAAATAGAGGAAATGACGAAGAAGATCATGGAATTAGAAATGGCCTTGCTAAACTGCCAAAGCCATATCCAGTCTCTAGAGGCAAATAAAGAACAAAGGGAAGAGGAGCTTCACCGTTCCCAGAATCAAGTCAGAGATAGAGATTACCTCATGGGGAGGCTATAACCCGAGATGCGAGATAGCGAATATTTACAGACTTTGGCTATACAAGTTGATGTATTGAGCATGCGATTCGAGACACTACGATCGAGGACGAGAATTAACCTCTCTACTTACAAAAATTAAGGCCTTAGGTGTTAGAGCAAAGCCGTATTTGTAATGTACTTTATGTAAAGAGCTTTGTTTTCAAATAAAGTTTCCTAAATGGAATTGAATCAGAGTCGACTTCTTTCGCATTTCATGCATTTGCATTGGTCATTCATTTCATTTCATGCATTAAAGGCCATTAAAAGATTCTGATAAATAACATATATTTCAGCAACCTGAAAACCGACAAAACTTTACCCGAGACGCATCCCTACGGCACAAGAAAGAAAACAAAGGATATGGATCAGAAAATGGAGAAACTTGATCAGCTCCAAAAGGAAATGCATGAGAAACTTCAGTTGCAAATATCTGATTGGGCCATTCGGGCCGTGTAATTTCATTAGGCCAATACTAGGCCGAATTAGGCCTATTTTTGGGATTTTTAAATTGGGTGATGTAATTTGGATTTGGGTATTTTATTGGGCTTTAATTTGGTTTGGGCTTGGAAAATTGTAAATGGACATTATTATTGGACTATTATTATTGGTTTTATTTTAGTTTAATTTAGTTTATTTTAAAATGGGCCGGGCGAAATGGGCTTATTACAAATAGTTCGAAAATATATGTGTCGAAACCATTTTTTGGAAAATAAACCGTATACAAAATGGTAAATAGAAATAATATAAGTAATATATATGCAATAAAACTTAATGTAAGTAATCTTATCACTTCTAGGCTTAAAGTAATAAGTGCGTTCTAAACATTACTCTGAATAAGTTTTAAATACTACAAGAATCTCCTCTGTAGTCTAGTTGTCTAAAACGCTTCCTGGTTCGCAAGGTCTAATATCCGATAAGGTCCCTTCTTCAACTGTCTCTTCAGATACAGCATTAATGCAGACATTACCCAATATTGTTACAATGTCCTATCCTCTTTGCGCTTTATTCTCAGCATGAATTACCCCTCCTGACACAAAGGTTTTGAATATATGCGGAATTATCATAGGTTCTCACTTGGCCTCTTCGCTATTCAAACGAGCACGTCTCCTTTCTTGTCTCTTTTCCAGTTTTTTACTTTTTTTGTTTTGCATCTGGCCTAAACCCTAAGCCAAAGCTATCTTGTTTTTCTCTCAATGTTGGGGTCACAACTCTCCCCTGAAGATACTTTCCAAGTCCTCTTCCCGGTAAAGCTCCTTTCCCATGGTCATTTTCAGTCCCATTCTTGTAGTCTTGGAGATTCTTGGTATCAAGATTCTATTTCCTTTCATGACGAAAGTTGCATTTACGAACTCGAGAGACCGGAAAGAACATTCGGTTGTCTCTTCATTTATCTTCAGGTACGGCATCTCACTAGTCACAGCTGCAATAATGTCCTACTCAGCTTTTATCGTTATTAGCCGACCATCCACTATCAACTTCACTTTCTGATGTAATGATGAAGGCACTGCCCCTGACGTTTATTTGCAACTGAAGTTTATCTTGCATCTCCCTTTGGAGTTGTTCAAGCCTCTCTAATCTCTGATCAATATCTTTTGTCATGGTTCGAGTACCGTAAGGGTTTTGCGGTGTCCAGGTTAATACTGAAATAATTTCAACTAATCAAGATCCTCTTATGAAATCTAATGTATGTTATGTAGTACTATGTGAATGCATGTAATGCAAAAAGAGCCGATTCTGATTCGATTCCATTTAGGAAACTTTATTTGAAAACAAAGCTCTTTGCATAAAGCGGATTACAAATATACGGACATCCATATTGTTTTTCGTTTTATCAAGAAAGTGGCTTTCCATGTTGAGGTCCCTAATTTAGCAACCGAACCCGAATCGACACCTTTCTATAATATGCAAATGCATGCAAAGCAACTAAAATAAAACAAACAGTTAGTACGATATAAAGGAAGTTCAAAGCATGTGAAAAATATTCGAGCACCTATTGGGTGACCACTAAGGTTCATCACAACTCCATCTTGAGTAAGTTCTTAAGGTCTCTTATATGTGTTTGAGTTCTAAAGTGGAGGGTACCTGAACCAGCAGATTCCTCAATCCTCACCCATTATAGACTCATATAGATCGAGTTCGGTTCAGGGGAATATATTTCCCTATGGCTACACGGAGATGAAAATCTCACGAAGACATAGGTACGGATGTATCCCGGAAGCGATTCACTATCCTGCACGGAGGTGAAAACCTCACGAAGGAGTAGCTTTTCACTCCCACTTAAGGGTGTGACCCAGCGGTCATGCAATATGATGCAAAGTATTCTACAAAACTCGAACCATAGCAATCAAATGAGCTGGTGTTAGCAAGTGCAATAAAAGGATCGTAATTTTTCAAATCAAATTTTCAATTTTCGACAAAAGGACAGAAATTAATCAATTTATAGCCTAACTCTAAACCATCCCCACGATTGAGTCGCTAAACCGTCAAACAATTTTTTTCGGGTTTGGAAAAATAAGGATCGACTTTAAAAAATATGAAAATGGAGTTGCCACCGATCTTTTTTGATGAGGTGTGATCGGGTCACCTTAATATGTATTATTTTAATAAAACATTTTTATTAAAACAATAATTTTGGTCTATGAATATTCGAGAAAACAAGTTCGAGCTCGATTCACACGTGATTTAGGAAGGGCTAGCACCCCGTGACGCCCAAAATTAGTACTGAATTGATTAATTAATGTCTTAATACCGAATATTCGAAAAGATTCTAGATTACGATCCATTTATTTAAGATATATTTGAAAAGCATCATATTAGATGCCGGAAGTTCTTATTTCGAAGAAATAAAATGTCATACTCAATAAGTTTGGGCGCAACATTTTATATTCTCAAAATTAGATTTATCCTTTGACATCCAATACTCATTCATTTAAAAATAAGAAGGATATTCAATTATTTGGGTCAAATGAAAAATCGCAACCCAGTAAGTTAGGGCACTATTTCTCAAAATTCCCGAATACGGAATATTGCCTTTGTACTTTTGAAATTCTTAGCTCGAGAAAATAAAATATCACACTCAGTAAGTTAGGGTGCAATGTCTCAACTTCCCGAGAATAAGTTTTTTATTTAAAATAATACGCACTTTGATTTAAAAGAGAAAGGATACTCGGTTATTAGGTTTTAAACGAGGAGAATCGAAATTCAGTAAGTTAGAGCACGATTTTCTCAAAACCACTAAACACGAACATTGCCTCATGATTTTAAAATCGAAACGACATTGAAATACTTTTTAAACGAATAAAATACGATAGCATAACAACATACAACATAGAATAATTATTCACAAGCGAAATGTTACACTATTGAATCACGAATGGCAAATAAAAATAAAATAAGAATTACAATGCACATAATAGCAATGATCATCGAACATAAAATTAATGATAGACAGAATAACTTAAAATGAAATACAATGATATAAAACTATACAAATGAAAGATAAAATATATATAAGCATAATATACATAGAATATATTTCAAATAAACTATATAATAAGTAAAATATCTAAATTAAATAATGTATATAAAAGCTTAGAATAAATAAAGTGTATAGAATTATTTTAAATAAATAGTAAAACAAATTTTAATAAACCAAAAAAAATAATGAATTTTGTAAAGTAATTTAAAATGAATAATATATACATATATATACATGAATAATTTAAATAAATAATATACAAATATTATTCAAATATCATATAATAAGACAGTTTTAAGACTAAATAAATGAATTAAGTCAACTAAGGACGAAAATGAAAGTCGAACAATGTTTTGAGGACAATCAAGAAATAAACAAACTATTAATGCTTGAATTAGGGACTAAAATAAAAATGCATAAATAATCAAGGGTTAAAGACGGAATTTTCCTGTGGTCCAAAACGAGGCGTTTAAAGTCTAAATCGAAGTCAAAATGGAACTAAAATAAAATTATCAATCAATTCAGTAAATAAAAGAAAATTGCATTTAAAAATAAAAAACAGAAGGACTAAAATGGTAATTATATCATTGAAACAAAACACGCGGATCCTTCCCCTGGTCTGGTCACAAGACACTGCTAAGCACCAAACGGTGCCGCTTCATGTGCAATGTAGAAACCAAAACAAAACCTAAACTTTAGCATTCAATTGTTTCCAAAACAAAACAGAAAAATTAGAAGAAGAACCCTAATCTCCTATTCCCCTCTAACTACCAAACTACCCCATCCCTTTAAACGCCGATCCGCCACCATAGACTACTATTAGCGAATTCGAACCTTGGTGAGAGCTTTTTCACTTCGAGATCTCCTCTCACCTCGATTTTGACGAAACCAGAGAAAACCTATGGCATATTTGTAAGGTGAGGCTTTGTTTTCCCCTTTTTTTATTCGTTTATTCTACTTGATTGAAAAAAAAAAACAAAACCAAATGAAGAAGAAACAATCGAATAACAAGTAGCCTTTTTGAATCCATTGTTTCGTATTTTTTTATGGTATTTCTTGCGTATTGATTCGTAAAATCGTGGAGAGAGCCTACAAATTTTGCTTCGGTTTTATATATATAACCGAAAAGAAAAATAAAAGGTCAAATAAAAATACAACATTTTCGTTCTTTTGCTTTGTTGTTTTTTTGTTATTTGTTTTGCGTGTACGAGGTTGTTGTCCGGATGTGGCACCGTCACGGAGGCTGTGGCGTCGTGCGCGCACGTGAGGTGTGGGTAGGCAAGCGGCGCGCAATGTGCGTGGAGACCGCTGAAACGTCACACGAGGGAGTCCAAGCGTTAGGTCGGGCGCCTAGAACACTCTGAGACTCTAGGAGTTTCTGAAAATTTTAATTATTGGGCCAATCGGGCCACGCTTTAGATTTGGGCCAATTGTATTTTGGGGTTTGGGTTATGGACTTTTAATAGATGTTAATAATAATATTTTTTGGGTTTTTAATTTACTGCTTTTGGTTTTTGGTTTTGGTTATCCGTGGGCCTGCAAAAATGGGCTCTTCTGATCTTTAATGTCGAAAATTTGAAAAGATTTTAAAATACGATTCTCTTTGTTTTTAAAAAACTTGAATGAATTAAATTAGATGCTGAGACCCACTTATTTTGAAAGAATAAAATATTATACCTAGTGAGTTAGGATATAACATTTCGAATCCTCAAAACTAAGCTTGTTTTTATTTAAAACTCATACATTTAAATTTAAGAAGGATATTCGGTAATTTGGGTCAAATTAAAATAAGTTAAATTCTAAATACAGAATATTGCCTTTGCTTTTAGAAATTTTTATCTCGAGATACCAATGTGGCATATTCAGAGAGTTGGAACACAACATTTTTGAATTCCCGAGAATAATCTTTTATTTAATCCAAATGTTTTGGTTTAAAAATAATTGGTTCTTTAGACTCAATGAGAAAAATCGAAACCCAGTAAGTTAGGGTACGATTTCTTTCGGATCTTTGAACGCAAAATGTTTGTTATTTTCAAAACAATAATTGTAATGATCAAATAAAATGTGGCATAATCGTAGTAAAATGGGACACAATTTATATTATACATGCATAATAGAGTAAAAAACGAGGGAAACAATATAAGTAACAATAATAAAAACAAAAATAAATAAGAACTAAAACAAATAATTTATGTAAAAAAATAGGTAAAAAATGATAAAATAAAAAAACAAAAATAAAAACTAATAATAAATCAATAATAATAGTAATAATAGTGGAAATAATAATAAAATAATAATAAAAATACTAATAAATATAATAACAGTAGTAGTAGTAAAAAAAATAATATTAGTAATAATCAAAATAATAGTAATAGTAATATTAATAATAACAATAACAATATCTATAGTAGTAGTAGTAATAATAGTGATAATAATATTATTATTATTATTATTAAAATTAATAATAATAATAAAATATCCAAAATCACAAAAGAAATAAAAAAAGGACGAAATTGAACCTAAAACCAAAGTCTAGGGCAAATCTGAAAATAAATAAAGAGGTAAGGACTGGATCGAGTGCGCGAATAACATGGAGGGACCGTGTAACATCCGGGATTTAGGGGTTATGCGTTTCAATTTATAATTCACGTGATAGTAGGCTTAGTGTGTGTTTGGATGTGTTTTAGGGGTTTTAGGAACCCTAGGATGTAGGAGAATACCTTAGGAAATTATTAGATTTTAAGTCTAAAAGGGGGAGTTAGGCAGAGGAGGCCTTAAGAAAATTTGTAGGGGTTTTTAGACACAAAGAGTGCCTTGGTAAGGTGGCATGAAGGCGCCACTTAGGACTTTGGTAAGTGATGCCTCAAGCAGTGGAGAAGGGCTCAGGTTCGAGTTGCAGAGGAAGCATAATGGGAGTTTCTTTTTGCGTCAAGGAGGAGGAGCAGTTGGACGGCATTTGGACTTTGAAAAGATGAGGATAAGACTTAGTCAATTCTTTTTAAATTCGGCCAAGAAGAGGGGATAAGTGTTGACTCATTCAAAGTTGTTTGAATAAGGGAGAAAAAAGGGAAAAGAGGAGAGAAATAAGGGATATGAGAGGAGAAATGGGCGGTGGCCAAATATAGGACTCTAGGGGTGGCATTTTCGGTTTTGAAGCATGGTAGTAGTGTGTGTCGAATTTAGTTCTTTTTTTTTCCCATTAGTGTCGTTTTCTTTTTGTGAAAAAGCCACCTAGTTTCGACTTGCCTATTCTTTTATTGTTGACCGAAACTTCAAAGAGCATTAAAGCCATTTGTGTTTCATTCTTCTTCTCTCTGTTTGCTAGCTTGGCCGAATCTATCACCCTTTCCCAAACTTTTTCTTTTCTTTTGGTTAGCCGAACCATTATAGCATTCACCTCTTCTTCTCATAGTTTTTTTTTCAAACGCTGAATTATTCTTGAGATAGCCGAGTATCCCATCTCCATTAGGAGCCATAGCCGAATCTCAAGGTGGCCTTATTCTCTCTTCTCTGTCGCAAGTTTTAGAAGCCGAAACACTTCTTAAGGCTTAGCCGAACCTTTCTCTTTGGGATCTGGAAGCCGGTTCTCTGAGGGTGCTTTAATATTGATAAGTATTCTTCTTTCTTAGCAATCGGTTTTGCCTCTTCTTTTTTTTTTTTGTGTGCCAAAATCAAGTGATTAAGCCTTGGTTTAAGGATGGCCGAATGTGCATAGTGCCATAATATGTGTTCTTTTGTATGTAGCCAACGTGAAGGAGATCTCTCAGGATTTGGATGCTTGAGGTAAGCAAGTATAGTATTCGGCCAAGGGTTTTAGCCATAAGTATTCATGTGTTGAAGCCGAACCTAACATATAGCATGCAGGGATTTCGTCAACTCCATAGACAAGTGGTGATTCGGGATTTAAATAAGCAAGGCAAGTGGGTTATGGTATTCGGCCATATGCCATTTTGTCTTTTAGTGATGACCGATTTTGACTATGATTATTTAGGGGCAAATCGACAAGGATAAGAGGAACTCCAGGATTCAAGATCATTTAGGTAAGGGTACTTAGTAAGTGTAGATTCAATATATTTAGATTATGACATTAACGTTTAACCGAATGTTCTGATTAAGTGTTCTTCGATGGACGTGGATACCAGTCAAGAAGGAAAATGGGTAGTCCCTATCCCTAAGTTTAAGAAGCGATCAGTCTCTGCGGTACAGGATTGGCCACCGAGGTGTGGGCCAGCGTCAGAATAGGAATGTAGGCAGATAGCTGTAGTTTCGATTATTGACAGCATCGGTATTGAGAGCGTAACGCTTCAGGTTATCAGGTGTGTGATTAACCCACAATTTCCTGGTTGTATGTTATTTTTGCATGTGTTATGTATATGTTAATAAGTGCAGTGGCAATAATGAGATGGATACCCTAAAAATGGGGTACAACGATAACCAGGTCAGTGTTAATTATTGATGAGACTGTGAATATGCCAATGGAAATGTGATTGTATGCCTGATTCACATGTACATGCATTATTCATCATGTCACTATTGTATGTTGCATGTGCATGGGGTGGGGTATGTGTCTATATGAAAGAAGGACAGGGTGTACATTTATGTATGTGGTTTAGTGATGGCTACGAGCCTCACGTGGATTGATGATTGGCTCTGTGCCTCATCGTGGTTGGTATAGGCTTTGTGCCATATCGTGGTTGGTGATGGCTACGTGCCTCATCGTGGTTTGATGTTAGCTACGAGCTACATCGTCGATTGGCGCTGACTGAGGTCGCGTTGTGGATTAATTGTGATTTATTTCACGTGGATGGCATTGATTGCCAAATTGGTGTGTAGAGGTTGGAGGGTTGATTTAGTAATCTCTTGGTGTGTGGTGGCTGGATACGGGGGTGTGTAGAGGATAGACCCTAGGCTGGGTTGGGTGCACTTTGCATAATCATGTGTGGTGTATGGATTGGTGTGGAAATGGGCCAAGCCTATCTGTGGAATCACGTGGCTTAACTACATTATTATCTGATATGTGGTTGGGTGTGGTTGTGGGCTAAGCCCATGTGTGGAAATCTGTGGACTAATTACACACTGAGTCTGTTTGACTCACCCAAATTTTTACCAAACATCGCAGGTGATACATGATGCTTGGACCGGCCGGAGTGGACACGAGGTGGCCATGCGAGAAGATGTTTATTTGTTATGCGTATTTTATATTTTCAAGATTTTTAAATATTTATTTATTGTAATAAGGGCCACTTAAAAGTATTTGGGAATTTCTATTATGTTTTAAGGTGGATTGTCGATTTAGTTACTACTTGGAAATGAGTTTATGTTTAGCAACTTACATCTAAAAAATATATATTGAAGTTTTAAATTCGGATATTTTTGTAACAACCAAATTCTACTTGGAATTTTAAATATACAATGTTTTACAAAAGACAACAAATTTTTATGTTTTTACTTTTAAGTCAAAATCTTTTCAAACGTTTTCCTCAGTGGCATTCTAAATTCGGCCATGGTGTATGGGCCGGGTTTGGGGTGTTACAGACTAAAAAGGAAAATATCCCTGCCCTCTAAAACGGCGTCGATCGATTAAGGGCCCAATTGGAATCACGGTAAATTATGGGGCCCAATTCAAAAAATAAAAAAAAAAACTAAATAAAAACAAGTAAAAATGCGGAAGGGCCTACAACATAATTATCCCACCAAAGGGAAAACGCGCATATCCTATCTTCAGGTCGGGTCACGTACACGTGCTAAGGTAAAACGACGCCCTTTTGGCGTCTGTACATTGGCCCAAAATGGCACCGTTTTGTAGGGCCTATTTGAGTTAAAAATTTTCAACAAAACTTCATTTTCAGCCACCTTTAAAAAAAACGAAAATCGTTTCCCCCCTTTTCTCTCATTCTCCGCTGCGAGGCCCGAGTCCGCGAGAATTTCTGTCTGCGTGCACACGGCAATCTGAGCTCAAG
Organism: Gossypium bickii; assembly: GCA_025503065.1. Classification (NCBI taxonomy): domain Eukaryota; kingdom Viridiplantae; phylum Streptophyta; class Magnoliopsida; order Malvales; family Malvaceae; genus Gossypium; species Gossypium bickii. Next base: position 139,218,187 of record CP106711.1, read on the forward strand.
AAATGTTTCTTTTCTCTCTTTTTTTATACTATTTTTTAAAATTTGTTTTATATTCACAAACAATTTCAAAGAAAAAAAAGAAAAGAAAGGAAAAAAAATGAAAAAAGAAGATGAACCAAAACCTTTCTATTTTTACATTCTTTCTATTGATATTTTGTGTGTAAAAATATCCAGGGGGCTACAACGATTTTTAGTTCGACCTTATAAAGCCGAAATCCAAAATAAAAATGAAAAATACATCGCTTTTTCCCTTTTTTTGTATTGCTATGCTATCTCTTTGTTTATTCTGTTCGCAGGTACAGAGGTGACATGGCACGCGGTGGTACGTGGAGGAGTACAGAGGCCATACGGAGGAGATGACATGGCGTGGAGAGGCGTTGGGGCTGTTGTGGCGCACAACGATGGCTAGGGTTTCTGTTTGTTCTAATTTTGTGGGCTAATCGAGCCAATTTTTGGCTTGTATTGGTTTTTGTTTATTTTGGACTGTTATTGGACTTGGTTTATTATTATTTTTTTCGTTTTAATTTAGTTAATGGGCCCCGAGCATAAATTGGGTCCTAAAATGATGACATGGTTCAAGATAGTTAAAGCAAAAAGGTAAAGTCTTATTCATTTTGTGGAAACTGCGGAGGAGAAAAGGTCTTTGCTGTTGTTGGTTTAGTCCCAAAGGAATAAAGAAAGACAACTAAAGAAGGAACACATACAAAAAGATATTCACATTAATGCTACTAGGCAGAACAACATAAATGGGAGAAACAAAGATCATATCGAGCAAGGGAAAATTTGCAATCGGTAGATTAAAAAGAAAAAACATAAGACTCAAGTACCAAAAGTACCTAAAATTACTCAAGTAACATGTAATATCCCGGGTTAGGGGCTATTTTGTGTTGCATGATATTGCATGTGTTGGTGTGCTGTGTTGCTATTTCGGTGTTTTAGGGGCTTAATTATAGGCTAAGTGTATGCCTGAGTAGGTAGGAAAATTTTAGTTTTTGGCCTTAGGTGTGGGGAGCTGATAGAGTTGGGGCTTAAGAAAATAAAATGGAATTTTATTGCACAAAAGAGGAGTTGGTGGAGTGGCATTGTAGGCGCCACTAAGGGCTTGTGAATGTGACGCCACTTGCAGGGGGTGTGGTCCTGTGTTCAAGCTGCAAAGTGGCCACATTTTGCTTTCTTTTTGGACGGCATGGAGGAGGAGTTTGTGGCAGTTCAAACTCTGTCATTGACTTGGTCATACCATTCAAATGGAAGGTGGGGAGTGAAGATAGGAGTGTGACTTGGTCCACTCAATTCAAATGAGTGTATGGGAGCTTTTGGGGGGGATTCTTGGCCGAATTTGGTGGGGTGTTAGGAGGTGTTGGCCGAAACTTGGGGTGTGGCTTGGGGGAGTGGACGGTTTGGTAAGTGGTAAGAGAGCTAGCCGAAATTCATTTTGGTATCTTTGTGCAATTTTCGGTCATCAAATTGTAAAGCCGAATTCTCTCTTTGTTACCAAATTTCCAAATAGTCTTTCATTTTCTCTCTTGAAACCAAAAGATTGAGCAACACATACCATAGCCAAACTTGCCCTTTTGCTTTCTCTTAATTTCATGTTAGCCGAATGCTCTTTTATGTCCCTAAATTTATTTTGTGTTCACTCTTTTGTTCTTCTTTCTTCTTGTGATTCCTTGGCCGAACATACACCTTTCCAAAGATTCTCTTTTCTTTTCATTAAGGTTAGCCGAAACTAGTGTTCCTTCATCTTGTAGTTTCTTTCTTTCCTTGAAGCTCTTGGGTCGAATTTCCCTTCACCTATTGGCTGATTTCTCTCATCTCTTAAGCCACATTTCTTTTGATTCACTCTTGAGATAGTGGCCGAATCCCTACCCAGTGTTACCGAATTTGCCTTCATTCTTTTGTCCTATTTTGGCTGAATAGTAGTGGGGCGTGGAGTTCTTTTAGTGCGATTTTCATCCAAGTTTAAAGGAAGGTATGTATAGGCCGAATGTTCATCTCTTCTCTCCCTGGTTCTTGGTTGATTTTGAGTTAGTTAAGTGCTGATTTTGGCCTTGTTGTTAATAGTTAACCTTTTATTTTGGAACCGAATCCATGATAGGGCAATCAGGAATTTCGAACAATCAGGTGGAGCCTTCTCTCTGTTGACCGATTGGGTAAGTGGTGGTAAGAAGTCGATTGAGGGTCCATTCTTCTAGTTTTGTTATAAATCATAAGTTTTGAGACTAACTGGTTGTGTTTTAGAGGAAGGCCGATTGTCTTAGAAGGGCCATTGTGGTTCGGGTTTGATAAAGAATCAAACCAATAGCAAGGTAAGGGTGTTCGACAACCCTTTTTGGATTAAATGGATGTTGGCCGAATGTCTTAGATGCCTAACCCCTATGTTTGGCCGATTGTAGGAGTCGGTACTCGAGGGACTTAGATCGTTCGATTGGGATTTTAGACTCGGTTTTATCGTGTGTGTAAACTAACACACTAATACTTGGTAATGTTGTTAATTAAACTGCTTTTCGTTAAAACTATAACAAGATGATGGATGATGGGATACCCAAATGGGGTATGTGTACGGATCCGGTAAGTCTATTTTATTACCAAATCCTATTATGGATACTTTGGGTATGATGATCTATGCTATATATGTATATGCTATGAGATGCTATGTTGGGCATGGTTGCATGAATTACATGAATTGCATATTGCACATGAGTCGAAGATGTCATGTATGGGTGACATGAGAGGAGGGAGCGAAGATATATTTGTGCCGACGAGCACCAAAGCTTTGGTAGCACACTTTGTGACTTTGGGTCACCAGAGGTTTGGCACCTCCAGAGGTTTGGTACCTCAAACGTCTCGTCCCAGCTGGCTCAATCACCACGCTGGGTTGGCCCCACGATGATTATACGGGATTGACGCCGTTGTTTTGGTAACACACGATGGGTTGGCCCCATCACCGGATTTGTGACTACGGGCCACCGCGTTGCTTTGGTAGCACATTGTGTCTTTGGGACACCGTGAGGTTTGGCACCTCATTGCGACTTGTCCCCGTGGTTTGACCACCGTGGGTTGGCCCCACTTGAGATATGGGATTGTCTCGCTAGTGTTTTGGTAACACACGATGGGTTGGCCCCATCATCGATTTGTGACTACGGTCACCAAGTGCTTTGGTAGCACATTGTGTCTTTGGGACACCAAAGGTTTGGGACCACATTGATGGATAATGTGTCTTTGGGACACCAAAGTTGTTTTGGTAACACATTGTGACTATACGTCACCAGTGGTTTGGCACCACCAAAGTGGTTTGGTACCACACGGGTAGAAAAGGTGATATGGATGGTTAGGATCGGGTTGCATTAATTATGTTGCTTTGTATGATGTGTGTTAGCATGTGGTTTATTCGGGAGCGGGATTACACATCGAGTCACTCGACTCACCCTCTCCTTTGACATTTCAGTGACTCGTAGACGCGGACTTGGAGCCGGGATGGACTCGGGGTGCACATGCCATGCTATAATAAAAGTGTTGCTTGGACTATTGAATTTGGGTACTTTAATTATTTACTTTCAGTTGGGTTTTATTTGGGTTTGTAAAAAGCTTTATAAGTTATGTTTATACTGTTTATGTTTAAATTTTAATATGCCTTAACAAATAAGTTGGTATGAATTCTACTAAAACTTGGAAAGATAATGATTTCAAAATTTTAACGCAAGGTGTTTTCAACTATACCATCGGGTATTCCACTGATTTTATAAACCAATAGAGATCAAATGGCTTCGATCGTGAAATCCAATTTTACTAAGTCTAAATTTTAAACAACTTGTTTTTCAAAAAGGAACATAGTTCTATCAAATTTATCTAATGCAACCTCGAAATTTTCAAACATGTTTTCCCGTAACATACCAGATTCGGTCGTGGTGTTTGGACCGGGTTTGGGGTGTTACAATTGTGGTATCAGAGCTAAGTTCAAAAGCTCGGCTGTGGGCTTGAGGCCCAAACTGTTTTCAAAAGTTTGTTTTAAGTGTTTTTGGGATGGAATACATGGTTTACAAGGCATGGCACCGAGTCTCCTGCACTGGCCGCCTGTAAGTAACTCTAAACTCTTCCGTGAATTATTATTTGTAGAAGGGTAGGTGATATGGAACGTAGTTAGATTTATAGGACTTGAACCCTAGGATTAGATCACTCGAACACTCGAACTAAAGCATAAGACTTAAAGCACTAAACCAATCTATGACTCACCACACGGGCTAGCTAGGTGTGGTAACTCCTGCACGCATGTCTAGGAGAGGATCCTAAGAGCTTGGTATTTAAGCGGTCCTCGTGACTCACCTCCTCTTCGCAGTATCCCACCCGTGCGTGGCTCGAGTTCACCCCGACCAAGAAGGCTCTGGTCATGACTTAACCTAACGCCTAAAACCCGAAAAGGGAATTAGCCATGTTTTCAAAAATACAACAACAACCCTAATGTTTTCAAACTTTTTGCAATAAACTCTTTCAAAACCGAAAATGTCACATTTACAACAATTTTCTTGAAAAACCTGATTTATGGAAATTACAAAAATGCCCTTGTGGTAAATTTACTAAAATGCCTCTGTTTATAAAATAGCAACCCAAAGATTTTGCCCAAAATTTCAATGATGTTACGAAATTCAAACACTCTATTTTACACAATATCAATCGAAAATTTTGATTTTTGGAAATTTACGAAAACGCCCTCAGTTTGTGAAAATTACTAAAATACCCCTGGTTTCCAAAACGAAGTATTTTACAAAATTTTCAAAGAACACTCTCAAATTTTTGGAATTTCAAATTGACCGGTTTTACGAAAGTTTAAAATATCGCTTATTACTTAAAATACCTCAGTAGGAAAATGACTAAAATACCTTGGGCTAGAAATGGGCGTGAATGTCCAAGAGTGAATAGGTATGGAAAGGGTTAAGGAATGTATGTATAATCTCTTTTGGATGAATAGGATAGAAGACTGAAACCTTGATTGCTCGAAAGAACCCCTGAATAAACTCTATCCATAAAATTTCTTTGCGGTTAAGAAAGTGGAACGATACTAATGCATAAAAATCTTTTTAATCAGAAACGTAGATCGTTTAGTCATGAGTACTCGAGGTGGACGTGGCCGTAATACTCGTGGTCGAGGTCGAGGTAGGATGACGATTTTTGAGCCCGTAGGATCTGGGCAGGGTTCAGAAAATGAGATGCTTGCCCGCCACCACCGAGGTGGTGAGTTCCGTGATCGACCGAGATGATGCAATGTCACAGCGATGTCCGCGTGTTGGAAAGAGTAGCCGGTGTAAGTGGTGGTGCGGGAGTTAGGAAATCGCTCTGAGCGACTCGCTAACGGGGCCGAGTTCTTCCGAGGTGTATCGGTGTTGCTCCTAGCAATCGCCGAGTATTGGCGGAGGCAACGGAGCGGATCATGGACGATCCGGACTTGACAACCGAGGAGAAGTTGAAGGGCATCGTACGCTTCTTCGGATGAGTCATATCGGTGGTGGCTCACGGTTCGGGATGAAGGTGGCACGAGGACTGACTTGGGATTATTTCGACCGCATACCAAAAGAAGTACATCGGGGCTAGTTACATCGACTCCAATAAAGGCATTTCGAGACTTGTTCGGGAGTAAATCATGGTCGAGTACGAGGTGAGTTCCTGGCCGAGTAGGTATGCCGGGGCATTGTAGCCACCGAGCATGAGAGGTGTGTTCGCTTTCGAGGATGGTCTCGCGAGACGAGTTGAGGTCGCTTGATTGCTCCACAAAGAGAGCGAGTTTGCTGTCTTAGTCGAGAAGGCTAAGGTAGCCGAAGGTGTTAAGGAGTCGGTAAGACAGAGCATGGACAGGAGTAGGCTTAAGAGGAGCTTCGGGTCTTCTCGGATCGCCCGCAATCCGCGAAGAGGGGCTAGACCGAGTGGGGCGTAATCGATCCGCTAGGTTTGTTGTTTGCTAGGCGTGGACCGCCGCAGTGGTAATCGCAGGGAAATCTCATTGGGGTGGTTGTTGGACTGGTGGAAAAGGGTGCTTCGAGTGTGGTTCTCTGGATCATCGCATTAGGGATTGTCCGCGTAGGATGGCCAGGATTCGGTCTGAGAGTCAGGGCCGTAATCAGTTCAGAGGTAATGGACCGCCACCACGAGGGGCCGGGTAATGGCGAGGTGGTAATGGATTTGGTCGAGGTCGTGGAGCACCGCGCGAGGTGCGGGTAGTTCTCGAGGCACGACGTACTGGTTTGGTGTATGCAGACTAGGCACCGTGAGGAGGCGCACGCACCTGACGTAATTACCAGACGTTTTTGATTTTTGGTTCTCCTATACCGCTTTAATTGACTTGGGTTCCACGCATTCGTATGTTGCTAGTAGTATAGTTGAGACCATGGACTTAGACTCTGAGATATCTTCTAGGCAGATGACCGTATTTAGCCCTCTAGGTCACTCAGTAGTCGTAGATAAGTTGTATAAGGGTGTACCCTAGAACTCCAAGGGTCATTTTTGTCGCCGATCCGATAGAACCGCCGCTTGAGGAGTTCGATCCGATTCTCGATGGGACCGGCCGTGAAGTACCGTGCCAAGGTGGATTGCGCGGCTAAGCGCATGGTTCTATCGACGGATAAGGAGATGAAGTGATTATGATAGGTAATAGGAGGTAATGTGGTGTCGGCATTAAAAGTCAGAAAGATGGTCGTGAAGGTCGCGGCGTATGTGGTTCATGTGTATGCCTTGGAAGCTAAGGAGTCCACCGTTGAGAAGGTTCGCATCATAAGAATTTGTTGATGTGTTTCGGAGGAGCTTCCGGGTTTGCCACCGGATCGTGAGGTAGAATTTGGGATAGATCTCGCTACCGTGGATCGCGCCAAAGGTCTATTGCTCCATATAGGATGGCACCAAAGGAATTGGTGGAGCTTAAGGCTCGATTCGTGGAGCTGTTGGATCGAGGCTTTATTAGGCCAAGTGTTTCACCGTGGGGAGCGCCAGTATTATTCGCTCAAGAAGAAGGGACGGGTCGATGCGGATGTGTATCGACTACCGCCAACCGAATAAGTGACGATTAAAAACAAGTATCCGCTTACCACGGATAGATGACTTGTTTGATCACCAAAGGTGCATCGGTATTTTCAAGATCGATTTGAGGTCCGGTACCATCGCTTGAAAGTTAAGGAAGCGGATATCCATAAGACAGCCGCTTTGGACTCGAGTGCGGGCACTACGAATTCCCGTAATACCGCTCGGGTTGACTAACGCCCGCGGCTTTTATGGATATGATGAATAGGGTGTTTCAAAGAGATGATCTGGACTGCTTTGTCGTGGTTTTTATTGACGACATCTTGGTTTACTCAAGGTCGGAAGAAGAGCATGATGCACACTTAAGAGTGGTGTTGCGATTTTGAGGAGAAGCAACTCTATGCTAAGTTCGATGAAGTGCGAGTTCTGGCTTAGTGAAGTGACGTTTTTGGGTCATGTAGTATCAGCTGAGGGGATTAGAGTAGATCCTCGGAAGGTTGAGGCGGTTTTGGATTGGAAGCCTCCTAGGTCAGTCGCTGAGATTCGGAGTTTCCTGGGTTTGGCAGGATACTACCGAAGGTTTGTTGAGGGTTTCTCGTTAATCGCAGCACCGATGACTAAGCTGTTAAGGAAGGGAGTTCCGTTCGTTTGGACTAAGAAACAGCAGGAGAGTTTTGATAAGTTGAAGAAGATCTTGACTGAGGCTCCTGTTTTAATTCAACCTGAGGCTGGTAAGGAATTCACATTAGCATCGCGATGCATCACACACACTTGGGTTGTGTCTTGATGCGAGGAGGGTAAGGTTGTGGCTTATGCTTCTCGGCAGCTGAGGCCACACGAGGTCAACTATCCGACGCACGACTTGGAGCTAGCAGCTGTAGTCTTCGCTCTAAAAATCTGGAGGCACTACTTGTACGGTGAGAAGTCAATCGTCTACACAGATCATAAGAGTTTGAAGTACCTATTGACTCGAAGGATCTGAATTTGAGGCGGCGTAGATGGGTTGAATTGCTCAAGGACTACGATCGCTCGATTGAGTATCATCCGCAAGGCTAACGTAGTGGCGCACGCGCGTTAAGCCGTAAGGTTGTTTCGCACTTAAGAGCTTTGTTTGCCCATTTGAGTTTATATGACGACGGAGTATTCGCGAATCGCAGTTAAGCCTACTTGGGTTGAGCGAGATCAAAGAGAAACAGCTTGGAGGATGAGGTTCTGAAGTGCGCCAAGGTTACAAGTGCGTAAATGGTGGTTTGGAGGGTTACTGACTTGTCTAATGATGAGGTTCTGTGTTTTCAAGGAAGGCTTGCATGCCTAAAGATGTTGAGTCGAGGCGAGGATTCTTCAGACGCATATATAGCGATCCTTATGCTATGCATCCTGGAGGTAGCAAAATGTATAAGGATCTTAGAGAGCAATTTTGGTGGCCTGGCTTGAAGAAAGAGGTGACGGAGTTTGTTGGGAAATGTCTGACTTGTCAGCAGGTCAAGGCGGAACATCAGTTACCGTCGGGTTTGCTTCAGCCTGTGAAGATTCCTCAGTGGAAATGGGAAAGGATAACTATGGATTTCGTCAGTGGTTTACCGCTTACGCCAAGCAAGAAGGATTCAGTTTGGGTTATCGTGGACCGTCTGACTAAGTCGGCCCATTTCATTCCGGTGAGAGTGGACTATTCACTTCAGAGGTTGGCGAAGCTTTATGTGTCAGAGATAGTAAGGCTACACGGTGTTCCAGTTTCGATTATCTCAGATAGGGATCCCAGGTTTACGTCGAGGTTCTGGAGAGCGTTGCATCGAGCTCGGTACTCGTTTGATTTTCAAAGACGGCTTTTCACCCGTAGTCCGACGGGCGATCGTAGCGGTTATTCGGATCTTGGAAGACATGTTGAGAGGGTGTGTTCGGATTTCGAGGCGCTTGGGATGAGTTTTTGCCGCTGGTCGAAGTTCGCCTATAACAACAACAACTACCGAGCAAGCATCAAGATGGCACCATATGAGGCAATCAGATGGTAGGAAGTGTCGCTCACCTACATGTTGGACCGAGTTAGGTGAACGCCGCTTGTTGGGACTCGAATTGGTTCTTGAGAGGCAGAGAAGACAAGGTTAGGTTGATTCGGTCTCGATTGAAGGAAGCTTCGACCGCAAAAGTCTTATGCCGATCTTAAGCGAAGAGATATAGAGTTCGTGGGAGAGATCGGGTTTTCTTAAAGGTCTCGCCTTGGAAGAAGGTGCCGAGGTTTGGCGTAAAAAAGGCAAGCTAAGTCCGAGGTTTGTTGGGCCGTATAAGGTGTTGAGACGAGTTGGACCAAATGGCGTATCGCCTTGAGTTGCCAAAGCAGAGCTTAGCCGATTCACGACGCTTTTCACGCTTCGATGCTTCGAGGTATCGTTGAGATCCATCGCATGTAGTAGCGATGGAGGAGATCGAAGTAAATCCAGATTTGACTATGGAAGAGGAACCTGTGCAGATTCTTGATCGGGATGTGAAGGTTCTCAGAGAAAAGTCCGTGCCTTTGGTTAAGGTACTTTGGCGGAATCATGGTGTGGAGGAAGCCACGTGGGAACCCGAGGATACGATGAGACAAAGAATACCCGCAACTCTTTTGACTGTAATTTCGAGGCCGAAATTATTTTTAAGAAGGGTAGAACCGTAATATCCCGGTTAGGGGCTATTTTGTGTTGCATGATATTGCATGTGTTGGTGTGCTGTGTTGCTATTTCGGTGTTTTAGGGGCTTAATTATAGGCTAAGTGTATGCCCGAGTAGGTAGGAAAATTTTAGTTTTTGGCCTTAGGTGTGGGAGCCGATAGAGTTGGGGCTTAAGAAAATAAAATGGAATTTTATTGCACAAAAGAGGAGTTGGTGGAGTGGCATTGTAGGCGCCACTAAGGGCTTGTGAATGTGACGCCACTTGCAGGGGGTGTGGTCCTGTGTTCAAGCTGCAAAGTGGCCACATTTTGCTTTCTTTTTGGACGGCATGGAGGAGGAGTTTGTGGCAGTTCAAACTCTGTCATTGACTTGGTCATACCATTCAAATGGAAGGTGGGGAGTGAAGATAGGAGTGTGACTTGGTCCACTCAATTCAAATGAGTGTATGGGAGCTTTTGGGGGGGATTCTTGGCCGAATTTGGTGGGGTGTTAGGAGGTGTTGGCCGAAACTTGGGGTGTGGCTTGGGGGAGTGGACGGTTTGGTAAGTGGTAAGAGAGCTAGCCGAAATTCATTTTGGTATCTTTGTGCAATTTTCGGTCATCAAATTGTAAAGCCGAATTCTCTCTTTTGTTACCAAATTTCCAAATAGTCTTTCATTTTCTCTCTTGAAACCGAAAGATTGAGCAACACATACCATAGCCGAAACTTGCCCTTTTGCTTTCTCTTAATTTCATGTTAGCCGAATGCTCTTTTATGTCCCTAAATTTATTTTGTGTTCACTCTTTTGTTCTTCTTTTTCTTGTGATTCCTTGGTCGAACATACACCTTTCCAAAGATTCTCTTTTCTTTTCATTAAAGTTAGCCGAAACTAGTGTTCCTTCATCTTGTAGTTTCTTTCTTTCCTTGAAGCTCTTGGGTCGAATTTCCCTTCACCTATTGGCTGATTTCTCTCATCTCTTAAGCCACATTTCTTTTGATTCACTCTTGAGATAGTGGCCGAATCCCTCCCCAGTGTTACCGAATTTGCCTTCATTCTTTTGTCCTATTTTGGCTGAATAGTAGTGGGGCGTGGAGTTCTTTTAGTGCGATTTTCATCCAAGTTTAAAGGAAGGTATGTATAGGCCGAATGTTCATCTCTTCTCTCCTTGGTTCTTGGTTGATTTTGAGTTAGTTAAGTGCTGATTTTGGCCTTGTTGTTAATAGTTAACCTTTTATTTTGGAACCGAATCCATGATAGAGCAATCAGGAATTTCGAACAATCAGGTGGAGCCTTCTCTCTGTTGACCGATTGGGTAAGTGGTGGTAAGAAGTCGATTGAGGGTCCATTCTTCTAGTTTTGTTATAAATCATAAGTTTTGAGACTAACTGGTTGTGTTTTAGAGGAAGGCCGATTGTCTTAGAAGGGCTATTGTGGTTCGGGTTTGATAAAGAATCAAACCAATAGCAAGGTAAGGGTGTTCGACAACCCTTTTTGGATTAAATGGATGTTGGCCGAATGTCTTAGATGCCTAACCCCTATGTTTGGCCGATTGTAGGAGTCGGTACTCGAGGGACTTAGATCGTTTCGATTGGGATTTTAGACTCGGTTTTATCAGGTGTGTAAACTAACACACTAATACTTGGTAATGTTGTTAATTAAACCTGTTTGCCTGTTAAAACTATAACAGTATGATGGATGATGGGATACCCAAATGGGGTATGTGTACGGATCCGGTAAGTCTATTTTATTACCAAATCCTATTATGGATACTTTGGGTATGATGATCTATGCTATATATGTATATGCTATGAGATGCTATGTTGGGCATGGTTGCATGAATTACATGAATTGCATATTGCACATGAGTCAGTATGTCATGTATGGGTGACATGAGAGGAGGGAGCAGTGATATTTGTGCCGACGAGCACCAAGTGCTTTTTAGCACACTTTGTGACTTTGGGTCACCAGAGGTTTGGCACCTCCAGAGGTTTGGTACCTCGTCGTCTCGTCCCAAAGGGCTCAAGACCACGATGGGTTGGCCCCACAGATGATTATACGAGATTGACGCCAGTGTGTTTTATAACACACGATGGGTTGGCCCCATCACCGGATTTGTGACTACGGTCACCAAAGCTTTGGTAGCACATTGTGTCTTTGGGACACCGAGGTTTGGCACCTCATTGCGACTTGTCCCCGTGGTTTGACCACCGTGGGTTGGCCCCACTTGAGATATGGGATTGTCTCGCTAGTGTTTTGGTAACACACGATGGGTTGGCCCCATCATCGATTTGTGACTACGGTCACCGCTGCTTTGGTAGCACATTGTGTCTTTGGGACACCAAAGGGTTTGGGACCACATTGATGGATAATGTGTCTTTGGGACACCAAAGGTTTGGTAACACATTGTGACTATACGTCACCAGGTGGTTTGGCACCACCAGGTGGTTTGGTACCACACGGGGTAGAAAAGGTGATATGGATGGTTAGGATCGGGTTGCATTAATTATGTTGCTTTGTATGATGTGTGTTAGCATGTGGTTTATTCGGGAGCGGGATTTACACATCGAGTCACTCGACTCACCCTCTCCTTTGACATTTCAGTGACTCGTGAGACGCGACTTGGAGCCGGGATGGACTCGGGGTGCACATGCCATGCTATAATAAAAGTGTTGCTTGGACTATTGAATTTGGGTACTTTAATTATTTACTTTCAGTTGGGTTTTATTTGGGTTTGTAAAAAGCTTTATAAGTTATGTTTATACTGTTTATGTTTAAATTTTAATATGCCTTAACAAATAAGTTGGTATGAATTCTACTAAAACTTGGAAAGATAATGATTTCAAAATTTTAACGCAAGGTGTTTTCAACTATACCATCGGGTATTCCACTGATTTTATAAACCAATAGAGATCAAATGGCTTCGATCGTGAAATCCAATTTTACTAAGTCTAAATTTTAAACAACTTGTTTTTCAAAAAGGAACATAGTTCTATCAAATTTATCTAATGCAACCTCGAAATTTTCAAACACGTTTTCCCGTAACATACCAGATTCGGTCGTGGTGTTTGGACCGGGTTTGGGGTGTTACATAACAAGTTTACCAACCTAGTTACATACCGTAAGACTCAACATACAAAATAGCAATGAAATGACTTTCGAGTTGAGCTGGAGAAAATGAATGCTTGACCATGTATTTACTAAAGCTCCCATCCAAGACCTATGCACAAAAATAAACATAACTATTCGCTGAGTAATATATACTCAAAAATACTAACATAATTTAAATTCAATTATAAAATTGAATAAACAAATAAGTAAGAAGATTAAATATATTATTAACATGCATGAAATTAAATCTTTAACATAGTCTAATTTCTAGCGACTTGTTTTAAGAAATCGAATTTCTCAATTTCAATTGAACTAATTTGCTTCAATTTGATCCTCGATTTCAATTCTAATCTCACCTAAGCTAATCCGAAGTTCTAGTTACTGCTCTTTAACCCGTATTTCTCTTACCTGGATTTTCTAAACTTGTATTTTCTTTTCTTCCACTTAATCACGTGATTTTTTTTATTCTTTTCTTTTTCCTACTTCTAGTCCAGACTTTGAGGTGTGACAATTTCTAAATATATTTAAAGAGAAAACCAACTTGCTTACCTTTTATATATTTTCAGAAATAATTTATTACGAAAAAACTGGATTCCTATATCAAAACATTAAAATAACAATATTCATTTAATATGAATTAAAAAACAATTTTACAATGATAATATAAATTTTCTATATTCCTTACCCGATTTTATTGGTTTTGCATAATTGATTAAACCTTCAAATAGATGAAGATACGATTACAAGCGTGAGCTCGCTCAACTCATTCTCAATGTTAATGATGCTAATCTATAAAATAAACAATTTAAGTAAAAGTTAATAACAAAAGTAAATAAAATATCATAATAAAAATGTTGAAATCTTACTTTTTGTGCTACATTTTCGTTGTAATGACGGTAAACATTAGAGCAGTACCGTACTACAGAGGCATAGCTGGTTGGATTTTTAAATTTTGTTTTCTCGAATATAGAGTTAAGTGTTAGAATTAAGTGATCAAATTCTTATTTAAATAAAATACAATAGTAAAATAAAATAAAAGAAGAATCCTTATAAAATTACACTTCTTTTATTTTATTTTAAATAAGGTTTTTTAAACCTTATTAAGCTCCATCTATTTGATATTGGTTAGAATAAGGAGTTTCAATCTTACTACACTCCTATTAGAATATGGCTTTATAAGCCTATAAATAGACATGGTTTATTCCTCTTATAATTGATTCGAATTCGACATAGTAAATTTTCTTCTCCTCTGCCCGTGGTTTTTTCCCGAAAGGGTTTCCACGTAAAATCTGTGTGTTCTTTATTTTATTTCTCTTTTCTTTGTGATATATTTGTCATTACCGAATTTATATTTTTCACAAATTGGTATCAGAGCTTCCGGGTTTTTCATCTCGATCACGGTAATGACGTCTTTGAAGTATGAAATTTTGCTGTTGGATCGCAATACCGTGATTCGTATTGTGGTAGATAAAGATGCGAAGCTTCTTGCAGATGGATTTAGAGGAAGCCCTGCTAGGGTAGATAAGATGCCTTCGACATTGACGGAAGAAGATAAGAAGCGCAAGGATCGAAAGGCGTTAACACAGTTACATCTACATTTGTCTAACAAAATTTTGTAGGATGTGATGAAGGAGAAGAATGCCGCAGCATTATGGAAGAGGCTAGAACAAATATGTATGTCGACAACTCTAACTAGCAAGTTGCATATGAAGCAACGTCTTTATGCTCATCATTTGGAGGAAGGTGCATCTGTGCACGAACACTTAACAGTGTTTAAAGAAATTCTCTCAAACTTGGAGGCCATGGAGGTTCAGTATGATAAGGAAGATCTAGGGTTGATTCTACTTTGTTCGTTGCCCCCGTCTTATTCAACCTTTAGAGACACGATTTTATATAGCCGCGAGTCTCTCACAGTTGATGAGGTTTATGATTCTTTGACCTCGAATGATAAAATGAAACATCTTGTGGTTAAACCCGACTCTCAGAGAAAGGGTCTCATTGTTCGTGGGAGACAAAATCGGAATGCTGATAATGATCGTGGAAGGACACAGGATCGAAATTCTCGCGGTAAATCTAAGGGTAGATCAAAGTCTTCAAATAGAGGTAAAACTTGTAACTTATGCAAGAAGAAAGGGCACATTAAATCTGAGTGCTATAAGCTACAGAACAAGATTAAAAGGGAGGCTGCGAATCAAAAGAGAAAACAACCAGAAAATTCCAGTGAAGCTGATGTTGTAGAAGACTACAGTGATGGTGAACTTCTAGTCGCTTCTGTTAACAATTCTAAAGAGAGTGATGAGTGGATACTTGATTCAGGCTGCACCTTCCACATGAGTCCCAATCGGGATTGGTTTACAAATTACGAAACGGTGTCTGAAGGTGTTGTTTTGATGGGAAATAATACTTCATGTAAAATCGCAGGTGTTGGAACAATTAAAGTTAAGATGTTTGATGGAGTTATCGTAATACTTAGTGACGTCATTTACATGTTCCGAATTAAAGAGAAATTTAATTTAGTTAAGTACTCTTGATTCAAAAGGGTACAAATACACTAAAAAGTGGGATTTTGAAGATTTCCAAAGGTTCCCTCGTTGTGATGAAAGGGCAGAGAAAGGCTGCCAAGTTATATGTTTTGCAGGGTTCTACTGTCATTGGTGATGCAGCTGTCGCTTCCTCTTCATTATCAGATAATGATATTACTAAACTTTGGCATATGCGCCTAGGGCATATGAGTGAGAATGGCATGGCGAATTGAGCAAAAAGGAATTCTTGATGGGCAAGGAATTTGTAAACCAAGTTCGTGAGCATTACATTTTTGGGAAGCAAAAGAGAGTTCGATTCACCAGAGGAATCCATAACACGAAAGGAACGTTGGAGTATATTCATTCTAATCTGTGGGGGCCATCAAGAGTGCCTTCGAGAGGTGGAGCAAATTATATGCTAACTTTTATTGATGATTTTTCCAAAAAAGTTTAGGCATTCTTCCTGAAGCAGAAAAGTGATGTGTTTTCCGCATTTAAGTCATGGAAAACTATAATTGAAAAAACAGATCAAAAACAAATAAAATACCTCCGCACAGACAATGGCTTAGAGTTTTGTTCTGATGAGTTCAATAAATTGTGCAAGTCAGAAGGGATCGTGAGACACTTGACAGTTCGTCATACTCTACAGCAAAACGGCGTTACAGGACGAATGAACAGAATAATCATGGAGAAGGTTCGATGTATGTTGTCAAATGCCAACTTACCAAAGTCGTTTTGGGCTGAAGCAACCTCTGCAGCATATTTTTTGATCAATCGATCTCCATCCATTACCATTGAGAAAAAGACTCCACAAGAGGTATGGTCTGGTAATCCTGCTAATTATTCTGATTTAAAGATCTTTGGGTGTTCCGCGTATGCTCACGTTGATAATGGAAAGTTGGAACCGAGATCCATTAAATGTGTTTTTCTTGGTTATAAAGCAGGTGTAAATGGGTATAAGTTATGGTGTCCTGAAAATAGAAAAGTTGTGATTAGCAGAGATGTTATTTTTGATGAAACTGCTATGCTACCTAACTTATCTCTTAAAGACTCTTCCAATAAAGAAAATCAAAAGCAGGTGAAGCATCAGATTAATACAGAGTCGACTCCTCAAGCCAGTACAAAAATTGAGAATAGAATTGCTTCTTCACCACAATACTTTATCGCCAAAAATAGAACTAGAAGAGAAATTAAACCTCCAAAGAAGTATGACGAGGCTGATCTAGTTACTTATGCTTTAAATGTGGCTGAAGATATAGATGCAAACCAAGAGCCGTCTAATTATTCTGAGGCGGTTAGCTGTGAAGATTCAGAAAAGTGGATGTTTGCTATGCGAGATAGATGGAATCACTCCACAAAAACAGAACATGGGATCTTGTGAAACTTCCTAAAGGTAAAAAGGTTGTTCGCTGTAAATGGGTGTTTAAAAAGAAAGAAGGGACTCCAGGAGTTGAAGAACCCAGATATAAAGCAATGGTTGTTGCAAAGGGTTACAGTCAAATTCCAGGAGTGGACTTCACAGATGTGTTCTCTCCAGTTGTGAAGCATAGTTCGATTCGAGCTTTGCTTGGTATTGTGGCCATGCATGATTTGGAGCTTGAGCAGTTAGATGTAAAAACTGCATTTTTGCATGGAGAACTTGAGGAGGATATTTACATGCAACAACTAGAGGGTTTTATAGTCTCAGAAAAAGAGGATTATGTTTGCTTGCTGAAAAAGTCTCTTTAAGGTTTGAAACAGTCACCAAGACAGTGGTACAAGAGGTTTGATTCCTTTATGACTTCTCACGATTTTAAAAGAAGTAGTTTTGACAGCTGTGTTTACTTTAAGAAAAACAGTGATGGTTCTTTTGTGTATCTACTTCTTTATGTTGATGACATGTTGATAGCAAAGAAAAGATAAAGCGAGAGATAAGAAACCCAACTAAGTGAAGAATTTGAGATGAAAGATTTGGGACCAGCAAAGAAGATACTTGGTATGGAGATTCTCAGAGATAGAAAAACAAGTAAATTGTACCTAAGTCAGAAGGGGTATGTAACACCCCCAAACCCGGCCCACGTGCCTTGACCGGATCTGGTTATGTCACTGCAGAAATACGGTTGACAATCTTTTTGACTTTTGAATAAAGCATGGAAATTGATTAACTTTTGAAAACCATGTCCATTTAAAAATAATAATAATAAGTAAAACTTTGTTATTATAAAAAAAATGTCCATATTAAAAATGCTTAAATGATTAAAGTATCTTCTTCTACATGGGCCACCTTGCATCCTCTCCGAACCCGGTCCAAAGTCTACGCATCACCTGAAATGGTTGAGAAAAATTTGGGTGAGTCCACAGACTCAGTGCATTGCGAGTGCTGATTGCCCCGCAGCGGGAAAGAGACTTTATAGTCTTAGTAGATAAGGCTTGGATAGCTGAAGAGGTTAAGCGAACCGAGAGACAGAACTGGGACAGAGATCAAAGTAAGAATAAGAGGAGCTATGGGTCTTCAGGGTCATCCGGGAATTTTCAAAAGAGACCTAGAGTTGATGGGCTGCAAGGTCAGCAGGTTGTTGTGGGAGGACAGTACCGTACTTGTACTCAGTGTGAAAAGATGCACCCAGGCGAATGTTGGAAAAAGACCGGGGGATGTTTTAAGTGTGGGTCCAAAGATCATATGATTAGAGACTGTCCGGTGGATACAGATAGGGGTTGACCAGCTGTCAAGGTTATAATCAGGCTGGTCGTGGTGGACAGCAGCCGTCGAGAGGTCGTGGTCTGAATGGCAGAGGTAATGGTTCTGGTAGAGGTCGCGGAACACCAGGCAGAGGTAGTTGTAACACAGAGGCGAGACAGCCAGGTCTGGTATATACGGTTTGTCGGAGGGAGGATGGTGATGCACCAGATGTCATAACGAGTACGTTTCTTATTTCTGGATTACCCTTTGTTGCTCTGATAGATATAGGGTCACTCATTCATACATCGCTAGTGAAGTATCTGGTACTCTGCATGTGAACTCTGAGACTGTACCTAGGAAGATGACTGTACTTAGTCCTTTAGGGCAAGCAGTAGTAGTAGACAAACTCTTTAAGGAAGTGCCTTTAGAAGTTCAGGGGGCGCAGTTTCCGGCTGACTTAATGAAGTTTCCATTCAGGGAATTTGATTTAATCTTAGGCATGGATTGGCTAGTAAGGTACCATGCGAATTTGGACTGTACTGCTAAGCGCATGTCATTGAGAACTTCTAACGACAATGAAGTTGTAGTGATGGGCGAGAGACGGAATTACTTGTCGAATGTAGTATCTGCCCTTAAGGCGAAAAAGATGGTAAGGAAGGGATGTATGGCTTTTCTAATGTTGGTTAGTGCCTTGGAGGCTAAGGAAGCAGCTGTAGAAGGGGTCAGGACGGTAAAAGAATTTGTGAATGTCTTTCTGGAAGAACTTCCAGGGTTGCCTCTAGATCGTGAGGTGGAATTTGGGATTGATTTGTTGCACGTACAAATACGCCGATCTATCGCTCCGTATAGAATTGCACCAAAGGAGTTGGTTGAGCTTAAGGCTCAGATTCAAGAGTTGCTAGATCGTGGGTTTATCCGACCCAGTGTGTCTCCATGGGGAGCACCGGTCTTATTCGTGAAAAAGAAAGACGGGACTATGCGTATGTGCATAGATTACCGGCAGTTGAATAAGCTGACCATCAAAAACAAGTACCCTTTGCCGAAGATAGACAACTTGTTTGACCAGCTTAAGGGGGCCGCGGTATTTTCAAAGATAGGTCTAAGGTCGGGATACCATCAGCTTAAGGTGAAGGAAGCAGATATCCATAAGACAGCTTTCCAGACAAGATACGGGCATTATGAGTTCTTAGTAATGCCGTTCAGATTGACGAAAGCCCCAGCTACGTTCATGGATATGATGAACCGGGTTTTCCAACCCTACTTGGATCAGTTCGTCATTGTGTTCATAGACGACATCCTAGTGTATTCCAAGTCTAAGGAAGAACATGATGAGCATCTCCGGATAGTATTGCAAGTGTTAAGGGAAAAGAAGCTTTATGCCAAGTTCAGCAAGTGCGAATTTTGGCTGAAGGAAGTTACATTCTTAGGGCATGTGGTCTCTGCAGAAGGAATAAGGGTAGACCCTCGGAAGATTGAGGCAGTGCTAGATTGGTAACCACCTAAGTCTGTGGCTAAGATTCGCAGTTTCTTAGAGTTAGTAGGCTACTACAGAAGGTTTGTGGAAGGGTTCTCGTCTATAGCAGCACCTCTGACGAAATTGTTGAGAAAGGAGGTACCTTTCGTGTGGGCAGATAAGCAACAAGAGAATTTTGAAAAGCTTAAGAGGGTTTTGACAGAAGCTCCGGTTTTGATTCAGCCTAAGGCAGGGAAGGATTTCATGGTGTATTGTGATGCTTCTCACACAGGATTGGGATGTGTTCTGATGCAAGACGGGAAGGTGGTCACTTATGCGTCTCGTCAATTAAGGCCACATGAGGTTAACTATCCGACGCATGACTTGGAATTGGCAGCGGTAGTCTTTGCTCTTAAGGTATGGAGGCACTATTTATATGGAGAAAAGTCAGTGATCTACACGGACCACAAGAGTCTTAAGTATTTGTCGACTCGTATGAGCTGAATTTGAGACAAATGAAGGTGGGTGGAGTTATTAAAAGACTATGATTGCTCAATAGAGTATCACCTAGGTAAAGCGAATGTAGTGGCAGATGCTCTGAGTCAGAAAATAGTGTCGGATCTGAGGGTAATGTTTGCACATCTTAGCCTTTATGATGACGTAAGTTTGCCGCGAGTTGCAAGTGAAGCCAACATGGTTAAGTCAAGTGAAAGAGAGACAGCTAGTGGATGATGATCTGAATGCTAAGCTACGGTAAGTGCAGAGAGGGGAATTGGAAAATTTTGGTGTGAATAGTGACGGAGTGTTGTGTTTCAGGGGTAAGGTCTGTATGTCGAAGGATGAGGAACTAATGCAGAGAATTCTTCAGGAATCGCATAGTAGCCCTTATGCTATGCATCCTAGAGGAAGTAAGTTATACAGGGATCTATGGGATCAGTTTTGGTGGCCTGCTCTTAAGCGGGAAGTTACAGAGTTTGTAGGGAAGTGCTTAACGTGTCAGCAAGTTAAGGCTGAACACCATGTACCTTCGGGGTTGCTTCAGCCGATAAATATTTCACAGTGGAAGTGGGAGAGAATCTGTAACACCCTAAACCCGGTCAACACACCACGACCGAATCTGGCATGTTACGGTGTGAAAACATTTTAAAACACAAGTTTGTCGGATAATTTCTAAGGAAAACTCTTTCATCGCTTTAAGGTTTAGAAAAAAAAAACCCTGTAATAAGTGATGTTGAGATTGTTTTATAGTTGCTTAAAACTTGGAAAACTCACGTTTGAAAACCCATTTGTTATTACAAATTTTAGAAAACATACGATACTTGTTAAAAACGGAGTGCGGTGAGTATAATCAAGTTTAAAACCATTTGTATTTGAAGTTGTTTGAAAATTAAAGTTGTAAAAACATCCCAAGTTACCTTTAATATTTTGTGAACTTTGTTACCCGATGGTAACGTTTGAAAAACCTGAAAGAGATATAGTTTTGAAAATGTTTATTTTTACCTATTATTTAAGCAAGTATATATATATAAACACATGCATAATATAATCAAAATAAAAGCAAGAGATTAAAAACCCAAAATACTTAGCGGCCTTATTACAACCCAAAACCAAATTTAAAGAAAGTAAATAAAATCAAAATAGTAGTTTAAAGTCAAAATCCAAAATGTAGATGCATGGCCACCTTGAGTCCTCCCCGGCTCCATATCCACGATCTAAGCCTCATCTGCAAAATATAAGGGAAGGGGTGAGTCACCGAGACTCAGTGTATAAATCCCCAACCCGATAGTTTAAGCACTTACACAGATCATCAATAAAACATACAAATCATGCAACCCATAACCTAACCATCCGATCTCCTTTATCTACCCCGTGTGGTCAAAACCACCGGTGGTCAAAACCACCGTGACCGGTCACAAATATATCGCATGCGGTCAAAACCATCGGTGACCGTAGTCACAAATCAAGTGATGGGGCCAACCCATCGTGGTAGTCAAAACCACTCGATGACAATCACATAATAAATCATGTGGGGCCAACCCATCGTGGTACCAAACCACCGACAAGTCACAATATCCATATGTGGTCAAAACCACTGGTGACCGTAGTCACAAATATCATATGTGTGGTCAACACCACCGTGGTCAAAACCACCGGGACTTACTCACAAATAATAATAGTGTGGTCAAAACCATCGTGACCGTAGTCACGAATCAAGTGATGGGGCCAACCCATCTTGTGGTCAAATCCACCGTGATACCAAATAAATCATCCCCTCCTCTTATCAATCCCATCATCATGTCCATATCATACGTGTCATAATATCACGTAATCATGCAATAATGCATAGCATAGCATTTAACAAAGAACATGATGACGTACATCAAAACCACATAATAGGGGACTTACCCGGAGTCCACGCTCATGTCTACAAGGCAAAATCACTGATTTCAATGGCTATAACAGTAACATAATCAGTATATTATACTAATAGAGTGTGTAAGCATTACACACCTGACTAACCGTAGATCTAAGCAAAATCCCAGAACCACTCGAAACTAGCGAAATCTCGAGCGCTGCTTTCCTTTCCTACAATCGACCAACACCTAATTAGTAGCTAAAAAGCCCATTCGGCTCAAATGGAAATCCCGAAGGATATGCCGCCCAAATGTAGCACTCACTTTAAAGCCGATTTGGTTTCCAACCAAATCCCGAAACTACGCAATGAAACCCCCTGCAATCGTCCCAACACTAGCACATACAAATGGTTAGCCTTCGGCTTTTAAAAGACTAAGGAATAGATTCAAACCACTAGAACCCTTACCTAGATCGGCAATCAAATCCTAAAGATCCACTGATTCAGGTTGCACTCCTCCATACAATCAACTTAAACGCAACATTAGCTATCCAAACACCAATCGGCTTAATCATGAATCCCGAAACCAAAAGGGATTATCGCCACCTTACCTTAATGATTGATTCGGCTTCTAAACACCAAAGACCGGCACCCCCTATTGATGTTAGAGGTTTCAGCTATCAACATGAAACAAGAATGAAGTTTCAAAATCCCGATTAATAATGATTGAAAAAGTATAAAAAGAGAAAGGCAAAAGAGATTCGACCTTCACCAAATCAGTGTCGAAGAAGAAAAGGGAAATAGAAAGTCTACTTACCAAAAGATTCGACTAACCTAAATGGAAGAGATAGGTTTCGGCACTTCAATGAAGGCTAGATCACGTGAGAAGAGAAAGGAAATACACTAGGATTATTCGGCCAAGAAGAGAACAACAAGGTTTTGGCTTTTTTTTGAATCAATGGAAAAATGAAGAAGAAAAAGAAGTGGAAAGAAAGGGATTCGGCAAAGAGAAAGGAAGGGTTTTCGGCACAAGAGACTTGAAAGAAGAAAAGATGTCGACACAAGAATGGGTGTTGGTTTTAGTTTTGAACAAAATAGTGAAAAGAGAAGTGACACAAAGATAAATTCGGCCAAGTACCAAGAATGTCGAAAAGAGCAAAGAGAGATTGAGAGGGGTGCAATTGAGGTTTCGGTTCTTGCAACAATCGATGGGAGAAAAGAATGGATTCAAGTGGGAAGGTTCGGCTACCAAAAAGGGAGTGAAAGTGAAACTCAAATTGCCGAAAATGAAAGTAAGGCTCACACCCAACGGCACCTATAGCTAACCCCCTTTCCAACGACACAACCTCCCTTTTCAAGCTTCAAACCCAAATGCTCCCACTCCACAACCCAAAAATTCGGCTAACACAGCTTACTTCATTCAAACACTTGCCGCCCCTCCATCCCTCCTTGAATTCCTCTCATCCACTCATTCAAACTAATTTGAATGAGTCAAACTCCACATTTTTCTCCCTCCCATCTATTCAAATTTGTTTGACCCCTTCCATCCTTATCTTCTAGAGTCCATCCTGAGCATTCCACTTCCCTGCTTCTAGCGTCAAAAATAAATGCACCAAGGGATTTCTGCAGCTCGAACCAAGGTCCTCCTAGCTCCCTGTGGCGTCACCTCTCTTGTACCTGAGTAACGCCTCCCTTGCCACTTTACCAGGGTAATTTTTGTGTCTAAGTCCTCCAATAAATTCTTTTAACCCCTAATTCCCCTAGTTCATTTTCCTTAAGTGCTAAAACAAAATTTTTGGCCATGACCCAAGACTAACCTGAGGTCATGCCTGGACCCTAAATCATGCTAAACTAGCACAGCAGACATATCATTACATGCAAACACATACAACATGCAGAGACCCTGATTTAAGGATGTTACAGAATCACCATGGACTTCGTTAGTGGGCTTCCTCATACGCCTACTAAGAAGGATTCGGTGTGGGTGATAGTAGATCGATTGACAAAGTCTACACATTTTATACCAAAGGCAGTTGATTATTCTTTGCGAGGTTAGCGGTTGTATGTGGCGTAAATTGTGAGGTTGCATGGAGTGCCAATGTTGATTATTTCAGATAGGGATCCAAGGTTTACGTCTCTATTTTGGAAAACTCTGCATCAGGCGTTAGGCACCAGATTGGACTTCAGTACGGTATTTCATCCGCAGTCGGACGGCCAGTCTGAGGGAGTAATCCAAGTGTTAGAAGATATGTTGAGGGGTTGTGTGATAGACTTCGAGGAAGCTGGAGGAGTTCTTGCATTTAGCGAGTTTGCGTGACAACAAAGAGCTATCAAGCAAGTATTCGAGTGGCACCGCATATGAAACATCAGATGGACGAAAGTGTCACACTCCTACGTGTTGGACGTAATTGGGGAACGCTGTGTTTTAGGTCCGAGATTGTGGCAAAATCCAAGAAAAGGTTAAGGTAATTCGGACACAGTTGAAGGAGGCATCTGACAGGCAAAAGTCGTATGCAGATCATAAGTGAAAAGAGATAGAGTTTGCTGTGGGAGATCAGGTGTTTCTGAAAGTTTCACCGTGGAAGAAGTTGATGAGATTTGGTCGTAAGGGAAAGTTAAGTCCAGGTTTATAGGACCTTATCGAGTTTTGAAGCAGGTTGGACCAGTGACATATCGGTTACAGTTGCCTTCGGAGTTGAAGCAGATACATGATGTGTTCCACGTTTCGATGCTACGTTGTTACCGATCGGATCAATCCCATGTAGTACCAGTTGAGGAGGTGGAGCTAAGACCAGACTTGTCCTACGAGGAAGAGCTGATTCAGATTCTAGAGTGAGATGTAAGGGTGTTACGGAGGAAATCAGTTCCTCTAGTCAAAGTGTTATGGCGTAACCATGGATCGGAAGAAGCTTCATGGGAGTCAGAGGAAGCAATGCAACAGCAATACCCTCACTTATTTTAGCCAGGTAATTTTGAGGCCGAAATTATTTTTAAAGGGGGTAGAACTGTAATATTCGAGATTTAGGGGTTATGTGTTTTCACTTGAATGTGTGCAGTAGCATGTTTGCATTGGTCTGTATGTGTTTTGGGGGCTTCGGGAACCTTGGGATGAAGGTAGGAGCCTTGGAAAAATAATTGATTTTAAGCATTGAATGGGGAGCTAAAGGAGCTAGGCCTTAAGAAAATTTGTGTGAGGGTTATGACACAAGAAACAAGCTAGTAAAGTGGCAAGGGAGGCGCCACTTAGAGCACAGGAGGGTGACGCCTCAAGGAGTGTGAAGGGGCCTAGGTTCGAGCAACACAAGTAGCGTTTTGAGCTTTTATTTTTTCGGCAAGGGGTGCAGTGGTGGACGGCACAAGGACACTGAATGGATGAGTGAAAGACCAAGTCAAATCCATTTGAATGTGCGGCTAAGAGAGTGGATGAGAGGTGGACTCATTCAAACTCTTTGAATGTGAGGTGGAGAGGAAAAGTAGGAGAAAAAGAAGGGATTTGAGAAGAGGAGAAGAGTTGGCCGGCAAAGGGACTTTGGAGAGGGCATATTCGGTCATGCAAAGGGGAGCTAAGTGCTGAAAATTGCTTAAGGGGTTCTAGGTGCATTTTGGTTCTCTTATTCCCTAGTGTTGTGTCGAAAGTAGTAGTCAGAGAACTTTCAAAGCCTTTTTGCATTAGCCGAATTTGAGAAGACCATTAAGGTCACTTTCTTCTTCTATTTTCTTCTTATCTTTACTCATCTTTAGACCGAACCCATCTCCCTCCCTTCTCTTCTCTTTTAATTTGCTTAGGCCGAAACCTCTCTCTCTCAATCCCACCATTGTCGAATCTCTTTAAGCTTCACACTTTTCTTCTCCTTTGTTAAAGCCGAATCGCATCAAACTTCAACCCCTTCACTTCTTCTTTTCACGATTTCTCCTCTCATCAAAAGTCGAATCCCCTATCTTTTGGCCATAGCCAATTGCATCTCTACCCTTTTGGAACCGATTTATTCACTAGATCAAAAGCCGAATCATATTTTTGTCTCACTGATTCCTTTTCTACTAATTCTTCAAAGTCGATCAATTATCTATAGTGGCCGAATTTCTCTGTGTTTCCAAGCAAGGGTGCAATCGATCTCAACATTGTGGTAAGGGTTAACTGCATTCGGTTTCTTTTCCTTTTTCCTTTGGTTAGCCGAATCTAGGAATCTAATCCTCTTATTCTCATTTGGTCGAAACCATGAAGGAGATCTTTCGGATTCTTGTAGCCAACTATTGAAAGGTGATCTTTCGGATTTGAAATCTAAGGTAAGTAGAATGTAACATTCGCCAAGGGCCATTCTTATAGATCTTATGCAATAAACCGAATCGACATAAGTTATGTAGGATTTCGATATCTTTAAGGGCAAACAATAGTTTCGGATTTAAGCAAGCGAGGTAAGGGATATTGATATTCTACCAAAGGCCATATTCTTTGTTAGCCGATTTCTCATAAAGGATTGTGTAGGTACTCAATCAATTCCCGAAGTAAAAGTCGGAAGCTTTAGTATTCTGTCGATCTAGGTAAGCCTTGTTTGTTTAAGATCTATATTTTTAGACTCTTTCACTCAATCGCTTTCTCTATTTAAGTTAATCTCATGGAGCCGGATCCACCAATCTAAGGAGAGGTTGGAAGTGCAGATCCTACCCCTAAGTTCAAGAAGCGCCGCTTTAGCGGTACGTAATTGGCCATCGGGGTGTGGGCTAGCATCGGAAAGGGATAAGCAGATCGCTGTTATCCCTGCTAGTGAGAGTGTCGATATCGAGAGTGTCATTCTCACTGTTATCAGGTGTGTAACCCTACATTAATTTCCCAATAGATTAATAGTGTTAATATTTAATATGTGATTATGAAAATACGAGTAACATGGCTAAGGGTACCTTTCAATGGTACAAAGGTATCTGTGTATGTTATCCCCTTAATACTCGCTAATAATGTTATAAACATTGCTATGAAATATGTGTGATTTCGTTATGACTTTGGGGTAAGGTACATTGCATGATATCTGAATAATATGAATGTTGCATGGGCATATGGGTGATATTGATAAAGGGGAAGTGTTCCGGTGGTTTTTACCATTATATCCGTGACTTATGTCACATATTATGTATCCGGTAACTTATGTCACATAATTATGAATCCGGTGGCTCATCACTTTATCCGTGGCCATGCCACGATTATAAGGGGTGATGTGCGCTGATCGCAAATGATCGCTTTCGAGGGTGTGTAGCGGATGGAAGGTCGATTTAGTAATCCCCACTGCGATGATTGGCGTGTACGGGTGGTGTGTAGAGGATGGATATCTAGGTGGGCTCGGGATTGCATTTCATTTTATGCATAAATGTGATTAAATATGTCATGACTCGATTTGCTATGTTATGGGTTTTATCAAATGGTATGATTAAGGCTATGATCGGTTGGGTTTTTGGTGTAGCCGTTACACATTGAGTCTGTTGACTCACCCTTCGTGGGATAACTTTTTGCAGGTGATACTTAACGATATGGATTGGGTCAGCGGGGACTTTGTGGTGGCCATGCTCACTTTCAAATAGCTTTTGTGTCTTCTTATAATTAAACTTATCACATTTTTCTTATTATGTTTTCAGGATTTATTTCGGGTTTTGTTTTGTTGTAATAAGGCCACTATTTAACTGTTTTATTTATGCGTTTTAATTTTTATTCTAGTACGATCAACATCAAACAAATGGTTGAACATTTTTCGTAAAACAACTTCAAATGTTTTGACACCTAAACACCCACGGCTTTCAACTTAATAATAAGCTCTAAAATTCGGCATTTCTTTTAACTTATAATTTTTGAAACATGAAGGTAACGTTTTTATAAAATACAAACTTTAATAACAACACGATTTTCAACTTGAGCATAATACAAAACCATCATATTTTCCAATATGACAAAACGAGATTTAATTAAAGTTTTACTCAGGGAACATACCAGATCCGGTCAGGGCTTGTGGGCTGGGTTTGGGGTGTTTCAGCAAACTTCAAGCAATAGTAGTTTGAGTACTCAAATTCAAAGTCTATTCTGAACTTCCTAAAGGTATCTGAGTAAATTAAACAGAAAACACAAACAAAATAATTACAGAAAGACACTCATTTTATTTCAGCAATCAAGCATCTTGCTTAAAGCAATCATTATAAGGATCTTATCACAAAGGGATCAATTAAACACAATACAGTGGTTGAGAGTCAGGCCATAAATTAATTAATTTTTGTCCTTTCAATTGAAAATTTAGACACGCCGCGTTTTAACGTATTTGTTTGTACTATAATATCAAGTTTCATGAAGTGTTTTGGCATTGCATTGCATGACCGTTGTGGTCGCACCTTTAAGTGGGAGTGAGAAACTAAGCTTTCGTGGGGTTTTCACCTCTGCATGGGCTAGTGGACCGCCTCCGATACATCCGCACTCACGTGTTTCGTGATATTTTCATTTCCGCATGGCCATAGGGAAATGTATTCCCCTGAATCGAACTCGATTCATATGAGCCTATAATGGGTGAGGATTGAGGAATCTGCTGGTTCGGGTACCTTCTCTTTAGAACCAAACCACATATAGTAAGCCCTAGGAGCCTATCTAGGGTAGAACTATGTCAAATTTTAATGGTTGCTCGGATAGGATGTTTAATGATATTTGCTTATTTTGATTTCTGTTATACGATACTGACTCATTGTGTTTTAATTTGGTTTTGCATGGCATTCCATACTAAAGAGGTGTCGATTTCTGTTCGATTGCTAAAATAGGAAGTTTGATATGGAAAACAACTTTCTTGATAAAGTACAGGACAATGCGGCTGTGCACGCATGGTCAGAAAAGCTACAGTTGGAAAAAGGGGATAGCTTAGCTAAAGGTTACACGTCGGAGCTGCGGGACTACACCCGCATTAGCGTGACGCAAAATGAGCTTCAAGAGTTGCGAGATATTTGGACTCACTGGGAATGTGAGACTAAATAGATGTTCTATTACAGTTATGGTGATATCTCTTATTTACTGGATGTTAAGATAGATAAAAACTTGTTTCGTGCTATGGTGCAGTGTTGGAATTCCACATACAGTTGTTTCACTTTTGGGAATGTGGATTTAGTGCCAACCATAGAAGAATATACCACTTTACTTCGTAGTCCAAGGATACAGGCTGATAAAGTTTATATTAAGCCTGCTTACATTCCCCCTTTTACGAAGAAATTGATGAAAACCACGGGCATGAGTGAAGAATGGATCTTAGCCAGAATTCAGCAAAAAAGAGAGGGGAGATGTATTCCTTGGGTAAATTTAAGAGATTTGATTCTAACACACCCTGATGTGAGGAGGAAAGTAGATATTTTTGCCTTAAGCATTTACGGGTTGGTCATTTTCGCCAAAGCCCTAAGACATATAGATGAAGCAGTTGTGGATCTATTTGATCAGTTGGATAAACAAGTTACACCTGTCCCAGCAATTCTCGCGGAGACTTTTAGATCATTAAACGCATGCCGAAGAACAGGAGAGGGAAGGTTTATTGGGTGTACGCAGTTATTAATAGTATGGTTCTATGGTCATTTTTGGAAGATGGATAAAGTCTCTTGTCGACCTTTATGTAAGGGTTATTCACCGTTAAAAGAGGAAGTAGCCATGTCTAGACGAGAAGATATAACAGAAGAGGGATGGATGACAATCTTTCAAAACCTTCAGGAAGAAGATATTGAGTGGAAAGCTCCATGGATGGTGCCTGAAGAGGTACTTTACAGATGTGGAGATTTTAATTGGGTCCCTTTACCCGAAATTTAGGGAGCCATCGGGTACGCCCTTTGCTGGCGACAAGGCAATACAAGTCTAGGCAGTTCGTGCCAGCAACGTATGGGTTGGTGCAAAGTGAATTCTCTTACACGAGAGAGAGTTATAAGAAGAAGATTAGAGAGGTTGAAAAAGCTTGGAAGCAAACGCGTCGAATTAAGAGAGTGACTGTGGGTGAGAGGGTGACTCCCGAGTATAAAGTGTGGCTAAGCAAAAGAGTCAATGATAACATTCCAAGATCGAGTCCAGATAATCCTCGATCAATAGAAGAATGTCTACGAGTTGTCCCGTCCAAATTGGAGATAATAAAGCAAGATTTTGAAAAAAAGAATCGAGAGCTGGAGAAAAAAATAGAACAATTAGAAGAAGAGAAAATACATCTAGGGTTGGACGCTGACGTCCAAAAGGCAGAAGCAGAGAAATTCAGAAAAGGAAAAGAACGAGTTGAAGAGGATCTCAACAGCTTAAAGACTGATTATAAGAAAATGCGGCTATCGATGAGGACCACGTTAGGAAATACTCGCATCAATGGCGCTAAGATTCAAGGCGAAAGGGTTAAAGCTAATCAATGGGAGGAAAAGTTCAGAGAGGCTCAAACACGAAATGAACTTATGGAAAAGAACCTTTCAGAAAGCCAAGGTGAACAAAACAAGTTAAAGACAAGAGTCGCGGAGCTTGAGAGATCCCTCCAGCATCAACGAAACCGTAACTCGATGAAAGAATTAAGGACAAGCTTGAGCCAAATAGAGGAAATGAAGAAGAAGATCATGGAATTAGAAATGGCCTTGCTAAACTGCCAAAGCCATATCCAGTTTCTAGAGGCAAATAAAGAACAAAGAGAAGAGAAGCTTCACCGTTCCCAGAATCAAGTCAGAGATAGAGATTACCTCATGGGGGAGGCTATAACCCAGATGCAAGAGATAGCAGAATATTTACAGACTTTGGCTATACAAGCTGATGTATTGAACATGCAGTTCGAGACACGGTCAGATCGAGGATGAGAATTAACCTCTCTACTTACAAAAATTAAGACCTTAGGTGTTAGAGCAAAGCCGTATTTGTAATCTACTTTATGTAATAAGTGGAATTGAATCAGAGTCGACTTCTTTTGCATTTCATGCATTTGCATTGGTCATTCATTTCATTTCATGCATTAAAGGCCATTAAAAGATTCTGATAAATAACACATATTTCAGCAACCTGGAAACCGACAAAACCTTTCCCGAGACGCATCCCTACGGCACAAGAAAGAAAACAAAGGATATGGATTAGAGAATGGAGAAACTTGATCAGCTCCAAAAGGAGATGCAGGAGAAACTTTAGTTGCAAATCTCTGATTGGGCCATTCGGGCCGTGTAATTTCATTGGGCCAATACTAGGCCGAATTAGGCCTATTTTTGGGATTTTTAAATTGGGTGATGTAATTTGGATTTGGGTATTTTATTGTGATGTAATTTGGTTTGGGCTTGGAAAATTGTAAATGGACATTATTATTGGACTATTATTATTGGTTTTATTTTAGTTTAATTTAGTTTATTTTAAAATGGGCCGGGCAAAATGGGCCTATTACAAATAGTTCGAAAATATATGTGTCGAAACTATTTTTTGGAAAATAAACCGTATACAAAATGGTAAATAGAAATAATATAAGTAATATATATGCAATAAAACTTAATATAAGTAATTTTTGTCTGATGAAATTTTTGGAATGAGAAAAAATATAAATAAGATTGAAGTTTTAAAAAGATAAAAGTTATTTAACTAGATTTTTAAGAAAACGTGCACATATAGATAGATTTAAAATAAAATATATACATAAAATAATGTGAAAATCAATAATATATACATAAAAGAAATAATTTTATCATAAATTACATATGTATGCATAAAATAATAAGATATAAAAGTATTTAAATTAAACATTATACAAATCTTAAAACAAAGTAATAATAAAAAAATTAAAAAAATAAATCATAGTAAAACGAATAAAAATATATAAATGAAAATATAAAATAATATATTAAAAAAATGTAAAAGTAATAAAATATTTCCAAGATTTGAAATGGATGTTATAAAAGTGACTATTATAAATAAGACATAATAAATAATATATATATATATATATATATATATATATATATATATACATACCCAAAATAATTTCAAAATAAATAACATAAAGCGCAATGATAAAATATTTAAAAAGTATTATGCAAAACATTCTTAATAATAAGATAATATATAAAATGATTTTGATATAATATATAAAATGATTTTGAAATAGTTAATAAATAAAAAAACAACTCAAACTAACAATTAATCTTAATTTACTAATATAAAAAGATTTACCATGGATAATATATATATACAAAAAAATTTTAAAATAAATAATACATAAGAAGAATTTAAAATAATTTGTAGAAATAATTTAAACTAACTAATATATATATATGTGAATATTCAAAGCAAATAATATATAAATTTAACGTAAATAATATGCATAAAAGAAATTAGGATGAAAATGGTTGTAATTGACAATATAGAATTATTTTTTTTTAAATAAACCATAATAATAAAACAAATAAATGACAAACAAGCAAAGTCAAACAGATTTAGGGCAAATTTAGAAATAAATCAAAATTTAGGGTCTAAATGCTAAATATCGAAATAACAAAGGGATCTATGTAACACCCCAAACCCGGCCCATGCGATATGACCGGATCTGGTATGTCACATGAAGAAAACGTGTAAATAACTTGTGATTCTTACTAAAGTTGTCGTTATTTGTTTATAGTTAAGAAAACAAGTTTGATTATAAAAACTACTAATCTCGAGAGGTTGATTGATGAATCGAAAATTGAACTAGTGAACTTTAAAATTGTGACTTTTGAAAAAGATGTTGATAAAATCCGAAGGAAAATCCAAGTTAAATTATTTGTACATATTTGTTATGAAACCCATTTGTTAATCAATTTTAGAAATCATTATTTATGATTTCGTAAAATCCCTGCTTAAAATAAGCTTCAAAAATAATAATAAGTACGTCAAACATAAAGCAAATTAAAACATATCCCGCATGCCTTATTACAACTTTAAACCCAAAATAGTAAAAGTAATAAAATAAAGCGGAAAAGAAGTTTACTAATGTTTGAAAACATTATTTCCAAAGTATGACCTCCATCGGGTCATCCATGGGCCCAAGTCCTCATTCATCGAGCATTACCGCAAGGATTAAGAAAGAAAGGGGGAGTGAGTGTAACACCCCTACCCGTATTCGCTGCCGTAATAGGGTATGAGGCATTACCTAAGTTTAACGAGTTAATATTATTTTTATTATGAATTCTATATAGCCCCTTTATAAATATCCAATCTTCCCTGCAATTTTAAAACCAACCAATCCAATCCACTTTGATACCAATTCATACTTCTATTATAATTATATTATTTAGCATATTCATCACTCTTTAATGCATATTCATTAAACAAGTTTTAGTATTTATATAATCATCAAATATGTTCATGCCATATAAATCAAAAAGGAAATTTACAAAAGCTACCTGAGATAATCTTGATAGTGTGATCCTCAGTGTTGATCTGATCCTCCGTATATTTATACTTCAATCTACATAAGACATTGAATACACTCAAGTAAGTTTATAGAAACTTAGTAAGTTCATAGGCATAAAATATAAATCTTACCAAACATTCATACACTTATACATTATGTACAATTACTAAGTTCACCTGTCAACCACAATTTGATGAGTCCTGTTGTATAAACTCACTAACATTTATTCATTTACTTTAATTCTTTTGAGCTCTTTTTGTCACTTACCATTCTTAATCAAATTAGAGAACGATTACGGAAAATTGAGTATTTCACTTCCACTTTGCCATAGTATAACTATGGTTTTACGTATGATCACTTATCACTGATCAGATAAGCGTAGCTAAAGCTACCACTTATCACTTATCACATGTAGCCGAAGCTACCACTTTTCACTGATCAGGTAGCTGGAGCTACCACTTTTCACTGATCAGGTAACCGGAGCTACCACTTTTCACTTTCACTTGCCTCGATCGTAAGTACTCAAACCGATGTTCCGCTCGATTTGATCATTTATTTAGTTTTCGCATTGTTGTTTTATTCTCAATTCATCAATACGTATATCTCATCATACATTGTATAATTCATGAAATTAACATTTAATCATTAATTTTCAGCCATATGAACTTACTCGAGTCGATTTGCGTAATTTGAGAAAATTCAGGACTAATCACTACTTTTTCTTTCCTCGACTTGCTTTGGGTTCTCGATCTATCATTGTAAAATCATTCACTTATCAGTATTGGTTTCATCTTTACTCTATTTCACATCCTTAATGATTACAACCCACATATAAGTAACATTATCTATAATTTCACTATTTACTTATATGGATATTCAAGTTGTCCATCTGTGTTAAAGTCACTAAATTATTTTTATCTTGAGATACAGAACTTCAATTTAAGATCCGCTAATTTTCCTGAAACTAGACTCACATATCTTCTTACCATAAAAGTTTTAGAATTTTTGGTTTGGCCAATAAGTACAGCTTTATTCTTTAAAGTCACCCTATTCTCATTTGTCCGACAGTTCCAGCCCATCTTCACTAAAAATTAATTATCTCCTTTTACAGGATTCGGATGATGTTAACGTTTGTTTCTATTGAAAATAGACTCATTCAGGATTTTAATAATATAAATTTAAGACCATAATTATTTTTATACAATTTTTTATTATTTTTCAAAGTCAGAATAGGGGAACCCGAAATCATTCTGACCTTGTCTCATAAAACCTATTATATCTCATGATTTACAATTCCATTCTTACACTGTTTCTTCTATAAGAAACTAGACTCAATAAGATTTAATTTCATATTTTTTTCATCCTCTAATTCGATTTCTACAAATTTTGGTGATTTTTCAAAGTTATACTACTGCTGCTGTCCAAAACTGTTTTAGTGCAAAGTGTTGATTTCTATTTTGCCCCAAATTTCACAATTCATACAATTCACCCTCTTGATCAATTACCCCTCAATTAAGCTGATTTTTGTAAATTAATACTTTACCTAATCATTATAAGTTATTTCAAACCTATTGGAATTCAGAATTTCCACATAAAAACCCTAACTTCAAATTCTTTTAAAATTAGGTCCCAAACATTCACTTTCTATTCAATTCTTTCAATAAAATCAGCATATAAACCATTTAAAGTTCTAATTCCATGCTAAATCATCATATACTTCCAGCACATATTCATAGCAACTTCAAACTTCATTCATAAAATCTAAAACTAATGAATTCACCAAGTGGACCTAGTTGTAAAAGTCACAAAAACACAAAAATTTCAAGAAATAATCAAGAATTGAACTTACTTGCAGTAAAAAAATATGAAAAACCAGCTTAGGAAACCCTTCTATGGTGTTTTTGCAGAGAGGAGTAAAGAGAAATCTAGATAATTCCACTTTAGTCCTAGTTTTATTAAGTAAGTTTTGCAATATTCCAATTTTGCCCTTACTTCTCCTTATTTTCTTTCTCGATTTCATGCCCTTGTTGCTCCAGCCCAAATAGACCTTGGGTCTATTTGCCTTTTAAGCCCTCTTTCTTTTATCATTTAAGCTATTTAATCATTTCTCATAACTTTGCATTTGTTACAACTTAGTCCTTTTGTTCAATTAACTATCGTAACTTTAAAATTTCTTAACTAAACTTTAATACTAACTTATTAACACTCCATAAATATTCATAAAATATTTATGGCTAGATTAAAATCTCCGAGGTCTCGACACCTCGCTTTCGATTCTAATTATTTTTTCTAGTACACTATTTACTATTTCAATTTTTTTAACTTTACATTTAACTCATACTCACTAAATTAATAATATTTTCTACTCACTTGTCGGATTTAGTGACCTCGAATCACCATTCCGACACCACTGAAAAATTTAGGCTATTACAAAGGAGTTACAAGAACTCAAGCATAATCCTCTTACCATCATTCACTGGGCCTCGAACCCATATAGCAACATCTTGGGCCTAAGCCCATTTACATAACAAAGATTAAAAATAAGATGAATGCAACCCAACCCATCCATCCAATCACACCCCGACCAGCCAATCACACCTCGGGATCATGTCAACCCACCCCATCGCTTCACACCAATCACTGCAGCCAAAAAGTGCTTTTCATAATATTTGTGGCAGAGCCACCGAGTCATAATTACGTTTATATATATAATATATTGTGGCTATGCCACCAGACTACACTGCTCTTCATTCAATTCCCGCCCCATGCAATATGATCAGGTGCAACATATATATATACATAGTAAAGACTTCACATGTAAAGTAAGCATCATCACAACGTGGGTATTTTAGTAAACTAGCCAAGTAAAGCTTTTCGTAATACAGCCCATTAAGCATGAAATAAATTGGCCCATTAAATCACTTTGGTAATTCGCCCATAAGGGCATTCCAAAGAAATCGGCTGTTAGGGCATTTTGCAATTCGCCCACTAAGGCATTTTAGCAAATCGGCCCATAGGGGCATTTTGGTAAATCGACCCATAAAGGCATTTTCGTAATTTAGCAATTTAATACTGATTTTGACAGATCTTTAGAAATAGTGTTAATTAAGCAAGTTACTCGATTTATGCCATATTACAATTTTTAGCCTTGTAAATAATAACGATCTATTTTCCAACATGATATCGAATCACCAATCTACGGGATTTCAAAGAGATTACACACTGATTGTGTAAGAACTAAACCTTATTGATCGTCGGCACCTATGACACCATAACACTCAATTAACTAACATAAGAGATTTTCTTAATCCAAATCTAAATCAACGATCTATAATGCTTACCCTTAGTATCGTGAACAACCACGATTTGCCTATTCTCACCGGATAATGGTCCACAACCCGGTGGAAAATCTCGAACTACCGACACTGCTCTTTGTTTGAACTTGGGAGTAAAGATTGCAAGCCCACTCCCTTTTTGCCCTTCTTTTGGTTTTCCTTTAGTATCGCTACCACTTGCCTCCATTGAAAAAGTCTCAATTAATATAATACTATGATGAGTAAAAGTAGTGGTTTAGGATAGGATTCACTTTACCACTACTCCGAAGGATCAACGAGTAGAGAAGAACGAGCGATTTAGTCTCCATAATAATCGATTAGTCAAATCCATCGATCCATTTTAATGGATTAACCGAGTAATGAAAGAGATCGAAATGAACCATAACGAAACTCTTTACTTTAACAATAATAGATCCGACTTCCACCGATTGGGCTTATGACTACTGGATGAATCGACAAAGATGTGGTATTCGCCACCCACTAGAACACTACTTAAAAAGAGATGATCACGATGTGAGGAATAGGAGAGTGCGATATTTCGATTTAAAGAACCATCCAATGATAAGGGCACATATTCAGCCATGAAGAAAAGAAAATGAAAAGAAGAGGATGAAATCACTTACCCAAATCGGTTAAGGAAGAAATGCCCAATATGCAAGCAAGAAGAAGAAATAATGTGATTACAGCTTCACTATTTAAAGAGAAAAGATCAAGTAAGATTCGCCATAAAAATATTGAGTGAAGAAGAAGAGAAGGGTTGAAGAAATGGTGAAAAGAAAAGAAGAAAAAGAGAACTATGCAAATGATGGGAAGAAGAGAGAAAGTTTCCTTAAGGTTTTGCTTTTAGGCTCTCCTCGATCTGTGGCGGATCTTGAAACTCCTTGACACCACATTCATCCCTTCTGGCTTCCTGGAGATTCAAAGGTCTTTATCTTAAGATAAAGGGAGATTATCACAGTATTTGGCTCAAGTCAAAACTAGCACCGAACGCAAGAAAGCTACCGAGAGTACTCACACCGCCTAAAATCCACATTGCAATAACCTTATAGAACCTTATATTTAACCTTATAGAATATATAGATGGCAAATAAACAAATTAGAACCTTATAGAATAGATCTCAAAATAATTTAACTAGAATAACCTTATAGATGGCACATAAAAATATTTTGAAAAGGCGTCGTTCCATACAATTTAAAAAAACTTTAAAAAAACAAAGCAGTAAACTCGGTCCTCTTTCTTTTGAAACCAAAGCCCTAGCCCTTGTTTTACCCCCTTTCTCCGCCGCATCAAAAGAACCCAAACTGTCCGACCACTAAAGCACCATAGCAATCGGTGACTAGTGACAGACTCATGACGGACTCAGGCCTATTCGAAAGTTCCTTATGAAATCAGTCGAAAAACTTCTGGCATTATCAACCTCACGCACTTCTCTTCACTCCGATTTCGACAAGCAAGCAATGGACAATTCACTTTATACTGTAAACCCCTTTTCTTTTAGATTTTCACACTAGCAAATAGCACAAAGATCCAAAATAAAAGAGAAAGCCTAAAGAAAAAGATTATTGAGAACTGAGAATCACCTTTCAGAATTCTATTTCTGATTTTTTTTAATTTTCTGTATTCGGTATGCGTAAGAATCAATGTTCGTAAAAATTTACATATGAAAATGCTTGGCTTTTTATATCCAAATCGAAAGAAATGAAATACACATTTTTCTTCTACAATATTCCATTGTTGTCCTGTTATTGCTGACTGTGTAGGTGTACGCGGTGTGGAGGTACCACTCGTGGGCAGGGATAAGGCCACACGGAGAAGCTCGTCAAGGGCAAATGCACCAAGCTATTCTCGAATATTCCGTGGTTTCCGATGCAAATCTCTGATTGGGCCATTCGGCCGTGTAATTTCATTGGGCCAATACTAGGCCGAATTAGGCCTATTTTTGGGATTTTTAAATTGGGTGATGTAATTTGGATTTGGGTATTTTATTGGGCTTTAATTTGGTTCGGGCTTGGAAAATTGTAAATGGACATTGTTATTGGTTTTATTTTAGTTTAATTTAGTTTATCTTAAAATGGGTCAAGCAAATGGGCCTATTACAAATGAATCAGAAATATATGTGTCGAAACCATTTTTGGAAAATAAACCGTATGCAAAATGGTAAATAGAAATAATATAAGTAATATATATGTGTCGAGTTGCTTTCTTCGTGCTGACGGAGCAAAGCGATTCGTCGAGGCATGGACACGGCTATTCTCGGTCTGATTCGAGGGGCGAGGGTCGTAGGGTCTCGATTCGCCACTAATCGTCGACGGTCATGGCGCTGCAAATGGGAACAAAGACCAGAGTAGAATAGAAGGCTTAGGTTTTTTTTTGTTTTTTAGAAAGGAGGAAGGGTAAATGAAGTATTAAGTCCTTTTAATCGGTTTTGTAAACCTATTAGTGAAACGGTGCCGCTTAGGCTTTTAATGATAGCCTTCAAAACAACACCGTCTTCGACCTAAACCCGTGACCCCCGACCCGATTTGGCCCATGAGATCCGCGTGTTTCTTCAATTAATGGAGGATTTGTGCGTTTAGTCCTTTATATCCCTATATTTTTTTTAATTAATCCCGTTATGCTTGTATTTATTGTTTAATGAGCCTCCGTAATTCATGCATACTCCCAATTTAGTCCAATTTATACACTGCGCTCGCTTGTTTGGGTATTAACTGCTTTAACTCCCGATTGTTTGAATGCTTTTTAACTTAGTCCTCTCTTGTCATTTACCATTAAATTAATATTGTTATTATTATGGATGATATTTTAGAATTGTAAGAGTATGCCCAAAGATCAATCATGAGATGGCTGTAATAACATACTTAATTTACCATGTTTATTAATATCAAGCGTTGTCATTATTATTTTAGTTTTTCTTTCTGTGTGTATAAATAAACTATTTTATAATAATGTCCTGAGAATAATATGATTATTCTTAAAAGATCCTTAGTCGAGTATTATTGTTGACTAGGACAACAATAATGCATTAAGACTAACATGTAGTTGATTGATGATAAAGAGTTGTCATTGATATGAAGTGTCAAAATCAATACATGAATATGTGTGTTAGAGAACAACATATTGGATTGACCCGCTATGAGTATGTTTCTTGGATTATTATGTAATTGTCACAACATTTCTCATAGTGATTAATATGTATATGATCCTCAGACTTGAGATCATCATTATCCCACCATCGTGAGTTGTATATTTTGATACAGTCGAACGTACACCGTAATAGGTTGTTCTATAAAGGCTGATGTTGGATATACCACAATCTATGTAGAGGGATATGGTTGATCAATATAGGATAAGTCCCTCCTACATAATAGGAGTAATATCTTAGGCCACTTGATTGATTGGGACTAGAAATGCATGGCCATGCTCAAATAAGTTGATATGAGATGTCATACTAATTTGTATATCATAGTCTACTCAAGATATCAAGAAACAAGGAATGGACTATGCAAGTGTGACTATCCCATGACTTGTATCCGTTCCAGAGATAAAGGACTTAAGGATTAATGCATGAAAGGTTAATCACGAAAGGTTATGTCGAATCATGACTTCTTGTAACTTAGGTAGCAATGATGCATTGCTAGATGCCACTCATTGTCTGTGATAATAGAATCATTCTAGTATTGCTGCTAACGTTGCAAGAACCTACAGGGTCACACCCTATGGTTGAATGGAACTAATAAAATATAGTTGGTATTGTGTTTGGTTGTCACATGAACTAAATTAATTAAAGAATTAATTTAATTGGGCAATCAAATATTGAAAATATTATATGTACAAGGATGTTGTACACATAATGATAACATAATTTTATTAATATATGAATTTGATTCATATATATATAAATTTAAATAAATATAGTTTACCAAAATCCTTATTATAATTAATGTAATTATAATTTTCTTGATATAATTAATGTAATTATAATTTTCGGTTAAAAACTTTATTGTATTTATTTAATCTTGTAATACATTCAAGAGATACCAATTATAAAAGGCCCAATTAAGAGGATACCTATTATAAAAGGCCCAATTAGAAAGGCACCCATTATAAAAGGTATTAAAAGGAGACAAAGCAATATGAAGAAAACCCTAAGTGATTGCTTGTTAGGTCTAATAAACTGGCCAAGCAAATAAACCTCCAAAATAGTTTTGGAGATTTCTTCCGCTCATAGTCAAACCGGTGAATCACGTAGAGGCCGACATCGGAAAAGGTTGTGGCTCTATTCAACAGAGATCAAAACTCTTGTTGCCAAGGCGTCACTGCCTACTCGTCATTGAAGTTTTGGTAATCTCGAAACCTTTATTTCACCCCGATTCGCTCTCACACATGGATCCATGGTTTGGATCACGGATCTAATTTTATTTTGTCGTGCATGGGCTACCGCTGCTCCAACAAAGGGTATAAGAGCCACTTGTGTGATACTACGAACTCGGGTTTAAATACTTGGGTGATGTAATTGTATGAGATGCATGTTTTGATCTTATTGTATTTTCGATTGTTTAAATCTTTTAAGCATAACCTGATAACTCTTCCTTTCGATAATTGATTAAATGTTAATCATGATGTTGTGGCTTATTCAATTTTATGTTATTATCATAACAAATCCGTAATGATGCGACGGTGGTATTTACAGTTTCCAGTAAGAGTTAACTGGCTAGTGGAACAAGGGTTGTTACGATATGAAACCTCAAGATTAAAATCTCAAAGCACGATTCTGTTGATAAAATTTATCAAATCGTGAGGTTTCATTTGACTGGGTATGCGATTCGTATCACTGGGCCCGCTCGCGCACTCCGTCACTCATACTCGCACTTCTGAATGGGGTCTGAGGATGTCGGAGGAAGCGGGCCGAAAGTTTTGTTAATAAAAGAAATTTATAAACTTGATGGGCCACAGAAGGTTGAAAGGATATTTTATAATTATATATGCTATTTTTGACATGCACGGTGTTTGAAATGCATAGTTATAGCCCAATGACCCATTCGATAAAAAGGTTGTATTTTTAAAATACGACCTGCGTGTCGTGCCTTACTACTATTCTCTTGTATTTCTCTTCTCATCTTATTCCCTCGTATGTAAAATGAGTTTCTGCATATTGTAATTTGCAAGAGTTGCTGTGGGCCAAACGAGAAGAAAGGTGGGACAATGATTGTGAATGATTGCTTGTGAAATGGCTTACACCTTTAGGTTTCTTTTTGGTTTTCCCATTGGCTTGGGTTGAACCACCTTAGTTTATGGGCTATAACTATTGCATTTAATTATTGCTTTATTTATTCATGTATGAGATACTATGGATGTCTAAAGCATGCCAATTATATATATATATTAAAACTTGATGATAATAAACCCTATTAATTGATGAGATCGATTAGAAGACTAAATGGGCTAAAGTAGACCATAATTGGTGAGATGCAACAACCTTAACAAAATCCCTCTATTAAAATATTAAGTCAACATGGCCTTCCAATTTTGCCCTCGTTAAGGCCTCGATCAATACTATGTAGGTTCCGCCAAAGCGAAGTACTAGTATTTATCTTGGTTAAATGCGAAGAATAAACAAGTGATATTCGCTGGTTAAAAATTGGTTAATGACTTAACTAGGTTACTCTAATAGGATTAGAAACCTAAAGGCAAGTAAATTGGATAAATCATAAGATGCTTAGAACAAGAGTTGTTCACCAAATATTAGGAGTTACATATGATGTAATTAGCAAATGTTGCTTACCTAAATAACCATAATCCTAAGAGTAAAGCCAAAGCTGACTTAAGAGGTGGTGAAATATGGATCCTTAACCCACTAAAAATACTTTTGAGAAAGTTTTTCCGAAATTAATAAGTGAGGGTTTTTAATTTTGAAATAAAATAGTGGGAACATCATTTAATAAAGTCTTTTTAATGATGATATAAAATTGGTAAATTTACTCACATGCATATTTAATTGTTGTAGATATATTATGGCTGCAAACACTAGCACACTCTCATTGCGATCGGTCCTTGAGAAGGACAAATTGAATGGTTTGAATTTTCTTGATTAGTTCCGTAACTTGAGGATTGTCCTTAAACAAGAACGGAAATTATATGTCATTGAACAACCACTTCCTAATGAACCACCTGCTAATGCCTCGAGGACTAATAGAGATGCTTACAAGAAGTATCTCGATGACATGATAGATGTTGGATGTCTTATGCTTGCCACTATGAATCCTGAATTTAGAAGCAACATGAAGACATGGTTGCTTATGATATGATCGAGCACCTGGAAAAACTTTATCAGGGGCAAGCACGGCAAGAGAGGTTTGATATCTCTAAGGCCCTATTCCAATGTATGTTGGCTGAAGGAAGCCCAGTAGGACCTCATGTCCTTAAGATGATTGGCTATATTGAAAGCCTATCTAAGCTTGGGTTTCCATTGAGCCAAGAGTTGGCCATCGATGTTATTTTACAATCGTTGCCGGATAGCTACAGCCAGTTTGTCCTCAATTTCAATATGAATGAAATTGACAAGACTC
The DNA here is from genome assembly GCA_025503065.1 of Gossypium bickii. Taxonomy (NCBI): domain Eukaryota; kingdom Viridiplantae; phylum Streptophyta; class Magnoliopsida; order Malvales; family Malvaceae; genus Gossypium; species Gossypium bickii. Next base: position 139,261,187 of record CP106711.1, read on the forward strand.
TACCACAATTGCTCAAGATGTTACGAATCGTTGAAGGTAACTTGAAAAAGGTTGACCCAAGCCCATACCGATGGTCCGTAATAACAAGGGCAAGGGAAGGGCCAAAGTTCAAACAAAGCCTAAGGGCAAAGGTAAGCCCAAATTTGGAAAAGGAAAGGTCGTGACCGAAACCTAAAGGTGGGGTGTCTAAGGAAGGAAATCGTTTTTCATTGTGGTGTGATCGACATTGGAACGAATCGTCCCTGCCTATCTTGAAGAAGTCAAGAAGGCTAAAGCAAGCGGAATGTCCGCTTTAGATATTTATGTTATTGATATTAATTTATCAACTACTACTTCTTGGGTATTAGATAATCGTTGTGGTTCTCATATTTGTACTTCATGCAGTGGACTACAAAGGAGTAGTGTAACACCCCTACCCGTATTCGCTGCTTTTAATAGGGTATGAGGCATTACCTAAGTTTAACGAGTTAATATTATTTTTATTATGAATTCAATATAGCCCTTTTATAAATATCCAATCTTCCCTGAAATTTTAAAACCAAACAATCCTGTCCATTTCAATCCAATTTGATACCAAATCATACTTCTACTATAATTATATTATTTAGCATATTTACCACAGTTTACTTTAATACATACTCATTAAACAAGTTTTAGTATTTATATAATCATCAAACATATACATGCCATATAAATCAAAAAGGAAATTTACAAAAGCTACCGGAGATAATCTTGATAGTGTGATCCTCAGTGTTGATCCGATCCTCTGTATATTTACACGTCAATCTACATGAGACATTGAATACACTCAAGTAAGTTTATAGAAACTTAGTAAGATCATAGGAATAAAATATAAATCTTACCAAACATTCATGCACTTATACATTATGTACAATTACTAAGTTCACCTGTCAACCACAATTTGGTGAGTGCTTTCGTATAATCTCACTACCATTTATCCATTTACTTTAACTCTTTTGGGCCCTTTTTGTCACTTACCATTCTTAATCAAATTAGGGAACGGTTACGGAAAATTGAGTACTTCACTTCCACTTTTCATTGATCGTAGCCGAAGCTACCACTTTTCACTGATCGTAGCCAAACTACCAATTTTCATCGATCGTAGCCGGTTACCACTTTTCACCGATCGTAGCCGGCTATCACTTTTCACCGATCGTGTAGCCGAAACTACCACTTTTCATCGATCGTAGCCGGCTACCACTTTTCATCGATCGTAGCCGGCTACCACTTTTCACTTTCACTTGCCACCGATCATAAGTACTCAAATCCGATGTTCCGCTCAATTTGATCATTTAATCACTTTTCGCATTGTCATTTTATCCTTAACTTATCAACAAATATATCTCATCATACATGATATAATTCATAGGATTTACATTTAATCATTAAATTTCAGCCATATGAACTTACTCGAGTCGATTTGCGCAATTTGAGAAAATTCAGGACTATTCAAATACTTTTTCTTTCCTCGACTTGCTTCGGGTTCTTGATCTATCATTGTAAAATCATTCACTTATCAGTATTGATTTCACCTTTACTCTATTTCATATCCTTAAGGATTACAACCCACATATAAGTAACATGGTCTATAATTTAACTATTTACTTGTATGGATATTCAAGCTGTCCATCCGTGTTACAGTCACCAAATTATTTTTATCTTGAGCTACAGAACTCCAAATTAAGATCCGTTAATTTTCTTTGAAACTAGACTCGCATATCTTCTTACCATAAAATGTTTAGAATTTTTGGTTTGGCCAATAAGTACAGTTTATTCTTTAAAGTCACTCACCCATCTTCACTAAAAATTAATTATCTCCTTTTACAGGATCCGGATGATGTTAACATTTATTTCTATTGAAAATAGACTTACTCAGGATTTTAATGATATAAATTTAAGACCCAAATTATTTTTATACAAGTTTTGATGATTTTTCAAAGCTAATTTTTGTAAATTAATACTTTACCTAATCATTATGAGTTATTTCAAACCTATTGGATTTCAGAATTTCCACATAAAAACCCTAACTTCAAATTCTTTTAAAATTATGTCCCAAACATTCACTTTCTATTCAATTCTTTCAATAAAATCAGCATATAAACCATTTAAAGTTATAATTCCATGCTAAATCATCATATACTTCCAGCACATAGTCATAGAAACTTTCAACTTCATTTATAAAATCTAAAACTAATGAATTCACCAAGTGGACCTAGTTGTAAAAGTCATAAAAACACAAAAATTTCAAGAAATAATCAAGAATTGAACTTTCTTGCAGTAAAAATATGAAAAACCAACTTAGGGAAAACCCTTCTATGGTATTTTGCTGATGAGAATGCAGAAAAATAGAGAGAAATCTAGATAATTCCACTTTAGTCCTAGTTTTATTAAGTAAATTTTGCAATATTCCAATTTTACCCTTATTTCTCCTTATTTTCTCTCTGGTTTCATTCCTTTGTCGTCCAGCCCAAATACACATTGGGTCTATTTGCCTTTTAAGCCCTCTTTCTTTTATCATTTAAGCTATTAATCATTTCTCATAACTTTACATTTATTACAACTTAGTCCTTTTGTTCAATTAACTATCTAACTTTAAAATTTCTTGACTTAAACTTTAATACTAACTTATTAACACTCCATAAATATTTATAAAACATTTATGGCTAGATTAAAAATCTCTCTGAGTCCCGATACCTGCGTTTCGATTCTAATTATTATTATTATTTTTTATTACTTTTTTTAACACATTTAACTTATACTCACTAAATTAATAATATTTTCTACTCACTTGTCTGATTTAGTGACCTCAAATCACTATTCCAACACCACCAAAAATTTAGGCTATTACAACTCCCCCCTTTTAAGAAATTTCATCCTCAAAATTTCAGCACTGTGAATAAATTCGGATCATCAAATCTCATCAATTCCTCCGTCTCCCGTGTTGCCTCCTCCGATCCATGTCGATTCCATAACACTTTAACTAGTGGTACATGTTTATTTCTCAACTCTTTAACTTCCCGAGCTAGAATTTTCACCGGCCTCCAATAGGTCATATCGGGTTGGAGCTCTATTTCCGTATGAGGAATTACATGTGATGGATCCGATCTGCACTGCCTCAACATAGATACATGAAACACGTTATGAATCTTTTCAAGCTCCGAGGCAAAGCCAATCTATAAGCTACCTGACCGATTCTTTCAATGATTTCATACGCCCGATAAATCATGGATCGAGTTTTCCTTTCTCACGAACCGCAAAACTTTCTTCCACTATGACACTTTTAAAAATACTCGATCACCCACATTAAACTCTATATCTCTTCTCTTCAAATCTGCATATGATTTTTGTTGATCGGACGTAGCTTTTAGACATTCTCGAATAATACGAACTTTTCTTCGTTTCCGAATCAAGTCCACCCTCACTAGTTTTGGTTCACTTAATTCGCACTAATATAATGGAGTTCTACATTTTCTTCCATATAAAGCTTCAAACGCTGCCATTTTAATACTAGTTTGATAACTATTATTATAAGCAAATTCAAATAAAGGTAAATACCTTTCCCAATCGCCGCCAAACTCAACGATGGAGCATCTTAACATATCTTCTAAAATCAATCACTCATTCGATCATTTGCCCATCTGTCTGGGATGAAAAGTCATGGCCGAAATTTAATTTGGTGCCCAAAGCTTCTTGTAATTTACTCCAAATTCTCGAGGTAAATCTCGGATCTCGATCCAAAATAATAGATATTGGCACCCCATGTAATCTCACTATCTCTCGACATATAACTCCACTAACTTTTCAAGTGGATAATCTACTCTGACCGGAATAAAATGTGCTGATTTAGTTAACCGATCAATAATCACCCAAATTGAATCTTTCTTCTTCGGTTATCGTAATCCGGATACAAAATCCATCGTGACATGTTCCCATTTCCACTGGAATCATAATGGGTCAGAACAACCTCGCTTCAAGACTTGATGCTCGGCTTTCCTCACGACAAATTAAACATCTTGCCACATATTCACAGATTTCCCGTTTCATTCTGGGCCACCAATACATTTTCTTCAAATAAGAATACATTTTCGTACTATCCGAGTGAATAGAACACATGCTACTGTGAGCCTCTGATAAAATATCATTTTTCAAGTCTAAATTATTCGGAACACATATTCTATTACGATAATATAACATACCATTTTCATCAATGGAGTATTCTGGGCTTAACTCATTTTGAACCATCTGTCGTTTCAACATCAACTCTGGGTCTTCATCTTGTAGCTCCCGAATCCGTTGAAAGAACACAGGTTTAGCTTTTAATTCTCGCTTAGTACGTAACCATCTTCATTAATAGATAAGTGAGCATTCAATGCCCGTAATGCAAATAATGATGATTTTCAACTAAGTGCATCTGCTACAACATTTGCTTTCCCTGGATGATAGTCAATGACAAGATCATAATCTTTCAAAGAACTCTAACCATCGCTCTGTCTCTCAGTTTAACTCTTTTTGATTCATTAAATACTTTAAGCTTTTATGATCGTGATATACGTAACATTTCTCACCATATAAATAATGTCTCCATATCTTCAAAGCAAACACGATCGCTGCCAATTCCAAATCATGTGTAGGATAACTCTTCTCGTGCGGTTTCAGTTGTCAAGAAGCATACGCCACCACTTTGCCTGACTGCATAAGTACACAACCCAAGCCATTCAAAGATGCATCACTATAAACCACAAACGGTACACCCGATTCTGGTTGAGTCAACACTGGAGCCTCTGTTAACATCTTTTTCAACTGATTGAAACTTTACTGACATTCACTTGACCATATAAATTCAACATTCTTTTGTAGTAATCGAGTCAACGGTAAGGTAATCCTTGAGAAATCTTTGACAAATCGACGATAATAACCTGCCAGTCCTAGAAAACTCCGATACTTGAAGAACATTCTTCTAACTTTCCAATTTATCACCGCTTTGTTACCTTACTTGGATCTACAATAATTCCATCAGCTGATACAATATGACCCAAAAACGCAACTTCCTGGAGCCAAAACTCACATTTGCTAAATTTCGCATACAACTGTTTCTTCCGCAAAATCTGTAATACAATCTTTAAATGTTGTGCATGTTCAAACTCTGTTTTTGAATAAATCAATATATCATCAATGAACACAACCACAAATCTATCCAAATATGACTGAAAAATTCGATTCATCAAATCCATAAATGCAGCAGGAGCATTGGTTAAACCAAATGGCATCACCAAAAATTCATAGTGACCATACCGGGTTCGGAAGGCAGTTTTTGGCACATCACACTCTTTAACTTTCAACTGATAATACCCGGATCGAAGATCTATCTTGGAAAATACTACAGCACCTTTCAACTGATCAAATAGATCATCAATACGAGGCAAAGGATATTTATTCTTTATCGTTACCTTATTTAACTGCCTATAATCTATACACAGTCTTAAGGAACCGTCCTTCTTTTTCACAAACAAGACAGGTGCACCCCAGGGCGACATACTCGGTCTGATGAATCCTTTATCTAATAACTCTTGCAACTGCGTCTTCAACTCTCTTAGTTCTGTTGGAGCCATTCTCATGCAATGTTACTAAGATAGGAGCTGCTCCAGAATCACATCAATTGCAAATTTAACTTCTCTGTCGGGTGGTAAACCGGGTAACTCTTCAGGAAACACATCAGGAAATTCATTCACCACTGGTACTTGTTCGAGCTTTAAATCAGAACTCCGAGTATCAAGAATATAGGCCAAGATATGTTTATCACGACAATTCACTACCACTTCATATTTCGTTAACCAGTCCATCCCCAAAATAATATCAAATTCCCGAAAGGGTAACAACATCAAATCAGCGAGGAATTCATAGCCTTTCACTATCAGTGGACAATTTCGACATATCAAATTAACTGTTACACTTTGACCTAATGGATTAGTGACTTGTATATCAAATTCAGTGGACTCAACAGAAAGTTTCTTTTCAGATACTAGCATAGCACAAATATATGAATGAGTAGACCCAGGGTCTATTAATGCATAAACAGTAACATCATAAAGATAGAAAGTACCAGCAATTACATCAGGAGCCGTAGCCTCTTCTCTTGCTCGAATGGCGTAAGTACGTGCTGGTGCTCTATTTTCTGATCGACTAACTGATTCTCTAATACCCGAATGGTTAGTCCATGTAGCACTGCTCTGGCCCGAACTTCTATTTTTTTGGGGAGTGATTATCTGTATCTCTTTCTGTTCCACTTCATTTTTTTGCAGCTGGGGACAATCTCGAATAAGATGATCAGTAGCCCCACATTTATAACAAGCCCCCATCTTAATCCTGCATTCACCGAAATGATGTCTTCCACAATATTGACACTTAGGTCGAGGAGCATCCTGAACACTGCTCACACTTGCTGCAGGTCTATCAAACACCTTGAAATCGGATTGTCTTGATCTACCTCTACTCAATTTTCCCGGCACTGATGTAGTTCGACTACTTTCTTCTCTAAATTTCTTTACCGGCAAATCTGAAAATGACTTAGAAGCACCTCTTTTGAATGACTCTTTACTTTTTCGATCCCGTTGCATTTTTCTATTATATACTTCTTCGAGCTTTTGAGCACGGTCTGACAGAACAATGAACTCCCGTATTTCATTGCCCCCAATCATCATTCTAATCTCATCATTTAACCCTTCTTCAACTCTGATACACATTTCTTCTTCAGTAGGTACAATGTCTCGGGCATATTTACTGAGGTAGACAAATTCTCTTTCGTATTCAGCCACTGATTTATTTCCCTACCATAAATCAAGAAATTCCCTTTTCTTTTTATCCAAATACCGTCTGCCCACATATTTCTTCTTAAATTCATTTTGGAAAAATTCCCAAGATATTTTCTCTGCTGGTACCACGGCCTCAATCGTTTCCCACCAACTATAAGCCTCTTCTTTCAAAGTAGGGACACAAAGACATCTCAAATAATCATCCGTGAGCAAGCCATTTCTTTAAAAATTCTTATCAAACTCAGAACTAGTATTCAGCTTTGACTGGTCATCATCACCCTTCCCCGAAATTCTTCAAATTTCAAGTTTTCTAAGCCTTTCCAATGGAGAACGCTTACATCAATTCATCGTTGTAGGAGGTGGAGGAGCAATCGAGGTACCACCGATGGAGCAAAGCGATGGTGGGAGTAGGTGGTGAGCCCGATTTCTTTCTTGCATCGTTTGAAATACCACCGATTCATAATCCCATAAATCATATTCTTCAATTCTTGCTCTCGCATTAAAGAAATCGAAACATCACCGCTTGTTGCTCGCTCGAAAATCAGATTCTCATCATTAACTTCTTCCCCGCTCAAGACGCTTCGTGTCTATCCGACATCTCTATAATCGAAAAGTATCTATAAAAATAACAAATATTAGATTGGATCATACACATCACACTATCACGCATTTATATGGCATGTATTTCTAAACACTTTATACATCATAATTGTTTCGAAACCGCTAAACCGGGCTCGATACCACTAAATGTAACACCCCTACCCGTATTCGTTGCGAAATAGGGTATGAGGCATTACCTCGCTTTAACGAGTTAATACTATTTTTATTATAAATTCAATATAGCCCTTTTATAAATATCCAATCTTCCCTGAAATTTTAAAACCAAACAATCCTGTCCATTTCAATCCAATTTGATACCAAATCATACTTCTACTATAATTATATTATTTAGCATATTTATCACAGTTTACTTTAATACATACTCATTAAACAAGTTTTAGTATTTATATAATCATCAAACATATACATGCCATATAAATCAAAAAGGAAATTTACAAAAGCTACCGGAGATAATCTTGATAGTGTGATCCTCAGTGTTGATCCGATCCTCCGTATATTTACACGTCAATCTACATGAGACATTGAATACACTCAAGTAAGTTTATAGAAACTTAGTAAGATCATAGGCATAAAATATAAATCTTACCAAACATTCATACACTTATACATTATGTACAATTACTAAGTTCACCTGTCAACCAAAATTTGGTGAGTATTTTCGTATAATCTCACTACCATTTATCCATTTACTTTAACTCTTTTGGGCCCTTTTTGTCACTTACCATTCTTAATCAAATTAGGAACGGTTACGGAAAATTGAGTACTTCACTTTTCCACTTTTCATCGATCGTGCCGGTTACCACTTTTCACCGATCGGCTACCACTTTTCACCGATCGGTGCCACTTTTCACTTTCACTTGCACACTGAAACTACCACTTTTCAACTTACACCATTTCTTCTATAAGATCAGTTAGACTAACAGCCAGCAAACTGTTGATTTCCATTTGCCCCCAATTTTGTAGTTCATACAATTCTACCAATTACTTTTTAATACTTTACCTAATCATTATGAGTTATTTCAAACATTTCGTACGATCACATAAAACCCTAACTTCAAATGGACCTAGTTGTAAAAGTCATAAAAACACAAAAATTTCAAGAAATAATCAAGAATTGAACTTACTTGGACAGTAAAAAAAACATGAAAAAACACTTTAGTATGAAAACCCCTTCTATGGTGTTTTGCTGATGAGAATGCAGAAAAATCAAGAGAATTCTAGATAATTCCACTTTAGTCCTAGTTTTATTAAGTAAATTTTGCAATATTCCAATTTTACCCTTATTTCTCCTTATTTTCTCTGGTTTCATGCCCTTGTTGCCCAGCCCAAATACACCTTGGGTCTATTTGCCTTTTAAGCCCTCTTTCTTTTATCATTTAAGCTATTAATCATTTCTCATAACTTTACATTTATTACAACTTAGTCCTTTTGTTCAATTAACTATCTAACTTTAAAATTTCTTGACGAAACTTTAATACTAACTTATTAACACTCCATAAATATTTATAAAACATTTATGGCTAGATTAAAAATCTCCGAGGTCTCGATACCTCGTTTTCGATTCTAATTATTATTATTATTATTATTATTATTTTAACTTCACATTTAACTTATACTCACTAAATTAATAATATTTTCTACTCACTTGTCGGATTTAGTGACCTCGAATCACTATTCTGACACCACTGAAAATTTAGGCTATTACAAGTAGGACTTTGGCTAGAGGAGATGTGGACTTACGAGTTGGAAATGGAGCAAAAGTTACTGCATTATCTGTGGGAACATATACTTTATCTTTGCCTAGTGGACTTGATTTATGTTTAGAGGATTGTTATTTTGTGCCCAGTTTGACTAAAAACATTATTTCAATTTCTTGTTTAGACAAAATTGGTTTTGAGATAATTATTAAGAATAATTGTTGTTCATTTTATCTCAATAATGTTTTTTATGGTTCGGCACAATTGATTAATGGCCTCTATATTTTAAATCAAACGAATCCTGTTTACAACATAAATACTAAAAGATCTAAAATAAATGACTCAAATCAAACTTATCTTTGGCATTGTCATTTGCGCCACATAAGTGAGAAACGCATATCCAAACTCCATAAAGATGGTCTCTTAAATTCATTTGTTTTTGAACAATTTGAAGTATGTGAATCTTGCTTATTGGGAAAAATGACTAAATCTCCTTTTTCTGGTAAAAGTGAACAAGCTAGTGATTTATTAGACCTAATACATTCTGATGTATGTGGACCAATAAATACACAGGCCAGAGGAGGATTTCACTACTTCATTACTTTCACTGATGATTTCAGTAGATATGGGTATGTTTATCTCATGCGCCATAAGTCTGAGTCCCTTGAAAAGTTCAAGGAATTCAAAAATGAAGTACAAAATCAACTAGGAAAAACTATCAAGTCACTCCGATCTGATTGAGGTGGAGAGTATTTGAGCCTAGAGTTTGATGATCTTTTGAAAGAATGTGGGATTGTCTCACAACTTACTCCTCCTGGTACTCCTCAATGGAATGGAGTATCTGAGAGAAGAAATCGAACTTTGTTAGACATGGTTCGATCAATGATGAGTCATGCTGATCTACCGGCTTCTTTTTGGGGACATGCACTTGAGACAGCTACTTTCACACTAAACCGTGTTCCATCTAAATCGGTTCAAAAGACGCCATATGAGATGTGGACTGGGAAACATCCTAGTATGTCTTTTATGAAAATTTGGGGCTGTGAAGCTTATGTTAAACGTCAGACGTCTACTAAGCTTGAACCCAGATCTGAAAGGTGTATTTTTGTGGGGTATCCAAAAGAAACCAAAGGATATTATTTCTTTAATCCCACTGAGAACAAAATGTTTGTTGCTCGGACTGGTGTCTTCCTAGAGAGAGAATTTATTTCTAGAAAAGGAAGTAGGAGAAAGATTGAACTTGAAGAAATTCGAGAATCAAAAGATACCGCTGAACCAGAGATTGAACAACAACAAATTCCACAAGAAATTGAGGAACAAACAATTGCTGTAGAAACACAACCACCGCGCAGATCTTTAAGAAAACGCCGTGCACCTGAGAGATATGGATTTCTCATTACAACGCATGGTGACGTTCTTCTTATAGATCAAGATGAGCCTAGGACTTATCAAGAAGCGGTGACGAGCCCAGACTCTGAGAAATGGCTTGAGGCCATGAGATCTGAGATGGATTCCATGTATGAAAACCAAGTATGGACTTTGATTGACCCACCCGAAGGGGTTAAACCTATAGGGTGCAAATGGGTTTTCAAAAAGAAAATAGACATGGATGGTAATGTACAAACATACAAAGGACGATTAGTCGCTAAAGGTTTTCACCAAATTCATGGTGTTGACTATGATGAAACCTTTTCTCCTGTAGCTATGTTTAAATCCATCAAGATCTTACTCGCCATAGCTGCATTTCATGATTATGAAATCTGGCAGATGGACGTCAAAACGGCTTTCCTTAATGGGAAACTTGAAGAGGATGTGTATATGACACAACCTGAAGGTTTTGTAAATCCAAAGGATGCTAGAAAGATATGTAAGCTACAAAAATCCATTTATGGATTAAAGCAAGCTTCTCGAAGTTGGAATATTCGTTTTAACGATGCAATCAAAGAGTTTGGTTTTATCAAAAATGAAGATGAACCATGTGTTTACAAGAAAGTTAGTGGGAGCACTATCATATTCTTGGTACTATATGTGGATGACATACTTATCATGGGAAATGACATACCTACTTTGCAGTCTATTAAGACTTGGTTAAGAAGTTGTTTTTCTATGAAGGACTTAGGCGAAGCCACTTATATCTTAGGAGTCAAGATCTATAGAGATAGATCAAGACGACTACTCGGTCTAAGCCAAAGTACATACATAGATAAAGTACTGAAAAGGTTCAGTATGGAAGAATCTAAAAGAGGATTCCTACCTATGAGACATGGCATTTCACTCTCAAAGGAAATGTGTCCTTCAACTCCACAAGAAAGAGAACGAATGAGTAAAATTCCATATGCTTCCGCTATTGGATCTATCATGTATGCTATGTTATGTACTCATCCAGATGTCTCGTATGCCTTAAGTATGACGAGCAGGTATCAAGTAGATCCCGGTGAAGGTCACTGGACCACAGTCAAAAGTATCCTCAAGTACTTGAGAAGAACTAAGGATACGTTCCTATTATATGGAGGTGAGGAAGAGTTAAGTGTAAAAGGTTACACTGATGCCAGCTTCCAAACCGACAAGGACGATTCTCGATCACAATCAGGTTTTGGTTTTGCCTTAATGGTGGTGCTGTGAGCTGGAAGAGTTCAAAGTAAAGTACAGTAGCCCATTCTACAACAGAGGCTGAGTATATTGCAGCCAGTGAGGCAGCAAAGGAAGCGGTTTGGATTAAGAAGTTCATTACTGGACTAGGGGTTGTACCTAGCATATCAGATGCTATAGAACTCCGATGTGATAACAATGGAGCTATTGCACAAGCTAACGAACCCAGATCTCACCAGCGATCCAAACATATACTTAGGCGCTACCATCTTATTCGAGAGATTATCGATCGAGGGGATGTAGAGATATGCAAAGTACCTTCAGATGATAACATTGCTAATCCCCTGACAAAGCCTCTGACACAGAAGAAGCATGATCGTCACACTAAGTCACTTGGTATTACATATATGAGTGATTGGTCTTAGTGCTAGTGGAAGATTGTAAGAGTATGCCCAAAGATCAATCATGAGATGGTTGTAATAACATACTTAATTTACCATGCTTATTAATATAAAGCATTGTCATTATTATTTCAGTTTTTCTTTCTGTGTGTATAAATAAACTGTTTTATAATAATATCCTGAGAATAATATGGTTATTCTTAAAAGATCCTTAGTCGAGTATTATTGTTGACTAGGACAACAATAATGCATTAAGACTAACATGTAGTTGATTGATGATAAAGAGTTGTCATTGATATGAAGTGTCAAAATCAATACATGAATATGTGTGTTAGAGAACAACATATTGGATTGACCCGCTATGAGTATGTTTCTTGGATTATTATGTAATTGTCACAACATTTCTCATAGTGATTAATATGTATATGATCCTCAGACTTGAGATCATCATTATCCCACCATCGTGAGTTGTATATTTTGATACAAATCGAACGCATAATCGTAACAAAGTTGTTCTATAAAGGCTGATGTTGGATATACCACAATCTATGTAGAGGGATATGGTTGATCAATATAGGATAAGTCCCTCCTACATAATAGGAGTAATATCTTAGGCCACTTGATTGAGTGGGACTAGAAATGCATGGCCATGCTCAAATAAGTTGATATGAGATGTCATACTAATTTGTATATCATAGTCTACTCAAGATATCAAGAAACAAGGAATGGACTATGCAAGTGTGACTATCCCATGACTTGTATCCATTCCAGAGATAAAGGACTTAAGGATTAATGTATGAAAGGTTAATCACGAAAGGTTATGTCGAATCATGACTTCTTGTAACTTAGGTAGCAATGATGCATTGCTAGGTGCCACTCATTGTCTGTGATAATAGAATCATTCTAGTATTGCTGCTAACGTTGCAAGAACCTACAGGGTCACACCCTATGGTTGAAATGAACTAATAAAATATAGTTGGTATTGTGTTTGGTTGTCACATGAATTAAATTAATTAAAGAATTAATTTAATTGGGCAATCAAATATTGAACATATTATATGTACAAGGATGTTGTACACATAATGAGAACATAATTTTATTAATATATGAATTTGATTCATATATATATAAATTTAAATAAATATAGTTTATCAAATCCTTATTATAATTAATGTAATTATAATTTTCTTGATATAATTAATGTAATTATAATTTTCTAGTTTAAAAATTTATTGTATTTATTTAATCTTGTAATACATTCAAGAGATACCAATTATAAAAGGCCCAATTAAGAGGATACCTATTATAAAAGGCCCAATTAGAAAGGCACCCATTATAAAAGGTATTAAAAGGAGACAAAGCAATATGAAAAAAACCCTAAGTGATTGCTTGTTAGGTCTAGCAGCCGTCAAGCAAATAAACCTCCAAAATAGTTTTGGAGATTTCTTCCGTTCATAGTCAAACCGGGTGAATCACGTAGAGGCCGACATCTGAAAAGGTTGTGGCTCTATTCGACAGTAGATCAAAACTCTTGTTGCCAAGGCGTCGCTGTCTACTCAGATTGAAGTTTTGGTAATCTCGAAACCTTTATTTCACCACGATTCATTCCTCACACATGGATCCATGGTTTGGATCGTCGGATCTAATTTTATTTTGCTGTGCCATGGGCTACCGGCGTTCCAACAAGAATGTTATTACGAGTATTATTTCTAATATTATTATTACTTCTAATCAATGTTGACATTGCTATCATTATTTCGATGTTTTATTATCTTAATAATTTCTTATTTTTATCAGTCATTATTATTTATTTTAAACTTAAATGTATTCAAATCCTTTCTAAATGTTTTCTTTCGTCAAAAGTGTGCATTGAACCAATTTTAAGATTGCGTTTTTGGAAAGCGAGGCAATGTTTGTGTATTTAGAAGTACGGGAAATTACATCCTAACGTGTTGGGTGTCGATTTTCCGTTCCACTAAATAATCAAATACCCTCTTTACGTGTTTTTGAAAATCAAAGATGACCTCGGTGTTAGAGTATAAAAGCGTTATATCCTAACGTGTTAGGTATGATGCTTTATCCCTTTAAAACGAAAGTTAATCTTGAGATTCAATTTCGCTTAATTAATTTTCTTCCCAAAATTTTCACCCTAAATATTTTCGAGTTTTAGATGTGTTTGAATTCTTTCTAATGGTTTTCTTTTGTTAAAAGCATATATTGAATCAGTCTAAAGATTGTATATTTTTCAAAAAGAAAAAAACGAGGCAATGCTTATGTGTTTAGAAGTAGGGAAAATTACACCTAACGTGTTAGGTGTCGATTTTCCGCTCAACTAAATATCCAAACCCCTTTTTTTTACATGTTTTGAAGGTCAAAGATGATCTCAAAGTCGAGCATAAAAGCGCTTATATCCTAACGTGTTGGGTATAGTACTTTTTCCCTTTGAAACGAGATCATCTTGTGATTCAATTTCGGTTTAGTTTTCTTTTAAATTTTTGTTACCCTAAACATTAGGACAACGATAATCAATTTTGGTACCAATTTTGGGCGTTGCAAGGGTGTTAACCCTTCATTGCACGTAACCGACTCCCGAACTTGTTTTTTAGTTTCGCAGACTAAAAATATTTTTATAGGTGACTTGATCACACCTAAACAAAAAGGATTGGTGGTGACTCCTGCTTTTAAAGTCGGTTCCTTTTTTCAAAACTCGATAAAAATGGTTTCATAAGTTTGGCAACTCCACTAGAGAATGGTTGAGAGTCAAGCCATAAATTGATTAATTTTTGTCCTTTCAATTGAAAATTTAGAAAATTGTTTTGACACACCGTGTTTTAATGTATTTGTTTGTGCTATAATGTCAAGTTTCATGAAGTGTTTTGGCATTGCATTGCATGACCGTTGTGGTCTCACCTTTAAGTGGGAGTGAGAAACTAAGCTTTCGTGAGGTTTTCACCTTCGCATGGGCTAGTGGACCGCCTCGGGATACATCTGTATTCTATGTGTTTCATGAGATTTTCATCTCCGTATGGCCATAGGAAAATGTATTCCCGAACCGAACTCGATCCATATGAGCCTATAATGGGTGAGGATTGAGGAATCTACTGTTCTGTACTCCTTTTATAGAACCAAACCACATATAGTAAACCCTAAGAGCCTATCTAGGGTAGAACTATGTCAAATTTTAATGGTTGCTCGGATAGGATGTTTAATGATACTTTGCTTATTTTGATTTCTGTTATACGATACTGACTCATTGTGTTTTAATTTGGTTTTTCATGGCATTCCATATTAAAGAGGTGTCGATTTCTGTTCGATTGCTAAAATAGGAAGTTTGATATGGAAAACAACTTTCTTGATAGAGTATAGGACAATGCGGCTGTGCGCGCATGGTCAGAAAAGCTGCAGTTGGAAAAAGGGGATAGCTTAGCTGAAGGTTACACGTCGGAGCTGTGGGATTACACCCGCATTAGCGTGACACAAAATGAGCTTCAAGAGTTGCGGAATATTTGGACTCAGTGGGAATGTGAGACTAAACAGATGTTCTATTACAGTTATGGTGATATCTCTTATTTACTGGATGTTAAGATAGATAAAAACTTGTTTCGGGCTATGGTGCAGTGTTGGAATTCCGCATACAGTTGTTTCACTTTTGGGAATATGGATTTAGTGCCAACCATAGAAGAATATACCACTTTACTTCATAGTCTAAGGATACAGGCTGATAAAGTTTATATTAGGCTCAAGCTTACGCCCCCCTTTTGCGAAGAAATTGATGAAAATCACGGGCATGAGTGAAGAATGGATCTTAGCCAGAATTCAGCAGAAAGGCGAGGAGAGATGTATTCCTTGGGTAAATTTAAGAGATTTGATTCTAACACACCCTGATGTGAGGAGGAAAGTAGATATTTTTGCCTTAAGCATTTACGGGTTGGTCATTTTCCCCAAAGCCCTAAGACACATAGATGAAGCGATTGTGGATCTATTTGATCGGTTGGATAAACAAGTTACACTGTCCCAAAGCAATTCTCGCGGAGACTTTCAGATCATTAAACGCATGCCGAAGAACAGGAGAGGGAAGGTTTATTGGGTATGCGCAGTTATTAACAGTATGGTTCTATGGTCATTTTTGGAAGATGGATAAAGTCTCTTGTCGACCTTTATGTAAGGGTTATTCACCGTTAAAAGAGGAAGTAGCCATGTCTAGACGAGAAGATATAACAGAAGAGGGATGGACGATAATCTTTCAAAACCTTCAGAAAGAAGATATTGACTGGGAAACTCCATGGATGGTGCCCGAAGAGGTACTTTACAGATGTGGAGATTTTAATTGGGTCCCTTTACCCGGAATTTGGGGAGCCATCGGGTACGCCTCTTTGCTGGCGATAAGGCAATACAAGTCTAGGCAGTTCGTGCCAGCAACTTATGGGTTGGTGCAAAGCAAATTCGCTTACACGGGAGAGAGTTATAAGAAAAAGATTAGAGAGGTTGAAAAAGCTTGGAAGCAAACGCGTCGAATGAAAAGAGTGACTGTGGATGAGAAGGTGAATCCCGAGTATAAAGTGTGGCAAAGCAAAAGAGTCAACGATAACATTCTGAGATCGAGTCTAGATAACCCTCGATCAATAGAAGAATGTCTACGAGTTGTCCCGTCCGAATTAGAAATAATAAAGCAAGATTTTGAAAAAAAGAATCGAGAGCTGGAGAAAAAAATAGAACAATTAGAAGAAGAGAAAATGCATCTAGGGTTGGATGCTGACGTCCAAAAGGCGGAAGCAGAAAAATTTTAAAAAGGAAAAGAACGAGTTGAAGAGGATCTCAACAGCTTAAAGACTGATTATAAGAAAATGCGGCTATCAATGAGGACCGTCGGGTTAGGAAAAACTCCAGATCAATGGCGTCAGGAGATTCAAGGCGAAAGGGTTAACGCTAATCAATAGGAGGAAAAGTTCAGAGAGGCTCAAACATGAAACGAACTTATGGAAAAGAACCTTTCAGAAAGCCAAGGCGAACAAAACAAGTTAAAGGCTAGAGTCACGGAGCTTGAGGGATCCCTCCAGCATCAACGAAATCGTAACTCGATGAAAGAATTAAGGACAACCTTGAGCCAAATAGAGGAAACGACGAAGAAGATCGTGGAATTAGAAATGGCCTTGCTAAACTGCCAAAGCCATATCCAGTCTCTAGAGGCAAATAAAGAACAAAGGGAAGAGGAGCTTCACCGTTCCCGGAATCAAGTCAGAGATAGAGGTTACCTGATGGGGGAGGCTATAACCCAGATGCGAGAGATAGCAGAATATTTACAGACTTTGGCTATACAAGCTGATGTATTGAGCATGCAGTTCGAGACACGGTCAGATCAAGGACGAGAATTAACCTCTCTACTTACAAAAATTAAGGCCTTAGGTGTTAGAGCAAAGCCGTATTTGTAATCTACTTTATGTAAAGAGCTTTGTTTTCAAATAAAGTTTCCTAAATGGAATTGAATCAGAGTCGACTTCTTTCGCATTTCATGCATTTGCATTGGTCATTCATTTCATTTCATGCATTAAAGACCATTAAAAGATTCTGATAAATAACATATATTTCAGCAACCTGAAAACCGACAAAACTTTACCCGAGACGCATCCCTACGGCACAAGAAAGAAAACAAAGGATATGGATCAGAGAATGGAGAAACTTGATCAGCTCCAAAAGGAAATGCATGAGAAACTTCAGTTGCAAATCTCTATTGGGCCATTCGGGCTGTGTAATTTCATTGGGCCAATACTAGGCCGAATTAGGCCTATTTTTGGGATTTTTAAATTGGGTGATGTAATTTGGATTTGGGTATTTTATTGGGCTTTAATTTGGTTTGGGCTTGGAAAATTGTAAATGGACATTATTATTGGACTATTATTATTGGTTTTATTTTAGTTTAATTTAGTTTATTTTAAAATGGGCCGGGCGAAATGGGCTTATTACAAATAGTTCGAAAATATATGTGTCGAAACCATTTTTTGGAAAATAAACCGTATACAAAATGGTAAATAGAAATAATATAAGTAATATATATATGCAATAAAACTTAATATAAGTAATCTTATCACTTCTAGGCTTAAAGTAATAAGTGCGTTCTGAACATTACTCTGAATAAGTTTTAAATACTACAAGAATCTCCTCTGCAGTCTAGTTGTCTAAAACGCTCTACAGTTCGCAAGGTCTAATATCCGATAAGGTCCTTTCTTCAACCTGCCTCTTCAGATACAAACATTAATGCAGACATTACCCAATATTGTTACAATGTCCTATCCTCTTTGGCGCTTTATTCTCAGCATGAATTACCCCTCCTGACACAAAGGTTTTGAATATATGCAGAATTATCATAGGTTCTCACTTGGCCTCTTCGCTATTCAAACGAGCACGTCTCCTTTCTTGTCTCTTTTCCAGTTTTTTACTTTTTTGTTTTGCATCTGGCCTAAACCCTAAGCCAAAGCTATCTTGTTTTCCTCTCAATGTCGAGGTCACAACTCTCCCCTGAAGATACTTTCCAAGTCCTCTTCCCGGTAAAGCTCCTTTTTCCATGGTCATTTTCAGTCCCATTCTTGTAGTCTTGGAGATTCTTGGTATCAAGATTCTACTTCCTTTCGTGACGAAAGTTGCATTTACGAACTCGAGAGATCGGAAAGAACATTCAGTTGTCTCGTCATTTATCTTCAGGTACGGCATCTCACTAGTCACAGCTGCAATAATGTCCTACTCAGCTTTTATCGTTATTAGCCGACCATCCACTATCAACTTCACTTTCTGATGTAATGATGAAGGCACTGCCCCTGACGTTTATTTGCAACTGAAGTTTATCTTGCATCTCCCTTTGGAGTTGTTCAAGCCTCTCTAATCTCTGATTAATATCTTTTGTCATGGTTCGAGTACCGTAAGGGTGTTTGGTTTTACGGTGTCCAGGTTAATACTGAAATAATTTCAACCAATCAAGATCCTCTTATGAAATCTAATGTATGTTATGTAGTACTATGTGAATGCATGTAATGCAAAAGGAGCTGATTCTGATTCGATTCCATTTAGGAAACTTTATTTGAAAACAAAGCTCTTTGCATAAAGCGGATTACAAATATACGGACATCCATATTATTTTCCGTTTTATCAAGAAAGTCGCTTTCCATGTTGAGCTCCCTAATTTAGCAACTGAACCCGAATCGACACCTTTCTATAATAAGCAAATGCATGCAAAGCAACTAAAATAAAACAAACAGTTAGTACGATATAAAGGAAGTTCAAAGCATGTGAAAAATATTCGAGCACCTATTGGGTGACCACTAAGGTTCATCACAACTCCATCTTGAGTAAGTTCTTAAGGTCTCTTATATGTGTTTGAGTTCTAAAGTGGAGGGTACCTGAACCAGCAGATTCCTCAATCCTCACCCATTATAGACTCATATAGATCGAGTTCGGTTCAGGGGAATATATTTCCCTATGGCTACACGGAGATGAAAATCTCACGAAGACATAGGTACGGATGTATCCCGGAAGCGATTCACTATCCTGCACGGAGGTGAAAACCTCACGAAGGAGTAGCTTTTCACTCCCACTTAAGGGTGTGACCCAGCGGTCATGCAATATGATGCAAAGTATTCTACAAAACTCGAACCATAGCAATCAAATGAGCTGGTGTTAGCAAGTGCAATAAAAGGATCGTAATTTTTCAAATCAAATTTTCAATTTTCGACAAAAAGGACAGAAATTAATCAATTTATGGCCTAACTCTAAACCAGTCCCCAGTGGAGTCGCCAAACTGTCGAAACAATTTTTTTTCGGGTTTGGAAAAATAAGGATCGACTTTAAAAAATATGAAAATGGAGTTGCCACCGATCTTTTTTGATGAGGTGTGATCGGGTCACCTTAATATGTATTATTTTAATAAAACATTTTTATTAAAACAATAATTTTGGTCTATGAATATTCGAGAAAACAAGTTCGGGAGTCGGTTACGTACGACGAAGGGCTAGCACCCCCGTGACGCCCAAAATTGGTACCGAATTGATTAATTAATGTCTTAATACCGAATATTCGAAAATATTCTAGATTACGATCCATTTATTTAAGATATATTTGAAAAGCATCATATTAGATGCCGGAAGTTCTTATTTCGAAGAAATAAAATGTCATACTCAATAAGTTTGGGCGCAACATTTTATATTCTCAAAATTAGATTTATCCTTTGACATCCAATACTCATTCATTTAAAAATAAAAGGATATTCAATTATTTGGGTCAAATGAAAAATCGCAACCCAGTAAGTTAAGGCACTATTTCTCAAAATTCCCGAATACGGAATATTGCCTTTGTACTTTTGAAATTCTTATCTAGAGAAAATAAAATATCACACTCAGTAAGTTAGGGTGCAATGTCTCAACTTCCCGAGAATAAGTTTTTTATTTAAAATAATACGCACTTTGATTTAAAAGAGAAAGGATACTCGGTTATTAGGTTTTAAACGAGGAGAATCGAAATTTAGTAAGTTAGAGCACGATTTTCTCAAAACCACTAAACACGAACATTGCCTCATGATTTTAAAATTGAAACGACATTGAAATACTTTTTAAACGAATAAAATACGATAGCATAACAACATACAACATAGAATAATTATTCACAAGCGAAATGTTACACTATTGAATCACGAATGGCAAATAAAAATAAAATAAGAATTACAATGCACATAATAGCAATGATCATCGAACATAAAATTAATGATAGACAGAATAACTTAAAATGAAATACAATGATATAAAAACTATACAGCGAAAGATAAAATACATACAAGCATAATATACATAGAATATATTTCAAATAAACTATATAATAAGTAAAATATCTAGATTAAATAATGTATATAAAAGCTTAGAATAAAAAAAGTGTATAGAATTATTTTAAATAAATAGTAAAACAAATTTTAATAAACCAAAAAAAATAATGAATTTTGTAAAGTAATTTAAAATGAATAATATATACATATATATACATGAATAATTTAAATAAATAATATACAAATATTATTCAAATATCATATAATAAGACAGTTTAAGACTAAATAAATGAATTAAGTCAACTAAGGATGAAAATGAAAGTCAGAACAATGTTTTGAGGACAATCAGTAAATAAACAAACTATTAATGCTGAATTAGGGACTAAAATAAAAAATGCATAAATAATCAAGGGTTAAAGATGGAATTTTCCCAGGGTCCAAAACGAGGTGTTTAAAGTCTAAATCGGGGAGTCAAAATGGAACTAAAATAAAATTACTGGGGTCAATTCGTAAATAAAAGAAAATTGCATTTAAAAAATAAAAAAGCGGAAGGACTAAAATGGTAATTATATCATTGAAACAAAACACGCGGATCCTTCCCCTGGGTCGGGTCGCGCACACGGGCTAAGCACCAAACGGTGCCGTTTCATGTGCTATGTAAAAACCAAAACAAAACCTAAACTTTAGCATTCAGTTGTTTCCAAAACAAAACAGAAAAATTAGAAGGAGAACCCTAATCTCCTATCCCCTCTAACGGCCAAACTACCCCATCCCTTTAAACGCCGATCCGCCACCATAGACTACTATTAGCGAATTCGAACCTTGGTGAGAGCTTTTTCACTCCGAGATCTCCTCTCACTTCGATTTCGACGAAACCAGAGAAAACCTATGGCATATTTGTAAGGTGAGGCTTCGTTTTCCCCTTTTTTTTATTCGCTTATTCTACTTGATTGAAAAAAAAACAAAACTAAAATGAAGAAGAAACAATCGAATAACAAGTAGCCTTTTTTGAATCCATTGTTTCAGTATTTTTTTGTTTTTGGTATTTCTTGCATATTGATTCGTGAAAATCGTGGAGAGAGCCTACAAATTTTGCTTCGGTTTTTATATATAACCTAAAAGAAAAATAAAAGGTCAAATAAAAATACAACATTTTCGTTTCTTTGTTTTGTTGTTGTTTTGTTATTTGTTTTGCAGTACGGAGGTTGTTGCGCGAGATGTGGTACCGTCACGGAGGCTGTGGCGTCGTGCGCACGTGAGGTGTGGGTAGTCAAGCGGCGCGATGTGCGTGGAGACCGCTGGCTTGTCAGCGTGAGGGAGTCCAAGCGTTAGGCTAGGCGCTAGAACACTCTGGAGACACTAGGAGTTTCAAAAATTTTAATTATTAGGCCAATCGGGCCACGCTTTAGATTTGGGCCAATTGTATTTTGGGGTTTGGGTTATGGACTTTTAATAGACTGCTTAATAATAATATTTTTTGGGTTTTTTAATTTCTGCTTTTGTTTTTGGTTTTGGTTTTCCGTGGGCCCGGGCAAAAATGGGCTCTTACAGTCTTAATGTCGAAAATTTGAAAAGATTTTAAAATACGATTCTCTTTGTTTTTAAAAAACTTGAATGAATTAAATTAGATGCTGAGACCCGCTTATTTTGAAAGAATAAAATATCATACCTAGTGAGTTAGGATACGACATTTCGAATCCTCAAAACTAAGCTTGTCTTTATTTAAAACTCATACATTTAAATTTAAGAAGGATATTCGGTAATTTGGGTCAAATTAAAATAAGTTAAATTCTAAATACAGAATATTACCTTTGCTTTTAGAAATTTTTATCTCGAGATACCAATGTGGCATATTCAGTGAGTTGGAACACAACATTTTTGAATTCCCGAGAATAATCTTTTATTTAATCCAAATGTTTTGGTTTAAAAATAATTGGTTCTTTAGACTCGATGAGAAAAATCGAAACCCAGTAAATTAGGGTACGATTTCTTTCGGATCTTTGAACGCAAAATGTTTGTTATTTTCAAAACAATAATTGTAATGCATCAAATAAAATATGGCATAATCGTAGTAAAATGGGACACAATTTATATTATACATGCATAATAGAGTAAAAAATGAGGGAAACAATATAAGTAACAATAATAAAAACAAAAATAAATAAGAACTAAAACAAATAATTTATGAAAAAAAATAGGTAAAAAATGATAAAACAAAAAAACAAAAATAAAAGCTAATAATAAATCAATAATAATAGTAATAATAATGGAAGTAATAATAAAATAATAATAAAAATACTAATAAATATAATAATAATAGTAGTAGTAAAAAAAATAATATTAGTAATAATCAAAATAATAGTAATAATAATAGTAATAATAACAATAGCAATATCTATAGTAGTAGTAGTAATAATAGTAATAATAATATTATTATTATTAAAATTAATAATAATAATAAAATATCCAAAATCACAAAAGAAATAAAAAAAAGGACGAAATTGAACCTAAAACCAAAGTCTGGGGCAAATCTGAAAATAAATAAAGAGGTAAGGACTGGATCGAGTGCGCAAATAAAATGGAGGGACCATGTAACATCCAGGATTTAGGGGTTATGCGTTTCAATTTATAATTCACGTGATAGTAGGCTTAGTGTGTGTTTGGATGTGTTTTAGGGGTTTTAGGAACCCTAGGATGTAGGAGAATACCTTAGGAAATTATTAGATTTTAAGTCTAAAAGGGGAAGTTAAGCAGAGGAGGCCTTAAGAAAATTTGTAGGGGTTTTTAGACACAAAGAGTGCCTTGGTAAGGTGGCATGAAGGCGCCACTTAGGACTTTGGTAAGTGACACCTCAAGCAATGGAGAAGGGCTCAGGTTCGAGTTGCAGAGGAAGCATAATGGGAGTTTCTTTTTGCGTCAAGGAGGAGGAGCAGTTGGACGGCATTTGGACTTTGAAAAGAAAAGGATAAGACTTAGTCAATTCTTTTTAAATTCAGCCAAGAAGAGGGGATAAGTGTTGACTCATTCAAAATTGTTTGTATAAGGGGAGAAAAGGGAAAACAGGAGAGAAATAAGGGATATGAGAGGAGAATAGGGTGGTGGCCAAATATAGGACTCTAGGGGTGGCATTTTCGGTTTTGAAGCATGGTAGTAGTGTGTGTCGAATTTAGTTCTTTTTTTTTCCCATTAGTGTCGTTTTCTTTTTGTGAAAAAGCCACCTAGTTTCGACTTGCCTATTCTTTTATTGTTGACCGAAACTTCAAAGAGCATTAAAGCCATTTGTGTTTCATTCTTCTTCTCTCTATTTGCTAGCTTGGCCGAATCTATCACCCTTTCCCAAACTTTTTCTTTTCTTTTGGTTAGCCGAACCATTATAGCATTCACCTCTTCTTCTCATAGTTTTTTTTTCAAACGCTGAATTATTCTTGAGATAGCCGAGTATCCCATCTCCATTAGGAGCCATAGCCGAATCTCAAGGTGGCCTTATTCTCTCTTCTCTGTCGCAAGTTTTAGAAGCCGAAACACTTCTTGAGGCTTAGCCGAACCTTTCTCTTTGGGATCTGGAAGCCGGTTCTCTGAGGGTGCTTTAATATTGATAAGTATTCTTCTTTCTTAGCAATCGGTTTTGCCTCTTCTTTTTTTTTTTTTTGGTGTGCCAAAATCAAGTGATTAAGCCTTGGTTTAAGGATGGCCGAATGTGCATAGTGCCATAATATGTGTTCTTTTGTATGTAGCCAACGTGAAGGAGATCTCTCGGGATTTGGATGCTTAAGGTAAGCAAGTATAGTATTCGGCCAAGGGTTTTAGCCATAAGTATTCATGTGTTGAAGCCGAACCTAACATATAGCATGCAGGGATTTCGTCAACTCCATAGACAAGTGGTGATTCGGGATTTAAATAAGCAAGGCAAGTGGGTTATGGTATTCGGCCATAGGCCATTTTGTCTTTTAGTGATGACCGATTTTGACTATGATTATTTAGGGGCAAATCGATAGGGATAAGAGGAACTCTAGGATTCAAGATCATTTAGGTAAGGGTACTTAGTAAGTGTAGATTCGATATATTTAGATTATGACATTAACATTTAACTGAATGTTCTGATTAAGTGTTCTTCGATGGACGTGGATACCAGTCAAGAAGGAAAAGGGGTAGTCCCTATCCCTAAGTTTAAGAAGCGATCAGTCTCTGCGGTACAGGATTGGCCACCGAGGTGTGGGCCAGCGTCAGAATAGGAATGTAGACAGATAGCTGTAGTTTCGATTATTGACAGCATCGGTATTGAGAGCATAACGCTTCAGGTTATCAGGTGTGTGATTAACCCACAATTTCCTGGTTGTATGTTATTTTTGCATGTGTTATGTATATGTTAATAAGCGCAGTGGCAATAATGAGATGGATACCCTAAAAAGGGGGTACAACGATAACCAGGTCAGTGTTAATTATTGATGAGACTGTGAATATGCCAATGGAAATGCGATTGTATGCTTGATTCACATGTACATGCATTATTCATCATGTCACTATGGTATGTTGCATGTGCATGGGGTGGGGTATGTGTCTATATGAAAGAAGGACAGGGTGTACATTTATGTATGTGGTTTAGTGATGGCTACGAGCCTCACGTGGATTGATGATTGGCTCACGTGCCTCATCGTGGTTGGTATAGGCTTTGTGCCATATCGTGGTTGGTGATGGCTACGCGTGCTCATCGTGGTTTGATGTTAGCTACGAGCTACATCGTCGATTGGCGCTGACTGAGGTCGCGTTGTGGATTAATTGTGATTTATTTCATGTGGATGGCATTGATTGCCAAATTGGTGTGTAGAGGTTGGAGGGTTGATTTAGTAATCTCTTGGTGTGTGGTGGCTGGATACGGGGGTGTGTAGAGGATAGACCTTAGGCTGGGTTGGGTGCACTTTGCATAATCATGTGTGGTGTATGGATTGGTGTGGAAATGGGCCAAGCCTATCTGTGGAATCACGTGGCTTAACTGCATTATTATCTGATATGTGGTTGGGTGTGGTTGTGGGCTAAGCCCATGTGTGGAAATCTCAGGACTAATTACACACCGAGTCCATTTGACTCACCCAAATTTTTACCAAACATCGCAGTGATACATGATGCTTGGACCAGGCCGAGTGGGACACGAGGTGGCCATGTAAGATGTTTATTTGTTATGCGTATTTTATATTTTCAATTACTTTTAAATATTTATTTATTGTAATAAGGGCCACTTAAAAGTATTTGGGAATTTTTATTATGTTTTAAGGTGGATTGTCGATTTAGTTACTACTTGGAAATGAGTTTATGTTTAGCAACTTACATCTTAAAAATATATATTGAAGTTTTAAATTCGGATATTTTGTAACAACCAAATTCTACTTGGAATTTTAAATATACAATGTTTTACAAAAGACAACAAATTTTTATGTTTTTACTTTTAAGTCAAAATCTTTTCAAACGTTTTCCTCAGTGGCATTCTAAATTCGGCCATGGTGTATGGGCCGGGTTTGGGGTGTTACAGACTAAAAAGGAAAATATCCCTGCCCTCTAAAACGGCATCGTTCGATTAAGGGCCCAATTGGAATCACGGTAAATTATGGGGCCCAATTCAAAAAATAAAAAAAAACTAAATTAAAACAAGTAAAAATGCGGAAGGGCCTACAACAAATTATCCCACCAAAGGGAAAATGCGCGGATCCTATCTTCAGGTCGGGTCACGTACACGTGCTAAGGTAAAACGACGCCCTTTTGGCGTCTGTGCATTGGCCCAAAATGGCACCGTTTTGTAGGGCCTATTTGAGTTAAAAATTTTCAACAAAACTTCATTTTCAGCCACCTTTAAAAAAAACGAAAATCGTTTCCCCCCTTTTCTCTCAGCCCCTCTGCCGAGACCTGAGTCCGGCGAGAATTTCGGTGCCGTCGTGCATGGCGGCCGGAGCCCAAGAAATGTTTCTTTTCTCTCTTTTTTTATACTATTTTTTAAACTTTGTTTTATATTCACAAACAATTTCAAAGAAAAAAATGAAAAGAAAGGAAAAAAATGAAAAAAGAAGATGAACCAAAACCTTTCTATTTTTACATTCTTTCTATTGATATTTTGTGTGTAAAAATATCCAGGGGGCTACAACGATTTTTAGTTCGACCTTATAAAGCCGAAATCCAAAATAAAAATGAAAAATACATCGCTTTTTCCCTTTTTTTGTATTGCTATGCTGTCTCTTTGTTTATTCTGTTCGCAGGTACAGAGGTGACATGGCACGCGGTGGTACGTGGAGGAGTACAGAGGCCATACGGAGGAGATGACATGGCGTGGAGAGGCGTTGGGGTCATTGTGGCGCTAAACGATGGCTAGGGTTTCTGCTTGTTCTAATTTTGTGGGCTAATCGGGCCAATTTTTGGCTTGTATTGGTTTTTGTTTATTTTGGACTGTTATTGGACTTGGTTTATTATTATTTTTTTCGTTTTAATTTAGTTAATGGGCCCCGAGCATAAATTGGGTCCTAAAATGATGACATAGTTCAAGATAGTTAAAGCAAAAAGGTAAAGTCTTATTCATTTTGTGGAAACTGCGGAGGAGAAAAGGTCTTTGCTGTTGTTGGTTTAGTCCCAAAGGACTAAAGAAAGACAACTAAAGAAGGAACACATACAAAAAGATATTCACATTAATGCTACTAGGCAGAACAACATAAATGGGAGAAACAAAGATCATATCGAGCAAGGGAAAATTTGCAATCGGTAGATTAAAAAGAAAAAACATAAGACTCAAGTACCAAAAGTACCTAAAATTACTCAAGTAACATGTAATATCCCGGGTCAGGGGTTATTTTGTTGTTGCATGATATTGCATGTGTTTAGTGTGCTGTGTTGCTATTTTTGTGTTTTAGGGGCTTAATTGTAGGCTAGGAGTATGCCCGAGTGAATGGGAAAAATTTAGTTTTTGGGCTTGGGTGAGAGGAGTGAAAGAGTCGGGGTTTAAGAATTTTATTTGTGGTTTTGTTGCACAAAAGAGGAGCTGGCAAGGTGGCAAGGCATGCGCTACTTGGGAGCTAGTGTGGCGTCAATTGCATGAGGTGGAGGTCTTGTGTTCAAGCCGCAAAGGCCTCACATTTGGTTCCCTTTTTGACGGCATGGAGGAAGAGGTAGAGAGCAAATCAAATTCTACCATGGACTTGGTCAAATGGTGGCTTGGTGGGTGGAGAGTGGTTGTAGAAGGGAGACTTGGTAAACACATTTGAAATGTGTGGCTTGGAGTAATTGGAGGGATATGGCCGAATTTGGGGGAGTGTGGAGTGGGGAAGTGACGGCTTAGTATGGGAAAGGGGGAGGCCGAATGTACCTTGGCATTTTGGTGCATTTTTCGGTCACTTTTTGGTAAGCTAGAGTTCTCTCATTTTTTTTCCTTTTTCTCACCTCTTGAAACCGAAACACCTAGTCCCTTAGTTGCCGAAATTGTTTTGCTTCATTTGGTTTGTGTGTAGCCGAATGCATGATTGCATTTTTCCTTCTTTCTTCACTTGGGTAAGTTTAAAGTAAAAGTCTTTTCTTGTCATATTTTCTTCCTTGTTGAACCTTGATAGCCTAACCTAGCACTCCATCTTTATTTCATTTCTTTTTGGAACCTTGTGTCAAACCCCATCTCTCCAAAACATAATTTTTCTTTCTCTCTCATTTCTCTCGACTAGCCAAACTCAAGCACTAAAAGCACATCTTCATTTTCTTTCTTTGACAAACCGAAACTACCTTCATTCCATCCACTTCTCTTTTCTCAATTGTCATTACCGAAACTACATTTTGTCTCACCCTTCTTTTCTTTCTCTTCCACTCAAGCCGAACATTAGAGGTGATAAACACTTAGGCCGAATCTCTTCTCTCTTAGAAGTCCTATTATTTTGGCCGAATTTTGGGTGTTGGTAAGCTCTTGGCCGAATGGCCATTTTCCTTATCTCTCTAGTGTTGTGTTAATTTTGGGTTATGGAAGGGTGTTAACCTTTTGATTATCATCTTGTTATAGGGTCTTTGGAGTGTGGAAACAAGCAAGGGAACCGTCGTTCTTTTGTTGATCGGTTGGTAAGTAAGGGGTAAGTGTTTGGTATTGGAGTTGTTGGTTCAATCTGTGGGTTCGATTAAGTCAGGAGTGACAAAGGTTTAATTGTTCTCTTATGAAGGTGTAGCCGATTGTTGGAAGGAGAACCATTATGGTTCGGGTTTGATAAGAAATCAAACCAATAACAAGGTGGGGGATCAGCATTAACCCTTTGGTTAATTAATCTTTGGCCGAATGGTCTTAGTGCCTAACCCCTATGTTTTGGCCGATTGTAGGAGCTAGTAATCAAGGTGCCTTAGATCGTTTCGTTGGGATCTTTAGACTCAGTATTTACTGTGTGTGTAAACTAACACACCGATACCTAGTAATGTTATTAATAAACTGCTTGCCTGTTAAAAATCATAACAATTATGTTGGATAATTGGATACCCAAATGGGGTATGTGTACGGATCCGGGTAAGTCTATTTTATTACAAGTTCTATTATGGATATCTTGGATATTATGATCTATGCTATATATATGCTATGAGATGCAATTTTGGGCATGTTTGCATGAGTTACATGATTTGCATATTGTGCATGAGTCGAGATAACATGTATGGGATTGATGAGAGGAGGGGATATGATATCCGTGTCTTTGGGACACCGTGTCTTTGGGACACCAGAGGTTTGGCACCTCCAAAGTGGTTTGGTACCACGGTGATATATTGTGACTTTGGGTCACCAGAGGTTTGGCACCTCAGCGTCTCGTCCCAGTGGCTTAGCACCACGGTGGGTTGGCCCCACACTTGATTATACGGGATTGACGCCAGTGATTTGGTATCACATGATGGGTTGGCCCCATCATCGATTTGTGATCGCGGTCACCAAAGTGATTTGGTACCACATTGTGTCTTTGGGACACCGAGGTTTGGCACCTCATTGCGACTCGTCTCTGTGGTTTGACACCACCGTGGGTTGGCCCCACTTGAGAGATACGGGATTGTCGCTAGTGATTTGGTATCACGCGATGGGTTGGCCCCATCATTGGATTATTCGTGACTTCGGTCACCAGCTGGTTTGGCACCACACCTATGGATATCGTGACTTTGGGTCACCAAAGTTTTGGCACCACCAGGTGGTTTGGTACCACACGGGTAGAAAAGGAGATACGGATGGTTAGGATCGGGTTGCATTAATTATGTTGCTATGTATGATGTGTGTTAGCATGTTGTTTCTTCGGGAGTGGGATTTATGCACTGAGTCATTCGACTCACCCTCTCCTTTGACATTTCAGGTGATTCGTAGACGCGGACATGGAGCCGGGATGGACTCGGGGTGCTCATGCCATGCTTAATAAAGTTTTACTCAGACTCTATCATTTGGGTACTTTAGTTTAATTACTTTTATTTGGGTTTTGTTTTGGATTGTAAAAGGCCTTAAAATTATGTTTATGATGTTTATGCTCTAAGGTAGATTTTTAACATGCTTTAACAAAATAATTTGGTATGAATTTTACTAAAATTTGGAAAGACAATGATCTCAAACCTATAACGCAATGTGTTTTAAATTATACCATCGGGTATCACACTATGTTTTGATATTAAGTAAACTCAAAGGTTTTCAAACCAAACTCGATTTTCTACCAAGTTAAAATGTTTTAAGCAACACTAAGGAACTATTGAGTTTTGAACGAAATGGACTCATTTTTTTTACCACCTACTTCAGATAAGTTTTCAAAATTTCTGGGTTTCAAATACACCATCCGATTTCAAACAAGTCTACTCAAATTTTCCTTCAAATACACTATGTTTTCACCCAGCTTTTAAACAAAAAATCTAACCTCTCAAAATGTTTTTCCCGTAACATACCGCATTCGGACGTGGTGTCTTGTCCGGTTTGGGTGTTACAATTGTGGTATCGTGAGCCAAGTTCAAAGGTTTTACTGTGGGCCCAGGCCCAAAAATGTTTTAAAAGTTTGTTTTGATAGTCTTTTGTTTTAAAGTATGGTTTGAAAGGCATGGCACCGGTCTCCCAACACCGGTCTCCGCACCAGCCGCCTGTGTAAGTACCTCTTACTATTGCTTATGGTTTCATGTACTCGTGATTGTATGCTTAGCAATAGTAGGACTACTTTAGAAATCGAAACCGATATGACTCTGTGAGCTCATGAGAACAAATCTCCTTAAATATTCATAAGACTTGCTTTAAAACAAATGGAATAAATATCGATGCATAAAACTCTTAATCGATACGTAGAGATATTAGACATGAGCACTCGAGGCGGACGTGGTCGTAATACTCGTGGTAGAGGTAGGGTAGGATGACGATTTCAAACCCGTAGGATCCGGGTCGTGGTCGAAAATGAGATACCGGCCCGCCACCACCGGAGGTGGTGAGTTCCAAGATCGACCGGGATGACATGTTGTCGCAGCGCGATCTTTGAGTGTTGGAAAGGGTAGCCGGTATAGGTGGTGGCGCAGAGTTAGGAAATCAGGCTCGAGTGACTCGCAAACGGGCCGAATTCTTTCGAGGTGTTTCTGGTGTTGCTCCCAGCACGACTGAATATTGGCTGAAGGCAACTGAGCGGATCATGGACGATCTGGACTTGACTGCCGAAGAGAAGCTGAAGGGCATAGTATCGCTTCTCCAAGATGAGTCATATCAGTGGTGGCTCACGGTTCGGGACAGTGTGGCAGTAGAGGATCTGACATGGGATTATTTCAGGGCTGTATATCAAAAGAAGTACATTGGAGCTAGTTATATTGACTCTCAGCGAAAGGCATTTCTAAGGCTTGTTCAGGGGAGTAAGTCTGTTTCCGAGTACGAGGCTGAGTTTTTGAAATTGAGCCGGTATGCCAGGGGCATTGTGGCCACTGAACACGAGAGGTGTGTTCGTTTCGAGGATGGTCTGAGAGACGAGTTGAGACTGCTGATCGCTCCACAGCAGGAGCGCGAGTTTGCTGCCTTAGTTGAGAAGGCTAAGGTAGCCGAGGGTGTTAAGGAGTCTGTGAGGCAGGGTATGGACAGAAATAGGCATAAGAGGAGCTTTGGGTCTTCTGGATCGTCGGGTAATCCGCAAAAAAGGGCTAGACCGAGTGGACCGAATCAGCCTGCTAGGTTTGTTGCCGCGAGCGCGGACCGCCGCCGCAGCGGCAATCGCGTGGGAAATCTCATTGGGGTGGTTGCCGGACCGGAGGAAAAGGGTGTTTTGAGTGTGGTTCTTTGGATCATCGCGCGTGAGGACCGTCCCCGTGGGTTGGCCGTGATTCATCCCCGAGTCGTACCGTAATCGGTTCAGAGTAGTGGACCGCCACCGCAGAGGGGCCGCGGTAATGGCGCAGGGTGGTAATGGTTCGCCGGGGCCGTGGAGCACCGCGCAGGAGGTGCGGTAGTTCGGAGGCCGCATACCGGATTAGTGTATGCCGCGAGGCGCCGAGAGAGGCGACGCACCTGACGCCATAACCGCCGACGTTCTTGATCTTTGGTTCTCATTTACCGCTTTGATTGATGTGGGTTCGACGCATTCTTACGCTGCTAGTAGTATAGTAGAGACCATGGACTTAGACTCGAGATATCTTCTAGGCGGATGACCGTAACTAGCCCTCTAGGTCACTCAGTAGTAGCAGAGATAAGTCGTTTAGAGATGTACCCCTAGAACTCCGGGGGGTAGTGTTTGTCACGATCCGATGGAACCGCCGCTTGGGGAGTTCGATCCGATTCTTGGGATGGACCGGTTGGTCAAGTACCAGCGAGGTAGGTTGGATTGCGCGCCAAGCGCATGGTTCTTAAGACGGTTGAGGTGATGAGGTGGCTATGATAGGTAATAGGAGAGATTACTTATCTAATGTGATATCCGCTCGAAGGCGCAGAAGATGGTCGAAAAGCGGTCGTGAAGCGTATGTGGTTCATGTGTATGCCTTAGAGGCTAAGGAATCATGCGGTGGAGAAGGTTCGAACCGTTAGGAGTTTGGTGATGTGTTTCGAGGAGCTTCCGTGTTTGCCACGGATCGCGAGGTAGAGTTCGGGATAGATCTATTACCCGGATCGCGCCAAAGGTCTATCGCTCCGTATAGGATGGCGCCAAAGGAATTGGTGGAGCTTAAGGCTCGCATCCGTGAGTTATTGGATTGAGGTTTTATCGTGCCAAGTGTTTCGCCGTAAGTGCGCTTTGCACTCTTTGTTAAGAAGAAAGATGGGACGATGCGGATGTGCATAGATCTACCGCCAGCTTGAACAAGTCGACGATTAAAAACAAGTATCCATTGCCACGGATAGATGATTTGTTTGATCAGCTGAAGGGTGCTGCGGTATTTTCGAAGATCGACTTAAGGTCTGGGTATCACCAGTTAAAGGTTAAGGAGGCGGATATCCATAAAACAAATATTTTCGACTCGGTATGGGCACTATGAATTTCTAGTAATGCCGCTCGTGTTGACTAACGACCGTAGCGCTTATGGATATGATGAATAGGTGTTTCAGCAGATCCGGATCACCATCGTGGTTTTCATAGACGATATCTTGGTGTACTCGAGGACGTAAGAAGAGCATGATGCGCGGCGGGTGGTGCTACTGATTTTGAGGGAAAAGCAGCTTTATGCTAAGTTCAGTAAGTGCGAGTTTTGGCTTAGAGAAGTGACTTTCTTGGGCCATGTAGTGTCGGCTGAGGGGATTAGGGTAGATCCTCGTAAGATTGAGGCGCTTTGGATTGGAAGCCGCCTAGGTCGCTGGTCGAGATTCTGAGTCTTCTGGTTTGGCGGATACTACCGGGCGGTTCGCTGAGGGTTTTTCGTTGATAGCAGCGCCAATGACCAAGTTGTTAAGAAAAGAGGTTCCTTTTGTTTGGACCGAGAAACAAATGAGAAAGCTTCGATAAGTTGAAGAAGATTTTGACTGAGGCTCCGGTCTTAATTCAACCTGAGGCTGGTAAGGAATTCACAGTATATTGCGATGCATCACATACGGGCTTGGGTTGTGTGCTGATGCAGGAAGGTAAGGTTGTGGCTTACGTTTCTCGACAGCTGAGGCCACATGAGGTCAACTATCCGACGCACGATTTGGAGCTTGCAGCTGTAGTCTTCGCCTTAAAGATTTGGAGGCACTACTTGTATGGAGAGAGATCGATAGTCTATACGGATCATAAGAGTCTGAAGTACCTCCTAACTCGTAAGGATTTGAATTTGAGGCGTATGCAGATGGGTTGAGTTGCTAAAAGATTACGCATCGCTTCGATTGAGTATCATCCGGGGAAGGCTAACGTGGTGGTAGACGCGTTGAGCCGTAAGGTTATTTCGGACTTAAGAGCGTTGTTTGCCCATTTGAGCTTGTACGACGACGGGAGTATTCTGGCAGAGTTATAGGTTAAGCCTACTTGGGTTGAGCAGATCAGAGAGAAACAGTTAGAGGATGAGGTTCTAAGTGCGCAGAGGTTACAAGTGCAGAATGGTGGTTTGGAGGGTTACAGTTTGTCTAGTGATGAGGTACTGTGTTTTCAAGGTAAGGCTTGTATGCCTAAGAATGGTGATTTGAGGCAGAAGATTCTTCAGGACGCACATAGCAGTCCTTATGCTATGCATCCTGGAGGTAGCAAGATGTATAGGGATCTTAGAGAGCAGTTTTGGTGGCCTGGCTTGAAGAAAGAGGTGACAGAGTTTGTTGGGAAGTGTCTGACTTGTCAGCAGGTCAAGGCTGAACATCAGTTGC
This sequence comes from Gossypium bickii, assembly GCA_025503065.1. NCBI lineage: Eukaryota > Viridiplantae > Streptophyta > Magnoliopsida > Malvales > Malvaceae > Gossypium > Gossypium bickii. Next base: position 139,295,854 of record CP106711.1, read on the forward strand.
CGTCAGGGTTGCTTCAGCCTGTAAAGATTCCTCAGTGGAAGTGGGAAAGGATAACCATGGATTTCGTCAGTGGATTACCGCTTACGCCAAGCAAGAAGGATTCAGTTTGGGTAGTGGTGGATCGTCTGACTAAATCAGCTCACTTCATTCCGGTGAGGGTTGACTATTCACTTCGTGCTGGCCGAAAAGTCAGATGTGTCGAATAATAGTGAGGTTGCACGGTGTGCAGCCGCTTTGATAATCTCGGATAGGGATCCCGTGTTTACGCCGAGGTTCTGAGAGCGTTGCATCGCTCTCTGGTACTCGTTTGATTTCAAAGATGACTTTTCACCCGCAATCGGACGGCGCAATGGAAAGAGTTATTCAGATCTTAGAAGATATGCTGAGGGGTTGTGTCCTGGATTTCAGAGGTAGTTGGGAGGAGTTTCTACCATTAGCTGAGTTTGCCTACAACAACAGTTACCAAGTGAGCATCAAGATGGCACCGTATGAGGCGCCAGGTATGGTAGGAAGTGTCGCCACCTACGTGTTGGACTGAGTTAGGTGAACGCCGCTTGTTGGGACCCGAGTTGGTTCTTCGAGACGTAAGGCAAGGTTAAGTTGATCTGCACTTCGGTTGAAGGAAGCTTCGGACCGGCAGAAGTCTTATGCCGATCTTAAGCGGAGAGATATAGAGTTTGCGGTAGGGGATAAGGTTTTTCTGAAGGTCTCGCCTTGGAAGAAGGTGTTAAGATTCGGAAGGAAAGGCAAGCTAAGTCCGAGGTTCATTGGGCCGTACAAGGTTTTGAGATGAGTGGGACCAGTAGCGTATCAGCTTGAGTTGCCAGCAGAGCTAAGTCAGATTCACGATGTTTTTCACGTTTCGATGCTTCGGCGTTATCGTTCAGATCCGTCACATGTGGTAGCAGTGGAGGAGATCGAGGTGAATCCAGACTTGACTATGGAAGAAGAACCTGTGCAGATTCTTGATCGGGATGTGAAGGTTCGAGTAAGAAGTCCGTGCCTTTTGGTTAAGGTACTGACGGAATCATGGCGTAGAAGAAGCTACGTGGGAACCCGAGGATATGATGAGACAAAGAATACCCGCAACTCTTACGATCGTAATTTCGAGGTCGAAATTATTTTTAAGGGGGGTAGAACTGTAATATCCCGGTCGTGGTTATTTTGTTGTTGCATGATATTGCATGTGTTTAGTGTGCTGTGTTGCTATTTTTGTGTTTTAGGGGCTTAATTGTAGGCTAGGAGTATGCCTGAGTGAATGGGAAAAATTTAGTTTTTGGGCTTGGGTGAGAGGAGCTGAAAGAGCTGGGGTTTAAGAATTTTATTTGTGGTTTTGTTGCACAAAAGAGGAGCTGGCAAGGTGGCAAGGCATGCGCTACTTGGGAGCTAGTGTGGCGTCAATTGCATGAGGTGGAGGTCTTGTGTTCAAGCCGCAAAGGCCTCACATTTTGGTTCCCTTTTTGGACGGCATGGAGGAAGAGGTAGAGAGCAAATCAAATTCTACCATGGACTTGGTCAAATGGTGGCTTGGTGGGTGGAGAGTGATTGTAGGAGGGAGACTTGGTAAACACATTTGAAATGTGTGGCTTGGAGTAATTGGAGGGATATGGCCGAATTTGGGGGAGTGTGGAGTGGGGGAAGTGACGGCTTAGTATGGGAAAGGGGGAGGCCGAATGTACCTTGGCATTTTGGTGCATTTTTCGGTCACTTTTTGGTAAGCTGGAGTTCTCTCATTTTTTTTCCTTTTTCTCACCTCTTGAAACCGAAACACCTAGTCCCTTAGTTGCCGAAATTGTTTTGCTTCATTTGGTTTGTGTGTAGCCGAATGCATGATTGCATTTTTCCTTCTTTCTTCACTTGGGTGTAGCCAGAAAGTAAAAGTCTTTTCTTGTCATATTTTCTTCCTTGTTGAACCTTGATAGCCGAAACCTAGCACTCCATCTTTATTTCATTTCTTTTTGGAACCTTGTGTTCAAACCCCATCTCTCCAAAACATAATTTTTCTTTCTCATTTCTTTCTCGACTAGCCAAACTCAAGCACTAAAAGCACATCTTCATTTTCTTTCTTTGACAAACCGAAACTACCTTCATTCCATCCACTTCTCCTTTCTCAATTGTCATTGCCGAAACTACATTTTGTCTCACCCTTCTTTTCTTTCTCTTCCACTCAAGCCGAACATTAGAGGTGATAAACACTTAGGCCGAATCTCTTCTCTCTTAGAAGTCCTATTATTTTGGCCGAATTTTGGGTGTTGGTAAGCTCTTGGCCGAATGGCCATTTTCCTTATCTCTCTAGTGTTGTGTTAATTTTGGGTTATGGAAGGGTGTTAACCTTTTGATTATCATCTTGTTATAGGGTCTTTGGAGTGTGGAAACAAGCAAGGGAACCGTCGTTCTTTTGTTGATCGGTTGGTAAGTAAGGGGTAAGTGTTTGGTATTAGAGTTGTTGGTTCAATCTGTGGGTTCGATTAAGTCGAGGACAAAGGTTTAATTGTTCTCTTATGAAGGTGTAGCCGATTGTTGGAAGGAGAACCATTGTGGTTCGGGTTTGATAAGAAATCAAACCAATAACAAGGTGGGGATCAAAGATTAACCCTTTGGTTAATTAATCTTTGGCCGAATGGTCTTAGTGCCTAACCCCTATGTTTTGGCCGATTGTAGGAGCTAGTAATCAAGGTGCCTTAGATCGCTTCGTTGGGATCTTTAGACTCGTATTTACTGTGTGTGTAAACTAACACACCGATACCTAGTAATGTTATTAATAAACCCGCTTGCCTATTAAAAATCATAACAAAGATGTTGATAATTGGATACCCAAATGGGGTATGTGTACGGATCCTGTAAGTCTATTTTATTACAAGTTCTATTATGGATATCTTGGATATTATGATCTATGCTATATATATGCTATGAGATGCAATGTTGGGCATGTTTGCATGAGTTACATGATTTGCATATTGTGCATGAGTCAAGATAACATGTATGGGATTGATGAGAGGAGGGGATATGATATCCGTGTCTTTGGGACACTGTGTGTCTTTGGGACACCGAGGGTTTGGCACCTCCAAAGGTTTGGTACCACAGTGATATATTGTGACTTTGGGTCACCAGAGGTTTGGCACCTCAACGCCTCGTCCCGCTGGCTTAGCACCACGGTGGGTTGGCCCCACACTTGATTATACGATTGACGCCATGATTTGGTATCACACGATGGGTTGGCCCCATCATCGGATTTGTGATCATGGTCACCAAAGTGGTTTGGTACCACATTGTGTCTTTGGGACACCAGAGGTTTGGCACCTCATTGCGACTCGCCCCCCGTGGTTTGACACCACCGTGGGTTGGCCCCACTTGAGAGATACGGGATTGTCGCTAGTGATTTGGTATCACGCGATGGGTTGGCGCCTTCATTGGATTATTCGTGACTTGGGGTCACCAGTGGTTTGGCACCACACCTATGGATATCGTGACTTTGGGTCACCAGTGGTTTGGCACCACCAGTGGTTTGGTACCACACGGGGTAGAAAAGGAGATACGGATGGTTAGGATCGGGTTGCATTAATTATGTTGCTATGTATGATGTGTGTTAGCATGTTGTTTCTTCTGAGCGGATTTATGCATCGAGTCATTCGACTCACCCTCTCCTTTGACATTTCAGTGACTCGTAGACGCGGACATGGAGCCGGGATGGACTCGGGGTGCTCATGCCATGCTTAATAAAGTTTTACTCAGACTCTATCATTTGGATACTTTAGTTTAATTACTTTTATTTGGGTTTTGTTTTGGATTGTAAAAGGCCTTAAAATTATGTTTATGATGTTTATGCTCTAAGGTAGATTTTTAACATGCTTTAACAAAATAATTTGGTATGAATTTTACTAAAATTTGGAAAGACAATGATCTCAAACCTATAACACAATGTGTTTTAAATTATACCATCGGGTATCACACTATGTTTTGATATTAAGTAAACTCAAAGGTTTTCAAACCAAACTCGATTTTCTACCAAGTTAAAATGTTTTAAGCAACACTAAGGAACTATTGAGTTTTGAATGAAATGGACTCGTTTTTTTTTTACCACCTACTTCAGATAAGTTTTCAAAATTTCTGGGTTTCAAATACACCATCCGATTTCAAACAAGTCTACTCAAATTTTCCTTCAAATACACTATGTTTTCACCCAGCTTTTAAACGAAAAATCTAACCTCTCAAAAATGTTTTTCCCGTAACATACCAGATTCGGACGTGGTGTCTTGTCCGGGTTTGGGGTGTTACATAACAAGTTTACCAACCTAGTTACATACCGTAAGATTCAACATACAAAATAGCAATGAAATGACTTTCGAGTTGAGCTGGAGAAAATGAATGCTTGACCATGTATTTACTAAAGCTCCCATCCAAGACCTATGCACAAAAATAAACATAACTATTCGCTGAGTAATGTATACTCAAAAATACTAACATAATTTAAATTCAATTATAAAATTGAATAAACAAATAAGTAAGAAGATTAAATATATTATTAACATGCATGAAATTAAATCTTTAACATAGTCTAATTTCTAGCGACTTGTTTTAAGAAATCGAATTTCTCAATTTCAATTGAACTAATTTGCTTCAATTTGATCCTCGATTTCAATTCTAATCTCACCTAAGCTAATCCGAAGTTCTAGTTACTGCTCTCTAACCCGTATTTCTCTTACCTGGATTTTCTAAACTTGTATTTTCTTTTCTTCCACTTAATCACGTGAATTTTTTTATTCTTTTCTTTTTCCTACTTCTAGTCCAGACTTTGAGGTGTGACAGTTTCTAAATATATTTAAAGAGAAAACCAACTTGCTTACCTTTTATATATTTTCAGAAATAATTTATTACGAAAAAACTGGATTCCTATATCAAAACATTAAAATAACAATATTCATTTAATATGAATTAAAAAAACAATTTTACAATGATAATATAAATTTTCTATATTCCTTACCTGATTTTATTGGTTTTTGCATAATTGATTAAACCTTCAAATAGATGAAGATACAGTTCTTGCAGTAGCCTGCTCAACTCATTCTCAATGTTAATGATGCTAATCTATAAAATAAACAATTTAAGTAAAAGTTAATAACAAAAGTAAATAAAATATCATAATAAAAATGTTGAAATCTTACTTTTTGTGCTACATTTTCGTTGTAATGACGGTAAATATTAGAGCAGTACCGTACTACAGAGGCATAGCTGGTTGGATTTTTAAATTTTGTTTTCTTGAATACAGAGTTAAGTGTTAGAATTAAGTGATCAAATTCTTATTTAAATAAAATACAATAGTAAAATAAAATAAAAGAAGAATCCTTATAAAATTACACTTCTTTTATTTTATTTTAAATAAGGTTTTTTAAACCTTATTAAGCTCCATCTATTTGATATTGGTTAGAATTAGGAGTTTCAATCTTACTACACTCCTATTAGAATATGGCTTTATAAGCCTATAACTAGACATGGTTTATTCCTCTTGTAATTGATTCGAATTCGACATAGTAAATTTTCTTCTCCTCTGCCTGTGGTTTTTCCCCGAAAGGGTTTCACGTAAAATCATGGTGTTCTTTATTTTATTTCTCTTTTTCTTTGTGATATATTTGTCATTACCGAATTTATATTTTTCACAAATTGGTATCAGAGCTTCCGAGTTTTTCATCTCGATCACGGTAATGACATCTTTGAAGTATGAAATTTTGCTGTTGGATCGCAATACCAGATTCGTATTGTGGTAGATAAAGATGCAGGCAGTTCTTGCACAGATGGATTTAGAGGAAGCCCTGCTAGGGTAGATAAGATGCTTTCGACATTGACGAAAGAAGATAAGAAGCGCAAGGATCGAAAGGCGTTAACACGCTTACATCTACATTTGTCTAACGAAATTTTGTAGGATGTGATGAAGGAGAAGAATGCCGCAAAGATTATGGAAGAGGTTAGAACAAATATGTATGTCTAAAACTCTAACTAGCAAGTTGCATATGAAGCAACGTCTTTATGCTCATCATTTGGAGGAAGGTGCATTCATTGCACCTAACACTTAATGATGTTTAAAGAAATTCTCTCAAACTTGGAGGCCATGGAGGTTCAAAGATGATAAGGAAGATTTAGGGTTGATTCTACTTTGTTCGTTGCCCTGCCTTATTCAACCTTTAGAGACACGATTTTATATAGCCGCGAGTCTCTCACGCTTGATGAGGTTTATGATTCTTTGACCTCATATGATAAGATGAAACATCTTGTGGTTAAACCCGACTCTCGTGAGAAAGGGTCTCATTGTTCGTGGGAGACAAGATCTAATGCCGATAATGATCGTGGAAGGACACAGGGATCGAAATTCTCGCGGTAAATCTAAGGGTAGATCAAAGTCTTCAAATAGAGGTAAAACTTGTAACTTCGCAAGAAGAAAGGGCACATTAAATCTGAAAGCTATAAGCTACGCGTAACAAGATTAAAAGGGAGGTCGCGAATCAAAAGAGAAAACAACCGAAAAATTCCGGTGAAGTCGATGTTGTAGAAGACTACGTTGATGGTGAACTTCTAGTCGCTTCATTAACAATTCTAAAGAGAGTGATGAGTGGATACTTGATTCAGCCGCACCTTCCACATGAGTCCCAATCGGGATTGGTTTACAAATTACTAAACGGTGTCCAAGGTGTTGTTTCGATGGGAAATAATACTTCATGTGAAATCGCAGTGTTGGAACAATTAAAGTTAAGATGTTTGATGGAGTTGTCGAATACTTAGTGACGCATTTACATGTTCCGTAATTGAAGAGAAATTTAATTTCGTTAAGTACTCTTGATTCAAAAGGGTACAAATACACAAATTGAAAGTGGGATTTTGAAGATTTCCAAAGGTTCCCTCGTTGTGATGAAAGGGCAGAGAAAGGCTGCCAAGTTATATGTTTTGCAGGGTTCTACTGTCATTGGTGATGCAGCTGTCGCTTCCTCTGCATTATCAGATAATGATATTGCTAAACTTTGGCATATGCGCCTAGGGCATATGAGTGAGAATGGCATGGCAGAATTGAGCAAAAAAGGAATTCTTGATGGGCAAGGAATTTGTAAACTGAAGTTCCGTGAGCATTGCATTTTTGTGAAGCAAAAGAGAGTTCGATTCACCAGAGGAATCCATAACACGAAGGGAACGTTGGAGTATATTCATTCTAATCTGTGGGGGCCATCAAGAGTGCCTTCGAGAGGTGGAGCAAATTATATGCTAACTTTTATTGATGATTTTTCCAAAAAAGTTTAGGCATTCTTCTTGAAGCAGAAAAGTGATGTGTTTTCCGCATTTAAGTCATGGAAAACTATAATTGAAAAACAGACTGAAAAACAAATAAAATACCTCCACACAGACAATGGCTTAGAGTTTTGTTCTGATGAGTTCAATAAATTGTGCAAGTCAGAAGGGATCGTGAGACACTTGACAGTTCGTCATACTCTACAAGAAACAAATAAGCACGGATCGAATGAAAACAGAATAATCATGGAGAAGGTTCGATGTATGTTGTCAAATGCCAACTTACCAAAGTCGTTTTGGGCTGAAGCAGCCTCTACTGCATATTTTTTGATCAATCGATCTCCATCCATTACCATTGAGAAAAAGACTCCACAAGAGGTATGGTCTGGTAATCCTGCTAATTATTCTGATTTAAAGATCTTTGGGTGTTCCGCGTATGCTCATGTTGATAATGGAAAGTTGGAACCGAGATCCATTAAATGTGTTTTTCTTGGTTATAAAGCAGGTGTAAATGGGTATAAGTTATGGTGTCCTGAAAATAGAAAAGTTGTGATTAGCAGAGATGTTATTTTTGATGAAACTGCTATGCTACCTAACTTATCTCTTAAAGACTCTTCCAATAAAGAAAATCAAAAGCAGTGAAGCATCGATTAATACAGAGTCGACTCTCAAGCCGCAGACAAAAATTGAGAATAGAATTGCTTCTTCACCACAATACTTTATCGCCAAAAACAGAACTAGAAGAGAAATTAAACCTCCAAAGAAGTATGCCGAGGCTGATCTAGTTACTTATGCTTTAAATGTGGCTGAAGATATAGATGCAAACCAAGAGCCGTCTAATTATTCTGAGGCGGTTAGCTGTGAAGATTCAGAAAAGTGGATGTTTGCTATGCGAGAGAGATGGAATCACTCCACAAAAACAGAACATGGGATATTGTGAAACTTCCTAAAGGTAAAAAGGCTGTTCGCTGTAAATGGGTGTTTAAAAAGAAAGAAGGGACTCCAGGAGTTGAAGAACCCAGATATAAAGCAAGGGTTGTTGCAAAGGGTTACAGTCAAATTCCAGGAGTGGACTTCACAGATGTGTTCTCCCCAGTTGTGACGCATAGTTCGATTCGAGCTTTGCTTGGTATTGTGGCCATGCATGATTTGGAGCTTAAGCAGTTAGATGTAAAAACTACATTTTTGCATGGAGAACTTGAGGAGGATATTTACATGCAACAACTAGAGGGTTTTATAGTCTCAGAAAAAGAGGATTATGTTTGCTTGCTGAAAAAGTCTCTTTAAGGTTTGAAACAGTCACAAAGACTGTGGTACAAGAGGTTTGATTCCTTTATGACTTCTCATGATTTTAAAAGAAGTAGTTTTGACAGCTGTGTTTACTTTAAGAAAAACAGTGATGGTTCTTTTGTGTATCTACTTCTTTATGTTGATGACATGTTGATAGCAAAAGAAAGATAAAGCAGAGATAAGAAACCCAACTAAGTGAAGAATTTGAGATGAAAGATTTGGGACCAAAGAAAAAGATACTTGGTATGGAGATTCTCGAGAGATAGAAAAACAAGTAAATTGTACCTAAGTCGGAAGGGTATGTAACACCCCAAACCCGGCCCACGTGCCTTGACCGGATCTGGTTATGTCACTGCAGAAATACGGTTGACAATCTTTTTGACTTTTGAATAAAGCATGGAAATTGATTAACTTTTGAAAACCATGTCCATTTAAAAAAAAATAATAAGTAAAACTTTGTTATTATAAAAAAAATGTCCATATTAAAAATGCTTAAATGATTAAAGTATCTTCTTCTGCATGGGCCACCTTGCATCCTCTCCGAACCCGGTCCAAAGTCTACGACGCTCAAAATGGTTGAGAAAATTTGGGTGAGTCCACGCACTCAGTGCATAATCATCTCACATGCCTCCACATATGGGCTTGGCCCATATCCACACAGATCATACAAATAAATGTGCAATTACAAAACCCAACCCAACCTAGGTCCATCCGTTACACCAACCTTAGCAGACTCTCTGCTCAAGGCCGTGGCTAATCCGTCTACGGTGATGCACTCAGCTATCAACCGCCGAGATGGGCACCTAGCCAACATCTCCCTTGATGAAGCACACAGCTAACCATCAAGCGCTAATGTAGCACGAGGCTGACATTAGACCACGCATATAATATGTACTCCCGCCCTTCTTTGCTCAAATCCCATCCCCATGCACATATGTCGAGATATCATGTCAAGTCAACATATAGAGTGAGTTTAATAGCATGCTCATTACCATATCAAACAGGCACCATAAATAATTTAATATCATAAAACACTAACTCATTACCTAAGTTACCCCAAACATGGGTATCAACCACTTTAGCCTTTATCACTTCGGCTATCACACATCATACACAGATATATGTATATAACAATACACAAAATAGGGAAACAGTGCGATAATTACGCACCTGTTTGATACAATCAACTAAACCTCGAAGTCACACGTTGCACCTAAAGGCTTGTCGAAATCCCACTCGATTATCAGAGAAAAGAGGTTACGCTTGATTGTTTCCAAATCCCAGAGGCCCTATAACCATTCGATTACCACAAGAGATTAACATACTTCCAAATAAATCCAAAATCGTCTCTTACCTTTGTAAAAGTCGACCGAGAACAAAGGACAGAACATAAGACATTCGGCCTTGCCTACTTACCTTCTCCAATGATTGAAAACGAAACCCAACGTGCTCTACACCACACTTAATATTCGGCCAAAGAGATACTAATAGGGGAGGGGGTTTCGGCAACAAGAGTTTGAAAAGAAAATAAAAGATGAACAGGAGGAGGGTGTTTTTGGTTTTGAAAGAAAAGAAAGGGAGAAGGGAGAGTAGAAGATTCGGCCACCACACAAAATTGAGAATCAAAATGGCAATGAAAGAAAAAGAGATGTTTAGGAGAAGAAAGTTTCGGCTACTAATGAGATTTTTAGGGAAATAAGTGCAAAATTCAGCAAAGGTAATTATTGCTTGAGGTTTTCGGTTTCTAGAAAGAAAATGAGAGAACTCTCTTTGAAAATTCGATTAAGTGCATTAGAATAAAGCTGACTAAAAATGCACCAACAATTGCCTAGGAACATTCGGCACTTCCCCCTTGAAGACTCCAAAATTCGGCCACTCCTACAAAAGCTCATGACCACTAATTCAAGCTAATTTGAATTAGTCAATTTCCTTAATTTCCTCCCAGCCAACCATTTAAAACCAATTCAAATTAAAATAAAATCCCTCCCTTTCCATTATCACTACATCAATTAAAAAAAAAACAAAATAAACTAATGTTAATCCACGTCTAATTGGAAGCCTTCTAGCCGACCAACACCTCTCACCCACTCCCTTGTTTTCCTCCTAAATTCACTCTACACCACTCTTTCAAACCAATAAAATAAATAACTAAAACCCACCTTTTATCCATTATAACCTCTTCCAAATAAAAAAAATACAAAATAAATTAATAGCTATCCCCCCACTCCAGCCGAATTCTAAATAAAAAAACAATTACTTAAGCTTATCCTTATCCCATGTGCAGGCCAATTTCCACCTTTCTCTTGGCGCCAGCTTAAAATAAAAATAAAACCCCCAACTGCAGCTTCCATGGTTCGAACCTGGAACCTCATGCCGCAGCCCCTTCCTTCCAACGCCCCAGGCCACTCGATCAGAGCGCTATTTGTGACATAAACGCGCCATATTTTCCTTTTAAGCCCTACTTCCTTAGGTCCTTCCTTTTAACGCCCCAAAAACAAAAAAATAAAACCCTTTACTGCTGCCGCCTGGATTCAAACCTAGGTCCTTAATGGCGCCCTCCCCAAGCTCTTAAGCAGCGCACGGAAGCCAATCTACCACCGCCTTCCTTTGTGCCAAAATATACCGAAAATTATTCTTAAGGCCTCCCTTGGCCCGATTCCCTTTTTACACTAAAAATTCAAAATTTTTCCTAAGGCATCCTCATCGCCTAGGGTTCTCAAACCCCCTTAAAACTCATCCAACCTCACCATAAGCACGCTAAACACTCGAGTTATGCTCCAAATGCATAACCCTTAAACTGGGATGTTACAATTCTACCCTCCTTAAAATAATTTCGCCCTCGAAATTACTTGGTCGCTTAACTATCGTATACATCCTAATTCACCACACTAGCTATCACTGCGCAACTCGATCTTACTGGAACTACCATATTTTTCTAGGTACCATTTCTAAGTCCACATTCAAGGTTCTAGATACTTTACTAGCAATAAAACATCTGTCTTGAAAGCGAACAAACAATAAAGGATATTTCAGGCATTAGAAACTTACCCGCTGACACATCTGGCACATCATTATCCTCTCTCCGACGGACTGCATAAACCAAACCTGGTTGTCTTGCCTCAGTGCCACTATTATCGCGGCCTAATGCTCCACGACCTCGGCCGGAACCATTTTCTCTATGGTTCAGACCATGACCCCTTGTCGCTTGCTAACCATCTCTACCCGGCTGCACATAACCTTGGCCTAATGTCCGAGTCCTGTTCGGATCCTGAGGACAATCCTTGATCAAATGAGTCTTAGACTTACACCTGAAGCATTCTCAATCCCGATTTCAGCACTCTCCAACATGGTACCTTCCACACCGAGCACACGGACGATCTGAATTTTCTCAGAGTGGCTTAGCAAAGACGAATGTAATATTCAACCTCGCCTTTTTCTGAAGACCCTCAGGCGATTCGGACGATCCAAAATTCCTCCTATCCTGGTTCCTATCCTTATCTCTGTTTTGCCTCACAGAGTTCTTAATTCCCTCAGCTACCTTAACTTTTTCGACTAACACCGCGAACTCCCGTTCCTGGTAAGGAGCTATCAACAGTCTCAGGTCGTCCCTCAATCCGTCCTCAAACCGGACACATCATTCATGTTCTGTAGCAACCACTCCTCGAGCATAACGGCTTAACCTTAAGAACTCAGCCTCGTATTCTGCTACGGACTTGTTCCCTTGAACCAGCCCTAAAAACGCCTTCCTCTGCGCATCAATGTAATGAGTTCCAACATACTTCCTCTGGTACGCCATCTTGACATACTCCCAAGTGAGGTCCTTAGCCGTGACACTATCTCGAACCGTTAGCCACCATTGATATGCCTCGTCACGAAGCAGCGCCACCATTCCTTTCACTTTCTCCTCTGGAGTTAACTCGAGCTCATCCATAATTCGCTCGGTTGCTTCCAACCAATATTCAGCTGTACTGGGTGCCACACCTGACACGCCACGGAATACCTCAGCTCCATTGGCTCGGAGTCGCTCGGGTACAGACTTCCTAGCTCTCATGTTTCCACTCGCTCCAGCCACTATCTCTAAAACTCGCAGCACAGCCTGCGATATCACGTCATCCCCTGTCTGCTCTTGCTGCTCATTACCAAAAGCTAGTGGTGGAGGGGGTACTTCATTTTCAAACCCTTGACCCGATCTAACGGGTTCCGATACGGCCATTCTGCCTCGACCACGTCCACGACGACCACGTCCTCTAGAACTCATTTCTAGCGCCTCGATTTAGTCTGATTTAAGAAATTTTATGCATTAGAAATTTTGTTCCACTATTTATCCACGAGCAAATTTTATGAAATGAGGTTTTCAGAAGTGTTCTTTCGATCAATCAAGGTTTCAGTTCGAGTTCACTACTCTAATTCAAAGAATCACATTCACTTTCACTTTCACACCATCCAACATACTATTATGGGTATTCTTATCCATTCCCCACCCAGGGGTAATTTCGTCATTTTTCCTACAGGGGTATTTCGGTAATAAATCAAAGCGTTTCCGAAAACTTTAATAAGTCAGGATTTTTTTTTTAAAATTCCTAAAACTGAAGAGTATTTTCGAAAATTTCGCTAATTGAAGGTATAACAGAATTTTGAGAACTAGGGGTATTTTGGTAATTTTGTCAATCAGGGTAATTTTGTAAATTTCCAAAGTCAGGATATTATTTTGAAATATAGAAATTTGGATACTTTTGCAAAGTAAGGGGATTTTATTAAAATTGGGGTTAAACCGAAAATTTTGAAAGTCAGAGGCATTTTAGTAATTTTCAACACAGGGGTATTTTCGTAAATTTCCTCAAATCAGAGTATTTTGATATTTTGAAAACTAGAGATTTTAATATTTTGCAAAGAAAAATCATTTTAACAAAAGTTGAGGGTAGTCTGGAAATTTTATATATACAGGGCATTCTTGTAATTTTGCCACTGTGGGCATTTTGGTAATTTTTAAATCGAAAAAACATCTTTTAAAATCGAGTTCGTGGTTTACAAACCAAAGGGGTAAATTTGAAAAAAAAATAAGGGTTTTAAAACAGTAAGGCTAATCCCTTTCGGGTTTTAATTATTGGGTTAGCCTATGAACAAGTCCTCTTGGTTAAGGTGAACCATAGCTACGCACCAGGTAGGATTCGAGTGAAGAGGAGGTGAGTCACTAGGACTGCTTAAATAACAAGTTCTTACTGAATATCAATCCTCGACATGCGTACAGTGGTTACCACACCTTAACTCGGCGACTTACTTCACAGGTTTGTTTAATAGCCTTAAGTCTTATGCATATGTTTGAGTAGACTAGTCCTAGGGTTCATCAGATCCTAGTTCACTAATCTACGAGCCCAACTAAGCCCATAACAGTTCAAAATAACAAATCACTTCAAGAGTCCGAAGTACTTACCTGGTGGACTTCGGGTTGGAGGTACAGGTGCCATGCCAGAATGACCTGAAATAAAAGTCTATGTTTTAAAAAGCCCATTTTGAAAATGTTTTTGGGCCCAAAACCCTCAAAGCCGAGTTTTGATCGGGCTCTGATACCAAACTATAACACCCCCAAACTCGGCCCACGTGCCTTGACCGGATCTGGTTATGTCACTGCGGAAATACGGTTGATAATCTTTTTGACTTTTGAATAAAGCATGGAAATTGATTAACTTTTGAAAACCATGTCCATTTAAAAAAAATAATAATAAGTAAAACTTTGTTGTTATAAAAAAAATGTCCATATTAAAAATGCTTAAATGATTAAAGTATCTTCTTCTGCATGGGCCACCTTGCATCCTCTCTGAACCCGGTCCAAAGTCTACGCATCACCTAAAATGGTTGAGAAAAATTTGGGTGAGTCCACAGACTCAGTGCACAATCATCTCACATGCCTCAACATATGGGCTTGGCCCATATCCACACAGATCATACAAATAAATGTGCAATTACAAAACCCAACCCAACCTAGGTCCATCCGTTACACCAACCTTAGCAGACTCCCTGCTCAAGGCTGTGGCTAATCCACCGACCACAACCGAGTGATCCCACATATCTTACCTCGGCAGACCTGCTGCACAAGGCCGTGGCTGAGCCATCAATCACATCGTGATCCCAACATGAATCCGTCTACGGTGATGCACTCAGCTATCAACCGCCGAGATGGGCACCTAGCCAACATCTCCCTTGATGAAGCACACAGCTAACCATCAAGCGCTAATGTAGCACGAGGCTGACATTAGACCACGTACATAATATGTACTCCCCGTCCTTCTTTGCTCAAATCCTATCCCCATGCACATATGTCAATATATCATGTCAAGTCAACATATAGAGTGAGTTTAATAGCATGCTCATTACCATATCAAACAGGCACCATAAATAATTTAATATCATAAAACACTAACCTGTTAACCGGTTACCCCAAACATGGGTATCCACCACTTTAGCCTTTATTGTCGGCTATCACACATCATACACAGATATATGTATATAACAATGCACAAAACAGGGAAACAGTGCGATAATTACGCACCTGTTTGATACAATCAACTAAACCTCGAAGACACACGTTGCACCTAAAGGCTTGTCAAAATCCCACTTGATTATCAGAGAAAAGAGGTTACGCTTGATTGTTTCCAAATCCCGGAGGCCTTATAACCATTCGATTACCACAAGAGATTAACATACTTCCAAATAAATCCAAAATCGTCTCTTACCTTTGTAAAAGTCGACTGAGAACAAAGGACAGAACATAAGACATTCGGCCTTGCCTACTTACCTTCTCCAATGATTGAAAACGAAACCCAACGTGCTCTACACCACACTTAATATTCGGCCAAAGAGATACTAATAGGAGAGGGGGTTTCGGCAACAAGAGTTTGAAAAGAAAATAAAAGATGAACAGGAGGAGGGTGTTTTCGGTTTTGAAAGAAAAGAAAGGGAGAAGGGAGAGTAGAAGATTCGGCCACCACACAAAATTGAGAATCAAAATGGCAATGAAAGAAAAAGAGATGTTTAGGAGAAGAAAGTTTCGGCTACTAATGAGATTTTTAGAGAAATAAGTGCAAAATTCAGCAAAGGTAATTATTGCTTGAGGTTTTCGGTTTCAAGAAAGAAAATGAGAGAACTCTCTTTGAAAATTCGATTAAGTGCATTAGAATAAAGCTGACTGAAAATGCACCAACAATTGCTTAGGAACATTCGGCACTTCCCTCTTGAAGACTCCAAAATTCGGCCACTCCTACAAAAGCTTCTGACCACTAATTCAAGCTAATTTGAATTAGTCAATTTCCTTAATTTCCTCCCAGCCAACAATTTAAAACCAATTCAAATTAAAATAAAATCCCTCCCTTTCCATTATCACCACATCAATTAAAAAAAAAACAAAATAAACTAATGTTAATCCACGTCTAATTGGAAGCCTTCTAGCCGACCAACACCTCTCACCCACTCCCTTGTTTTCCTCCTAAATTCACTCTACACCACTCTTTCAAACCAATAAAATAAATAACTAAAACCCACCTTTTATCCATTATAACCTCTTCCAAATAAAAAAAAATACAAAATAAATTAATAGCTATCCCCCCACTCCAGCCGAATTCTAAATAAAAAAACAATTACTTAAGCTTATCCTTATCCCATGTGCAGGCCAATTTCCACCTTTCTCTTGGCGCCAGCTTAAAATAAAAATAAAACCCCCAACTGCAGCTTCCATGGTTCGAACCTGGAACCTCATGCCGTAGCCCCTTCCTTCCAACGCCCCAGGCCACTCAATCAGAGCGCTATTTGCGACATAAACGCGCCATATTTTCCTTTTAAGCCCTACTTCCTTAGGTCCTTCCTTTTAACGCCCCAAAGATAAAAAAATAAAACCCTTTACTACTGCCGCCTGGATTCGAACCCAGGTCCTTAATGGCGCCCTCCCCAAGCTCTTAAGCAGCGCACGGAAGCCAATCTACCACCGCCTTCCTTTGTGCCAAAATATACCGAAAATTATTCTTAAGGCCTCCCTTGGCCCGATTCCCTTTTTACACTAAAAATTCAAAATTTTTCCTAAGGCATCCCTTACCTTCTAGGGTTCTTCAAACCCCTTAAAACTCATCCAACCTCACCATAAGCCTGCCAAACACTCGAGTTATGCTCCAAATGCATAACCCCTAAACTGGGATGTTACAGGGTACATTGAGAAAGTTCTTTGCAGGTTCAATATGCAGAGTGCTAAGCCTGTTAGTACTCCTTTAGCAGCCCATTTTAGACTTTCATCGGCTTTGTCTCCACAATCAAATGATGAGATTGTGTAATAGCCCATATTTTAGTGATGTCAAAAATAATGGTTCGAGACCACCAAATCTGAGAAATGGACTCGTAGACTATATTATTTAATATTTACGATTCAAATGTAGCTTTTAAAATGTTTTTAAAATAGTAAATTGTGTTTTATAAAGATTTATGTGGTCAAAAAATCGAGAAAAAGAGGTATCGAGATCTCTGTGTTATAAACTGAGTCATAAATATTTTCATGAATATTTATGGAATGTCAATAAGGTAGTATTAAAATTTCGTTAGAAAATTTTGACATTTGGGTGGTTAATTAAATAAAAAGGACTAAATTGAAAAATGTGTAAAAGTTGCTAGAAGGATTAAATAGTTTAATTTTCAAATGAGGAAGGATTAAAGGAGCAATTATGCCAATAGCCAAACTTGAGGCGGCATAAGCATAAAAATCTTAGATTTTTATGTGTTAAAATATATTATTAGATAATTATATTATTATGATATATTATTATTAAACAAATGAAAAAAAAGGAATAAAAAAAAAAAGAAAGAAACAGAGAAGCAAAAAGAGAGCAGGGGAGAAAAGAAGAAAAATAGAAGAGAAAGAAGAAAAGGGGCAAAATTTGGAAAAATTGCCAAAATTAGCTAAATAAAAGGGGACCAAATTAGAATATCTAGAATTCTCTTGATTTCTCTTCATTTTCTTCAGCTGAAAAACAGCCATGGAAGAGAGTTCAAGCTGGTTTTCATACTCAAGCTTCATGTAAGTTTAATTCTTGCTTTCTCCTTAAAATTTCTATGTTTTTGGACTTTCTACAATTGGGTCCAACTTATTAATTCATTAGTTTATGATTCTATGGCTAATTTTTAAAGTTGATGTGGATTAGTACTGGAAGAATATGATGAATAAATATTGATTTGGAGCTTTAATTTTGTTATATGTTGATATTATCAAGTGAAATTGATGGAAATTGGTTTTAGGACCTAATTGTGAAATAGCTGAAATTAAGGCCTAGTGTTAAAATTCTGATTTCAAATGTTATGAAGTAGTTTAAAATGATAGATAAAAGTATTAAATGAGAAAATTAACTCAATTGAGGGGTTAATTTAGCAAGGGCTGAATTGTATGAATTGTGGAATTGAGGACAAAATAGAAATCAACATGTTACACTAAAGCAGTTTTGGACAGCAGCAGTTGTCTAACTTTGAAAAATTACCAAATATTTTCATATAAAAGAACAGAGAAAGCAAAGAAAGTATACATTTTGAGATATTTAAATTTTTGTAAGACTGGTTTAGAATAACTTCGTGATCCCCTATTCTTACTTTAGAAATTCACTAAAAATTATATAAAAATGATTATGAGTTATAATTTATATGTTTATATTCCTTAGTGAGTCTATTTTTATTAGAAATAATCGGAGACACTATATAAAAATCGTACTGTGAGATAATTGATTTTTAGTGAAGAGAGGTTAGAGCTATTAGACTGTGTAATAGAGGAGAATTTAACTAATAAACTGTACTAATTGGCCATACCAAAAATTCTGTAAAACTTATAGTAGGAAGATATGTGAGTCTAGTTTCAAATAAAATTAACGGATCTTAATTTGGAGTTCTGTAGCTCAAGATAAAAATAATTTAGTGACTATGACAAGGATGGACAGCTTGAATATTCACATAAGTAAATAGTGAAAATTATAGATAATGTTACTTATAAGTGTGTTGTTTATACTAAGGATGTGGATGGAGAGGAGGAGGAGAAAAAATAATATATGAATGACTTGTGTATAAATTGATTACATGCTCGATTATAATTGATAAATGTTGAATTAGAAATGATATAATATTTTATCTGGAGTATTTATTATGAAATTATGATTATCGTTATAATACAAAAATTGAACTTGTGAGTTTATACGGCTAAATTTTAGTGATAATTTGTTAATTTTATGAACTTCATGATGTGTTATTTCATATGTAATGATGATAAAATTGTGAATTATGTAAGAGCATGAAAATTGAATAAATGATTAAATTAAGCACCTCAGTTCAGTGAGAAGACGAATTGACAGAAAAGACCATGGTTAAACCATGGCAACAAGTGATAAGTGGTAGCTCTGGCTACCTGATCAGTGAAAAGTGGTAGCTTTGGCTACCTGATCAGTGAAAAGTGGTAGCTCCGGCTACCTGATCAGTGAAAAGTGGTAGCTCCGACTACCTGATCAGTGAATAGTGGTAGCTTCGGCTACAAGTGATAAGTGGTTTCCGTGCAAGACCATATCTGGGATATGGCACTGATGTGATACATGTTTAAAATGTAAGACCATAGCTGGGCTATGGCA
The DNA here is from genome assembly GCA_025503065.1 of Gossypium bickii. NCBI lineage: Eukaryota > Viridiplantae > Streptophyta > Magnoliopsida > Malvales > Malvaceae > Gossypium > Gossypium bickii. Next base: position 139,315,047 of record CP106711.1, read on the forward strand.
TTCTAGTGAAAAGTGATGAATTGACGGATAAAACCATGGGTGATCTATGGCAAAGTGTGAAACGTAGGTATGGTATTAACCATACTGAATTGTGAAATGTGGCACTGAGCAACACTGTGTAGCTCGTCATGATCGACAGCTTGTGTGGGCAGACTAATTCTATAAGACGTTTACGAATCTGACAAAGTTTGGTAAGTGTTACATGGAATTATGTGATATAACGAAAAACGAGTTGATGAGACATGAGCATAAAACTTGATTGATGAATGAGTTCATTTGTGATTATATATATATGTACACCCTTGAGTGTATTATCCGTATGAATTGGTATTCCAAATGAGTTAATGAGAAAAGTTCTAATATGAAATAATCAAAATTTGAAATGAAATATTATGAAACCGTACTTGAAATACATTGGTATATCTTGTATATGTTAATTGAGCTCATAATGTGGAAAGGAAATGCTTGTGGAAATTTGAGATGATGATATCGGTACATGGAATCTATTGGTGGATATTTACATCCAAACTTATATGATGGATTTTAGTGAACATTGAAATTGGACTAAATAAGTGATTTGTCAATTTAAATTGTGATTGGCAGGAAGAGTTAGTGAGTTGTGCGTCTATGAATTATTACACGTATTTGTCTAAAATACGAGGAAATGATGGTATTTGATACATGGAAATATGAGATTGTGATATATATATAAACATGGAATATGTTTGATAAATGTGTTTATTCATAAGTATAGAACTGTACACCTCAAGTGTACTATTTGGGTAAAGATAATTATTTCAAATTATATGTAAGTGTTTTGTACTCTTTGGTAATGCCTCATACCCTATTCCAGCGTCAAATACGAGTAAGGGGTCTTACAGATTGAGTACATGTCACATGTTCCATACTCTAGTGCAGTGGGATCTCTCATGTATGCTATGGTTTGTTCACGTCCAGATTTATCATATGCAGTCAGTGCAGTTAGCAGATACATGGTGAATCCCGGTAAAGAACATTGGAAAGCAGTTCAGTGGATTTTTAAGATACTTACGAGGTACTACTGATGTTTGCTTACAATTTGGAAGAATTAGAGATGGAGTCATTGGGTATGTTGATGCTGATTTTGCTGGAGACCTTGATAGAAGAACATCTCTCATCGGTTATGTTTTTACAATAGGAGGTTGTGCAATCAGTTGGAAAGCTACATTGCAAACTACAGTCGCTTTGTCTACCACTGAAGCTAAGTACATGGCGATTACTGAGGCTTGTAAAGAAGCTATTTGGTTGAAGGGACTCTTTAGTGAGATCAATAAAGACCTTCAAATCAGCACAATGTTTTGTGACAGTCAGAGTGCCATCTTCCTTACAAAAGATCAAATGTTTCATGAGAGAACAAAACACATTGATGTTCGGTATCATTTTGTTCGTGATATTATTGCTCATGGTGATATTGTTGTGAGCAAAATTAGTACTCATGAAAATCCTGCAGATATGATGATTAAGTCACTTCCTATAACCAAGTTTGAGCATTGCTTAGACTTGGCTGGTGTTCATTGTTGAAGTTAAACCCTTAAGGGGGTTTATGGAAGAGCTGGAGAACTTGTTCGTTGAGAGTTCGCAATTGTAATATCCTAAATTAGGGGCTGTGCGTTGGAGCAAAAATTCACGAGTCGATAGGCCTTAAGATTTGTTTTGATGAGTTTTAGGGGTTATTAAAGCTCGGGGATAAAAGGGGAGTGTTTTGTAAAATTTTGAAATTTTGGGTCAAAAGTGAAAATTTTGTTGATGGAGGCCTTAAGAATAAATTTTGGTGAGTTGTGGCATATAAAATGCCCTGGTAAAGTGGTTTTAGTGTGCCACTTAAGGCTTTGGCTTGGGCGCTAAGCAGGTCAGGGGATCGAGCAACACTGGGCGCGGCCTATGTTTTATTTTTGTTGCAAAAGGGTGTTAATGCTGAGTAAGGCCTTAAAAGAATAATTCGAACGTTAGTGGACATGAAAGTCTAGGTGGAAGAGTGGCTAAGTGCGCAAAGGATGATTTCGACTTAGGGGTCGGGTGTTCGAGCCCGAGTGGAAGCGCACGAATGTTTTATTGTTTTGCTTGGCGCTAAAGTTTGAAGGGAGCCAAGGAAGAAGGGTTTAAAAGAAATACCTGACGCGTTATTGGCATAGAAGACGAGCTGGCAGACTGGTCGAGCAGCTTGGGGGATTCTCTCCAGGTCTCGAAGGGCCGCAGTTGGAACTTCTTTTTTTTTTTAGGCGTGAAATAGGAGTCTGCATGGCCCATGCGCGCATGCAATATTGGTAAAGGGGCTGCACGCATGGTATGGGTGGTTATTTCTTTTTATTTGTTATGGCATATTTTAGTTATTTTATTATTATATTTTATCAGTTTTCTTAATATTATTATTATTCTTTTTGGTGATGGGAGCCATCACATGGATAGCTTGGCCGATTGTGCCTTGGGGTAGGTAGTTGATATATATATTTATATTATTATTATTATTATTATTATTATTATTATTATTATTATTATTATTATTATTAATATTTTAATGTATAGAAAAATGGTTAAGTAATGAGAAAATGGAGATGGCCGTGAGATGCTTTGGCATTAGTCCTTTGTTTATTAAAGATTAAGTATAGAAAATGTTGTAGTATGGGTTATATTTTACTAGTTATTTTATGTTAGTGATGGGAAATAGTTTTTGTTAGTATGTAGGGTGATGGAATAAAGAATAAATAAATTTTTTTTTATTGGTACTTGGTGTTATGAATTTTTGAATGAATATAGGAAAAAGAGAGAGAGTTGGCGGCCTTGTGGTTGACAAGGATGCATGGCCGATTTCTTTATTGCATTTTTGGGAGTTTGGCCGAATTTGATGCTTAGAAATTTCTCTTCTATCCTTTGAGTGTTCACCGAAAGAATAAGGAAAGAAATGGAACTTGATCGGCTTTGGTTTTGAGGAAGGAGCATGGCCGAAATGTCTCCTTTTCTTGCCATTTTTTTTTTGTTTAACCGATTTTGGGAGAATTGAAAGGGCTTGTATTTTCGGTTTGTGCTTGGTGCTAGCTAAATATCCTCCTTCAAAACCTTTCTTCTTCATCCTTGTGTTTTACCAAATTTGCATTTGAGTTTCATTTGACAATAGCCGAACGATTCCCTCTTGCTCTCTTCTTCTTGAACTCAGAAGCCTAGCCAAACCTACTCTTCTTTAATTTCTTCAGAGCACGTAGATGGTAGGTATTCTTTTACCATTAATCAGGTTCCTCCCTACTCTTTTAGTGTGCCGAAATCATTATTTTAGCCTTGGTATTTAGGGTTGGCCGAACCTTAATAGGGCCTTGATTTCATGTTTTGTTCTTGTGTAGTCAAGGGGAGATAGCGCTAAAGGAGTAAGGGTTCTCTCGGATTTGGGTACATCAAGGTAAGGGATATGTAATATTCGGCCAAGAGCCATCTTTTCTAAGATTTTTGTTTAAAGCCGATTCTCTGTGGGTGCTTGTATAGTGGTAGGTATGCTTACTTTATCTACCGGTTTCTCCTTGGCATGCCATAATCGAATGTTGATCTTGGTTTTAGGGATGGCCGAAGATGTATAAGGCCAAAGTGACGAGCTCTTTTTGTGTGTAGGAGCGTCTAAGGAGCCTTCGGGTTTTGAATAATCAAGGGATTTCGATAACTTCGGGAGCGAGCAAATATTCAGGATAAGCAAGGTAGGTGGCTAATAGCATTCGGCCTTAGGCCACATTTTTGGTATTGAGGGGTTGACCGATTTTGATGATGGCTTTTAGGGGCAAAATCGTCAAGTATTAAGGAAGCTTCCGGGATTTCGGCTCGTTGGTAAGAATATTTAGTAAGACTCGGTACTTAGATTTATGACTTGGGTGATTAACCTGTTTAATCTGATTAAGTGTATCGATGGACACAAGTGTTAGTCAAGAAGATCAAGGGGTAGCCTCTATTCTGAAGTTTAAAAGGAGAACCGTCTCTACGGTACGAGATTGGCCGCCAGGGTGTGGGCCAGCGTCCGAGCAACAGCGTAGGCAAGTAGCCGTAGTATCACTTAGGGATAGCTTCGGGATTGAGGGCATAACGCTGTTTGTGATCAGGTGCGTAGTTATCGCACTGTTCTCTTGCTTGTTTATATATGTTATATGTAAATGTATATGTTGTGCATGTTAGCCGAAATAAGGGCTAAGATGTTGGATACCCAAGGTGGGTGATTGTTTAATCAGGTGTGTAAGCTCTTACACACTTTATTAGTATAAATTGTTATTATGATGATATTTTATCACCTATCATGTAGTATCTTTGCCTTGTGGGCATAAGCTTGGTTTTTGGGTAAGTCCCCTAATACTCGATCTATGATATATGTTGTGTATGCCATCATATGCTGTTAAATGTTATGCTATATACAAATGCATGATATATGGGATCATGATACTTGTTATGTGAGCATGATGATGTGGGATTAATCGAGTGGAGGGGGAAGTAATATTTGTGTCGACGGACACCAGTGGTTTGGTACCACATTGTGACTTCGGTCACCAGAGGTTTGGCACCTCCAGAGGTTTGGCACCTCATAGCGTCTCGTCCCTGTGGTTAACACCACCGTGGGTTGGCCCCACATTTGAGATATGGGATCGACGCCAGTGATTTGGTATCACACGATGGGTTGGCCCCATCATTTGATTGTGACTTCGGGTCACCAGTGGTTTGGCACCACAAGTATTGACGGATACCGTGACTTTAAGTCACCAGTGGTTTGGCACCACCAGTGGTTTGGTACCACACGGGGTAGAAAAAGGAGTATGGATGGCTAGGTTGGGCTTCATAATTGCATATTCATGTGTATGAACTGTGTGGATATGGGCCAAGCCCGTATGTGGGGACATGTGTATTATCTATGCACTGAGTCTTCGTGACTCACCCCTTTCCCTATCTTTTTCAGGTGAGTAGATCGCGGAGACGAAGCCGGAGAGGACGCGAGGTGGCCATGCTTGTTCCTCGATTTTGAAGTTTTGTTTCGTACCATTAAAGTTTACTATTTGCTAAATTCAATTGGGTTGTAATATGGCCGCTTATTATTATTATTTGTATGATTAAGTAGTAGTTTTTACCTTATTTCTAACGAACTTATGAATTGTTAAGCAAATAGGTAAAGGCAACGTTTTCAAAATTAGTGCTCGTACGCGTTTTCAAAGACGTTACCATCGGGTAGCAAATTTTACCAAGTTATCAATAACCCCGACATTTCTAAAAATATAAATGATCAAATGGATTCAAAGGAAAAGGAAAAGTTTTTCAACTCAATCGTATTTATCAAACCAACCTATCTTAGTTTTACCAAACACTGTTTTACAAATTCAGCAATATTTTTAGATTTCCACTGTGAATTCGAATCTTTCAAACATGTTTTTACTCCGTGACATACCAGATCCGGTCAAGGCTTGTGGGCCGGGTTTGGGGTGTTACAGCAATGAAGAACTTGTTCATTGAGAATTCGTGTCAAGGTGGAGATTGTTAGAATTAAGTGACCCAAATTCTTATTTAAATAAAATACAATGGTAAAATAAAATAAAAGAAGAATCCTTATAGAATTACACTTCTTTTATTTTATTTTAAATAAGGTTTTTTAAACCTTATTAAACTCCATCTATTTGATATTGATTAGAATAAGGTGTTTCAATCTTACTACACTCCTATTAGAATATGGCTTTATAAGCCTATAAATAGACATGGTCTATTCCTCTTGTAATTGATTCGAATTCGACATAGTAAATTTTCTTCTCTTCTGCCCGGGGTTTTTTCCTGAAAGGGTTTCCACGTAAAATCTGTGTGTTCTTTATTTTATTTCTCTTTTCTTTGCGATATATTTGTCATTACCGAATTTATATTTTCACATTAAGCATCGGATGATTTTTCACCGCCAACTCCCAATTATATGAATATTTCTTTCGCAACAAGTGTAGGGAATTATCAAAAAGATACCACTTAATCTCTCCACGCTTCATCATGTGATCTAGATTTATAATAAAATGGAACTTATCAACAGGTCTCCAAAATAAAGGCGCATCCAGTAGAAACGCGGGACTCATGTATTTCCTACCCATTTGGACATAGGCAAATAAGTAAAAAAAAAAAAACTCTACCGCTGCAAAAAAAAAAAAAACTCCCGATCTACCACTAAGACGCCATTACAATCGGCGAACAGCAGTACATCGATTTGCTTTAATATGCGCAACTTTGCCTCCGACCTAAATCCTATCAAGTTCCGATGATGAAGAAGGAGAATATCCCACACGCACCGAGATCTCTATCCAAACTCTGATTGAGACGGAGAGGCCAAAGATCCGATGGTTTCCGGTAAACACTTTCCTTTTGTTTTTTCAAATAAATATATAAAAAAAAGATTCCCAACAAAAAGGAAATTAAACAGATTCTTGATATATGAAAATCACCTTTTTTCTCTATTTTTTTTCTTCGAGTTTGTATTGCGTATTGTGGATCCTTTTTTCTGTACAATACTTGGCTTTTTATAGCCTAGAAGATGAAATACACGCTTTCTAAAAACTTTCTACTGTATTCTAGTGGTTCTGGCTCTTGTTTTTCATTTTCTGTTGCAGGTACACCATAAAAAGGGACCCCTGCTGATGCTGGCGCACGTTTGCCTAATAGCCATTGCTAATTACCGTGACACAGGTGCGCGTGGGAAAAGCTAATGCGAGTGCTCGTGGGGCGCGCGTGGAATAGCCCGTATGCTAGAAGGTTCCAGAAGACACTAGAATTTTTGGAGCCTCCATCCTGTGACGAATCGATTCACATTCGGGCTATTGGGGTCGGACTTGCTTCGATTCTGGCATTCGTATTTGGGCTATTTAGTTTTGGGCTTCATCTGTTTTACTGGGTCCGTGTAGCAATAGTTTGGGCCAAAAATGAATTAATGGACTGTTTTAATTTGGGCTATGTTTTGATTTGGGTCAATTGGACCCTGCTGTAAATAAGGATTGTGGTTTATTTGTTTTCTTGGTTTTATTTTATTTTGGTTTTGAATGGGTCAGACAAAATGGGCTTATTACAATGGTGATGGGTGAGGCTAGATTAGTTTGAGTTTGGGTTAAGTTTATATGTAGTATTGATATTATAAATAGTTATTTAAGAATAATTTAACTCTATAAACCTTAAATTATACTAAATTTGTTCATATAAGTATATAACTAACACAAATTAGTTTAAGCTCATTCACATTTTTATTTTTAAAAATATAACTGTTTTTATTTAATATTTATTAATTATATACTTCTTTATAGATATTTTAGTATTAAAATTTCAAAAATGTTTTTTTAATATTTATGATATAGTACATTTAAATTTTATTATGATATAAATATTATATTTATTAATTTGAGCTCATGATTAGAGATATTCATAGATTAGATCGGGCTTCTGAATAGTATCAATATCATACATAATTGTCCAAATTCGGTCAAATTAGGAACATGGGCCTTAAGTTTTGTCGATGTCCATTCATATTTGTATATTCTTAACCTAAACTTGTTTAAGTCCACCCATACTATTTTTATTTAAAAATAATAATTTTTATTTAATATTTATTAAATATTATTAGCATTATCTTTTTTAAATTTTTAAATAGGAATAACTTAATATATTTTTTAATATTTATATTATATTATATTATATTTAAAAGTTGCATATTATAAAATAAATGAAATATATATTATAAAATAAAATATAACTGTTAGGTGTTTTTGATGTTGTCCACGTATTTTTGTAGGCGATGATTTTTGTAGGCAAAAATCGATGAAAACGCCATATTTATCTTTTGAAAGTCGCTATTCTAACTTTATATATATAATCTTTAATATGGATTTCACAATTTATATTTGGGATTTGTGATTATTTATCTTTTTTAATAATGTTATTTTTAAGATTCAAATCTCGTTCTCTTTTAAAAATATAATGTGCCTTAAATTTATACCGCACACTTATTGCTAGCTATTGAATTTATATTAAATTTATTGGATATGATCTCTCTATTTTAAATTTATAATTTAAAAATAGTGTGTTATTTTTTAATAAAAATAAAAAAGACAATTTAAAATATTTTATTATTTTAGTTATCTTTAAAATTTTTAAAAATTGATTATTCAATAAATAATATGTTTTAATCTTTATAATAATTTTTAATTTTTTTTAAATATATTATTTTAAGTATAATTTTAAAGTATAAAGATTATATTGAAAATTTCGATAAAGGTTTAAGGGTTATTAGGATAGTATTCCATTTATAAATTTTGGGAGCTAATATAGACCACCTAATCCGTATTTCTTTTTGCCTAAAAACACCTCTCTCAAGGTGACGTTTTCACAAAACACCATACTTAAAAATGGAGTTTTCTTATCAACACCTATATAACCCATTAAATAATGGGCGTTTGTTAGGTGAAATGTGAAGTGCAATGTTTTTATTTTTTCTTGAAAGTTTATAGATTATTCCATTCCAAGATTGATTAATTAAATTGCTGATAAAGTTTTAACCCGATTGGTATGGGTATTATTGTCAATGCAAGAGGACGTGGGTTCGAGTGCGCTTAATTGCATTATCCTTCTATTTATGGGTTGGGGGCTATGGGTAATTCTAGATATTGTGTCAAAAAAAAAGCAAAAAAAAAAAAGATTAATCAAATTAAAATTAGTACATAACAATAGTATATGATAAGACTTGGAGACCCATACATGATTATGTATAGCGAGTCGAATTTAGATATTTAGGACTCGAGCTTTGCTTTTACCAACTATGTCAAGGTTTCATTGACAAGTTTAATGTCTTTGAAATAATATATTTGTTTTGAGTCTTGTGAATGAAAAAAAATGAGCATTGAAAAATTCTCAGTTTGACTCAAATTTGAAAAATTAGCCTCAATATTTATATAAATATTAGCCTCAATAGTATATGATAAGACTCGGAGACCCATACATAATTATGTATAGCGAGTGGAATTTAGATATTTAGGACTCGAGCTTTGCTTTTGCCAACTATGTCAATGTTTCATTGACAAGTTTAATATTTTTGAAAAAATATATTTGTTTTGAGTCTTGTGAACGGAAAAAAAATGAGTATTGATGGAAAATATTTAAGTCGTAATTAATTGTGACTTTCAAAATTGATAAAAATTAAATTATTTTGATTTAAAAAAAAAGAAAAGAGTAAATTGATGTGTTTGATAGGTATGAAAAAAGGGTTAATTTCTTTTATCATTAGGCCATCTTTTGATGAAAGAGAAGTAAAGATGGATTTTGGTTGGAAGGAAACTGAAAGCAACCGCAAAAATTGTCACGTGACACGTGCTGGTGTTCTCTTGATAAACAAGCACAAGAAATTGTCCAATTTCAATTCCTAATTTCCCATCGGTTCCCCAATTAATCAATTCTTCACTTACTGTCTTCCTCCTCCTTTCTTCCCCAATCAACTTGGTTACGTGCGCCCCCTCAAATCCCTAGCTCACACCATCATGTCGCCGGACGGTGATGGAGCCATCAATGGCTGCTGCCCTTTCTCCTTTTCCTCCGGCGAGAATGGTATCCCCGGATCCCACGACGACACTTGTAAGCACTACACAAGATCCCAATCTTTGTCATCTTCTCCCTCTGCCCTTGGCTCTGATTCTTTTCTCTTAGTGGACTCGAATAAGTTGCGGAGAATTTTCGTTGCTTTCGCTAAAGGCTTCTCAATTGGAGCCGGTCTTAAAGGTGGCTTAGCTCTCTTCTCAATTCTTGCACGCTTGCTGCGCAAAAATCACAAAATATTTTGTTAATTGTTATGTAATAAATCTTTTGTCTCTTGTTCTTTAATTTGATTTGAGAATGACAGAACAGTAATTTCTTGATTTAGGAAAGTTGAGGCGTTTACTAATAAAGAAGCTATTTCTTTGGCTATTAAGGAGACACTTAGATACGGTCTCTTTCTTGGAACTTTTCTTTGGTACATTTGTTTCTGTGAGATGAAATTATTGCTGAACTTGGAGGACATAACATGCAATGCTCTTATCTTAATATTCCTCTCTTTAGTTGAAATGAAAGTTTTTATGAACTTAATTTTGATTTTAGTGGATTGTTAAATTTTGCAAAAGGATCATAAAATGGAGGGCGTGAGTAGCAGACTAGTTGCGGGGCCTTCCATGCTTCTAATCGGGCATAACACACAAAGATAAAAGTTTAGCCATATACATACTCATGCGAGTCTTTGTGTTGGCATCACGTGGAATCAAGAGCAAACGGTCAGGAAGGTGTGAAAACTTCTTACTTGGAAACATGGTGACATATTCCTTATGTGTCTCTCCTCTTCGCAAATTTTGTATGTTTCTATTGTTAAATTATTTTTGTTTTCTGTTTTTTTCTTTTGTTCCCTACTATTAAACTTTCTTGCAATTGTTTTTGTTGAATCATGATTATTATGGGTCGTAGACGTTAGGGTGGCTAATAAATTTTCCATCCTCACCCTTTTTGATCCTTCATACCGAGCAAAGCCTAAGCCTCTCTGGAATTCTAGTCTTCTGGATTATGAGCCCAGTCTTTCCATTCAAGTCGGTAAACTCTTTTTAATTTCCTTGTAGGAAGATTTAAGAGAAAAGGAAAACGTTGTCTTGTAACATTTTGTATGCATTCCAAATATATCAGTCTATATACAAATGAGTCTAATCAATGAGCCAAGGGACTCCATTATTCCTTTTCTTTGTCTTTTTTAACTACCATTCAACTTTGTTAAAGCTTTGTTTTAAGATTTGTATAATGTTTAATTTAAATACTTTTATATTGTATAATGTTTTAAGATTTGTAATTTATGATAAAATTATTTCTTTTATGTATATATTATTGATTTTCACATTATTTTATGTATATATTTTATTTTAAATCTATCTATATGTGCACGTTTTCTTATAAATCTAGTTAAATAACTTATATCTTTTTAAAACTTCAATCTTATTTATATTTTTGCTTATTCCAAAAATTTCATCAGACATAAATTATTTATATTAAGTTTTATTGCATATATATTACTTATATTATTTCTATTTACCATTTTGTATACGGTTTATTTTCAAAAAAATGGTTTCGACACATATATTTTCGAACTATTTGTAATAGGCCCATTTTGCCTGGCCCATTTTAAAATAAACTAAATTAAACTAAAATAAAACCAATAATAATAGTCCAATAATAATGTCCATTTACAATTTTCCAAGTGTAACAGCCCGATTTTGGCCTTAATCGGAATGGTGGTTTCGGGACTACGAATCTGAGTTAGAAAAATATTTTTAATATTATTTTTAGTGTTAATTATATATGTTTGAGCATGTGTTAAAATTTCACAGGCAAACTTGTCCGTTTGTGTGTTCTATTTATGAAAAAGGACTAAATTGCACATGTGGTAAAAGTAACATTTTATTTAATTGAGTGGTTTAATTGATTTGTCTTCTTTTGCATGTGGCCTTATGATGCAAATTAACCATTTGGATTCTTAGTGGACGGCATTATGCTTTTATAATGCATTTTTTTTATATATTCGTTTTTATAAGTTAAGTTTATTGATATATGTACTATATATCATAAGCTGATTATAATAAAGAAAACATAAAAGAACAAGCTGCATGCTCATCTTTAGTTTCTTTATTCATTATGTTGTAAATTATTCATTGCTATGAAATAGTGGACGGTAACATGTGGTGTTAGCATGCTTTTATAAGTTACTTTAAATGTTAGTGATAATATATTTATATATTAAAATATATAATATAAACTTATAATAAAATAAAAGCATAAAATGAAAGGAAGACATGCATGTTCATCTTTCATTCTCCTTCATTACCGAAACTTAAAGGAAGAAGAAAGAAATTTAAGCTCTCACCATTCGGCTTCTTGCATGCTTGATTAGGTAAGCATTTAGCTTGGTTTTTTTTATAATTCTTACAATTTTAAGATAGTTGTTTTGAGTTTTAAGTAGCCCATGTTTAAATTTGTGATTTGGTTGAGATTTTTGTGAAATGCCATTGAAGAAAATTTGATGTTCATGTTGTTTAATGATAGGAAATGATACTTGTATGTTAGATTAACAAGTTTATCTTTAGAACTACTGATGAAATTGAGTATTTTGGATTAAATAAATTAATAAATTCTTGAAGGACTAAAATGTGAAAGAAATGAAATGCATGGATTTGTATGAAGCCTAGGAACATTCTGCCCTTAAGGTATTTATTCAAATTGTGTGTATTTTGTGTTTTATGCAAATAGGACTAAATTGTAAAAAGTTGTAAATATTAGGGGCAAAATGATAATTTGCCCATTTATGTGTTTTTGGGCTAAATTGAATAAAAATATATTTGAATGAGTTTAATTTGAATATGTTTAGATCAAGAGCCAAAGAAAACGGATTTGAATCGGGGAAAAGCGAAAATAGTTGAATAGTTAGTTTTCGTCGTCCGTCGATATCGGAGGTAAGTCTCTAAGCAAATAATCATCGTAAATTATTTTCGTAAATTAGCATATGCTGAAATTTGGAATTATGTAACTATATGTGAATTAGCCGAATTTAGCTTAGTATAAAATTGATTCGGTTAAGTTATTTGTGTGATATGTGCTATTGAATGTTCGTATAATGAGTTCAAAATGCGTAAAAGATTCGATATATGAAATGATTCGGTGAGAAAAATTTAAAGTATTACTACTACTCGAGCTATGAGCCTAGCAAGCCTTGGGCTGGTAAACTTATCGGGCTTTATGCCTAGCGTGCTTATTGCCGGTGAATGATTATCGACCTCTGGTCTAGCGAGCTTAGTGCTTGGTGTGTGATTCAAGCTCATGCCTAGCGGGTTTTATACCTGGTGACTTATAATACGAGCTTATGCTTACGAAATGATTGAATTATGGTGGCAAATGAACAAGCTAAAGCTTATTCAAGTGAATTAGATTATTTGGCCATAAGGTATGTATTGACTTAAGTACAAATTATATCTGATGTTTATTGATTAAGTAAGTTGATAGATAAGTAAGTTGATGTTGTTTACTTGCAACATTAGAGTATTCAATGGATGTATGAGTATTTATACATAAATAAGTTCGGCCATAGGGAGATTTTATGGATATACATTCGGACATGTGGAATTACTTATATAAATATATGTTCTTTCGATTGTATGGAGTTAAGTTGTATATGGTACTTATTAAATTGGTGGTATTCGGCTAAGATGATCAAATTGTACTATGTGATTTTATTAAGGTTATAAAATGATTTGGTGTATAATAATGAATGTTTGATCATGTAGTTATAATTGCTTAAGACTTACTAAGCTAAGTTAGCTTACTCTGTGTATTTGTCATTCTGTTTTATAGACATAATCAAGCTATGAGCTCAAGGGATTGTCAACGAAGTCATCCACACTATCGACTTACTTTGGTATATTTAAAGTTTGGATTTTTGAACTTAAGGCATGTATAGGCTAGCTTAATATTTGGATGATATTTTGTAATGTTTATAAGCCATGCGAAAATGGCTATACTTTTGTGTATAAGTATGATTAATGTTTGGAGTTTAAATGAAATAGTTTTTGGTTAACAGTAGTAATGTGATTTTGAAAAATCACCAAAAATAGGAGAAATGGAATTATAGAGTGAATAGGATATAGACTTAAATTTTATTATGTCTATTTTTATATGAAAGAAACAAAGTAGGCAAAGGAATTTTATATTATGAGATATTTAAATTTTAGTGAGACTGGTTCTGAATGACTTCGTGATTCCCTGTTCTGTCTTGAAAAATTTGTTAAAAATTGTACAAAAATAATCATGGAGCATAGTTTATATGATTAGAAACCTTAATGAGTCTATATTTGATTAGAATAAACAAGAAAATTATTGAAAATTATTTACAATGAGATAACTGATTTTTTGTAAAGATAGGTCAGAACTATCAAACAGTGAAATAGGGGAAACTTTGATGAATAAACTGTACTAATTGGCCATATGAAAAATTCTGAAAAAATTATGGTAAGAATATATATGAGTATAGTTTCAAGGAAAATTTACGGATCCAAATTTTGAGTTTCGTAGCTCAAGTTATGGTCAATTTAGTCAACATGACACAGTTGGACAGTTTTAATTTTTATGCCCCGAATTAGTAGTCAAGTCTAGTAATGCCACATACTCGACTCCGGCAAAGGTCTCGGGTAAGGGGTGTTACACCAAGCCCAAACCAAATTAAAGCCCAATAAAATACCCAAATCCAAATTACATCACCCAATTTAAAAATCCCAAAAATAGGCCTAATTCGGCCTAGTATTGGCCCAATGAAATTACACGGCACGAATGGCCCAATCAGAGATTTGCAACTGAAGTTTCTCATGCATCTCCTTTTGGAGCTGATCAAGTTTCTCCATTCTCTGATCCATATCCTTTTTTTTCTTTCTTGTTCCGTAGGATGCGTCTCGGGTAAGGTTTTGTCGGTTTCTAGGTTGCTGAAATATATGTTATTTATCAGAATCTTTTAATGGCCTTTAATGCATGAAATGAAATGAATGACCAATGCAAATGCATGAAATGCGAAAGAAGTCGACTCTGATTCAATTCCACTTAGGAAACTTTATTTGAAAAACAAAGCTCTTTACATAAAGTAGATTACAAATACGGCTTTGCTCTAACACCTAAGGCCTTAATTTTTGTAAGTAGAGAGGTTAATTCTCGTCCTCGATCTGACCGTGTCTCGAACTGAATGCTCAATACATCAGCTTGTATAGCCAAAGTCTGTAAATATTCTGCTATCTCTCGCATTTGGGTTATAGCCTCCCCCATGAGGTAATCTCTATCTCTGACTTGATTCTGGGAATGGTGAAGCTCCTCTTCCCTTTGTTCTTTATTTGCCTCTAGAGACTGGATATGGCTTTGGCTGTTTAGCAAGGCCATTTCTAATTCCACGATCTTCTTCTTCATTTCCTCTATTTGGCTCAAGCTTGTCCTTAATTCTTTTATCGAGTTACGGTTTCTCGTTGATGCTTTGAGGATCTCTCAAGCTCTGCGACTCTAGCCTTTAACTTGTTTTGTTCGCCTTGGCTTTCTGAAAGGTTCTTTTCCATAAGTTCGTTTCGTGTTTGAGCCTCTCTGAACTTTTCCTCCCATTGATTAGCTTTAACCCTTTCGCCTTGAATCTCCACGCGCGCCATTGATCTGAGTTTTTCCTAACCCTAGCGGTCCACATTGATAGCCGCATTTTCTTATAATCAGTCTTTAAGCTATTGAGATCCTCTTCAACTCGTTCTTTTCCTTTTCTGAATTTCTCTGCTTCTGCCTTTTGGACGTCAGCATCCAACCCTAGATGCATTTTCTCTTCTTCTAATTGTTCTATTTTTTTCTCCAGCTCTCGATTCCTTTATTCAAAATCTTGCTTTATTATCTCCCATTCGGATGGGACAACTCGTAGACATTCTTCTATTGATCGAGGGTTATCTAGACTCGATCTCGGAATGTTATCGTTGATTCTTTTGCTTAGCCACACTTTATACTCGGGAGTCACCCTCTCACCCATAGTCACTGTCTTCATTCGACGCGTTTGCTTCCAAGCTTTTTCAACCTCTCTAATCTTCTTCTTATAACTCTCTCCCGTGTAAGAGAATTCGCTTTGCACCAACCCATACGTTGCTGGCACGAATTGCCTAGACTTGTATTGCCTTGCCGCCAGCAAAGGGGAGTACCCGATGGCTCCCCAAATTCCGGGTAAAAGAACCCAATTAAAATCTCCACATCTGTAAAGTACCTCTTCAGGCACCATCCATGGAGCTTTCCACTCAATATCTTCTTCCTGAAGGTTTTGAAAGATTGTCGTCCATTCCTCTTCTGTTATATCTTCTCGTCTAGACATGGCTACTTCCTCTTTTAACGGTGAATAACCCTTACATAAAGGTCGACAAGAGGCTTTATCCATCTTCCAAAAATGACTATAGAACCATACTGTTAATAACTGCGCACACCCAATAAACCTTCCTCTCTCGTTTCTTCTTCTGCATGCGTTTAATGATCCGAAAGTCTCATGAGAATTGCTTGGACAGTGTAACTTGTTTATCCAA
This sequence comes from Gossypium bickii, assembly GCA_025503065.1. Taxonomy (NCBI): domain Eukaryota; kingdom Viridiplantae; phylum Streptophyta; class Magnoliopsida; order Malvales; family Malvaceae; genus Gossypium; species Gossypium bickii. The sequence goes on from CP106711.1 coordinate 139,331,180, forward strand.
CCGATCAAATAGATCCACAATCGCTTCATCTATGTGTCTTAGGGCTTTGGGGAAAATGACCAACCCAGAAATGCTTAAGGCAAAATATCTACTTTCCTCCTCACATCGTGAGTGTGTTAGAATCAAATCTCTTAAATTTACCCAAGGAATACATCTCCCTCGCTTTCTCTGAATTAAGCTAAGATCCATTCTTCACTCATGCCCGTGATTTTCATCAATTTCTTCGCAAAAGGGGGAACATAAGCAGGCCTAATATAAACTTTATCAGCCTGTATCCTTGGACTACGAAGTAAGGTGGTATATTCTTCTATGGTTGGCACTAAATCCACATTCCCAAAAGTGAAACAACTGTATGCGGAATTCCAACACTGCACCATAGCCCGAAACAAGTTTTTATCTATCTTAACATCCAGTAAATAAGAGATATCGCCATAACTGTAATAGAACATCTGTTTAGGCTCACATTCCCACTGAGTCCAAATATCCTACAACTCTTGAAGCTCATTCTGTGTCACGCTAATGCGGGTGTAGTCCCGCAGCTCTGACGTGTAACTTTCAGCTAAGCTATCCCCTTTTTCCAACTGCAGCTTTTTTGACCATGCGCGCACAGCCGCATTGTCCTGTACTCTATCAAGAAAGCTGTTTTCCATATCAAACTTCCTATTTTAGCAATCGAATAGAAATCGACACCTCTTTAATATGGAATGCCATGCAAAACCAAATTAAAACACAACGAGTTAGTATCGTATAACAGAAATCAAAATAAGCAAAGTATCATTAAACATCCTATCCGAGCAACCATTAAAATTTGACATAGTTCTACCCTAGATAGGCTCTTAGGGTTTACTATATGTGGTTTGGTTTTAAAGAGAGGGTACCCGAACCAGCAGATTCCTCAATCCTCACCCATTATAGGCTCATATGGATCGAGTTCGGTTCAGGGGAATACATTTTCCTATGGCCATACGGAGATGAAAATCTCACGAAACACATAGGTACAGATGTATCCCGGAAGCGGTCCACTAGCCCATGCGAAGGTGAAAACCTCACGAAAGCTTAGTTTCTCACTCCCACTTAAAGGTGAGACCACAACGGTCATGCAATGCAATGCCAAAACACTTCATGAAACTTGACATTATAGCACAAACAAATACATTAAAACACGGTGTGTCAAAACAATTTTCTAAATTTTCAATTGAAAGGACAAAAATTAATCAATTTATGGCTTGACTCTCAACCATTCCCTAGTGGAGTTGCCAAACTGTCGAAACCATTTTTATCGAGTTTTGAAAAAAAGGAACCGACTTTAAAAAACAGGGAGTCACCACCAATCCTTTTTGTTTAGGTGTGATCAAGTCACCTATAAAAATATTTTTAGTCTGCGAAACTAAAAAACAAGTTCGGGAGTCGGTTACGTGCAATGAAGGGTTAACACCCTTGCAACACCCAAAATTGGTACCAAAATTGATTAACATTGTCCTAATGTTTAGGGTAACAAAAATTTGAAAGAAAACTAAACCGGGGTTGAATCACAAGATAATCTCGTTTCAAAGGGATAAAAGTACTATACCCAACACGTTAGGATATAACGCTTTTATGCTCTGACACTGTGATCATCTTTGACCTTCAAAACATGTAAAAAAAAAAGGGTGTTTGGATATTTAGTTGAACGGAAAATCGACAACCAATACGTTAGGGTGTAATTTTCCCTACTTCTAAACACACAAGCATTGCCTCGTTTTTTTTCTTTTTGAAAAATATACAATCTTTAGACTGATTCAATATATGCTTTTAACAAAAGAAAACCATTAGAATGAATTCAAACACATCTAAAACTCGAAAATATTTAGGGTGAAAATTTTGGGAAGAAAATTAATTAAGCCGGAATTGAATCTCAAGATTAACTCATTTTAAAGGGATAAAAGCATCATACCCAACACGTTAGGATATAACGCTTTTATACTCTAACACCGAGGTCATCTTTGATTTTCAAAAACACGTAAAGAGGGTATTTGATTATTTAGTGGAACGGAAAATCGACACCCAACACGTTAGGATATAATTTCCCGTACTTCTAAATACACAAACATTGCCTCGCTTTCCAAAAACGCAATCTTAAAATTGGTTCAATGCACACTTTTGACGAAAGAAAACATTTAGAAAGGATTTGAATACATTTAAGTTTAAAATAAATAATAATGACTATGATAAAAATAAGAAATTATTAAGATAATAAAACATTAAAATAATGATAGCAATATCAACATTGATTAGAAGTAATAATAATAATATTAGAAATAATACTCGTAATAACATTCTAAAATATCATCCATAATAATAACAATATTAATTTAATGGTAAATGACAATAAGAGGGGACTAAGTTAAAAAGCATTCAAACAATCAGGAGTTAAAACAATTACTACTCAAACAAGCGAGCGCAGTGTATAAATTGGACTAAATTGGGGAGTATGCATGAATTACGGAGGCTCATTAAACAATAAATACAAGCATAACAGGATTAATTAAAAACAATATAGGGATATAAGGGACTAAACGCGCAAAATCCTCCATTAATTGAAGAAACACGCGGATCTCATGGGCCAAATCGGGTGGGTCACCGGTTTTAGGTCGATCGATTGTCGCTTTGAAGGCTATCATTAAAAGCCTAAACGGCACCGTTTCACTGCAGTTTACAAAACCGATTAAAAGGACTTAATACTTCATTTACCCTTCCTCCTTTCTAAAAAAAAAAAAAGAAACCCTAAGCCCCTATTCTACTCTCGTCTTTGTTCCCGCCGCCATGACGGCCGACGATTAGTGGCCGAATCGAGACCCTATGACCATCGCCTCTGAATCCAACCGTATGCTTCGTTTCCATGCCCCGATGAATCGCTTTGCTCCGATCAAGACGAAGAAAGCAACTCGACGGTCTTTACTTTGAGGTAAACCCTTCTCTTCTCCCTTTTTTTTTTTTTAAAAATATCTAGACAAAGAAATGCTTGAAACACTAAAAGAATTGGTTCAAAAATGAAAATGAGTAGTCGGAAAAGAAACCTTTTTGTTTCGATTTCTTGATATATTCTCGCATGCGTAAAAAAAAAATACAATGATGGCCTTTTCTTTTATAAATGATCCAAAAAAATAAAAATACAAGCTTTTTCTTTTATTCCTTTTTCTATTCTGTATTTGCTACTATTTTTGTCATTTTTCATTTGTTTGCAGTGCAGACGTGGCCAAGGTGCAGGGGTCGTCACGACTACGATCTGCGCTGGAGGCGTGCGACGCTGTGTGTACCGTGAAGGCTCGCTTCGTGGGCGGAGCGCATATTGGCTCGTGTGGGTCATTGAAACGATGCGAAGGGTGCGTGTAAGGGCGCGGTAGCCCAACCGTCAGCAGTGTTGTGGCGCTGAAGCTCCTGTAAGGTCCTAGGGTTTCTTTCTTCAAACCAATTGGGCTCCTTGGGCCACTTTCGGGTTTGGGCCATTGTAGTTGGGTCTAATATTTGATTTGGGTTTTTAATCGGGTAGTGTTTTAGGCATTTGGGCTTTAAGTCCGGGGTTTGTAAAAGAGACTGGACTATTTTATTATGGTTTTATATTATTTTTGTGTTTTTGGTTTCTGCTTTGGTCAATGAATGGGCTCAGGCATATTTGGGCTCCTACATTTGTTTCGGTAGATGAAATTATTATCGAACTTGGAGGACATAACAGCAATGCTCTTATCTTAATATTCCTCTCTTTAGTTGAAATGAAAGTTTTTATGAACTTAATTTTGATTTATTGTGGATTGTTAAATTTTGCAAAAGGATCATGAAATGGAGGCGGTAGTAGCAGGGATCGGTTGCGGGGCCTTCCATGCTTCTAATCTGGGCATAACACGCAACATAAAAGTTTAGCCATATACATACTCATGCGAGCTGTGTGTTGGCATCACATTTGTGGAATCAAGAGCAAACGGTTTGGGAAGGTGTGTAAACCCTTACTTGGAAACATGGTGACATGTTCCTTATGTGTCTCTCTTCGCAAATTTTGTATGTTTCTATTGTTAAATTATTTTTGTTTTCTGTTTTTTTCTTTTGTTCCCTACTATTAAACTTTCTTGCAATTGTTTTTGTTGAATCATGATTATTATGGGTAGTAGAAGTTAGGGTGGCTAATAAATTTTCCATCCTCACCCTTTTTGATCCTTCATACCAAGCAAAGCCTAAGCCTCCCGGAATTCTAGTCTTCGGATTATGAGCCCAGTCTTTCCATTCAAGTCAGTAAACTCTTTTTAATTTCCTTGTAGGAAGATTTAAGAGAAAAAGAAAACGTTGTCTTGTAACATTTTGTATGCATTCAAAATATATCGAGTCTATATACAAACGAGTCTAATCAGTGAGCCAAGGACTCCATTATTCCTTTTCTTTGTCTTTTTAACTACCATTCAACCTGTTAAAGTCAGTAATTCAAATGTTTGCCTCTCTTTGCCTTGTCACTCTGTATTTAAAAGTTCATTCGATCTTGGTATCATAGCAGGAACTTTGATGCTTAAATCCAAAATTGTTGAAAGCCTAAGTATGTCATAGCATATGTGAAGAGGAAGTGTAAAAAGATTTGCTTGAATTACAAGTGATCACACTTTTTTTTTTGTTTGCACATTTGGAAAGGGCATTATGTAGCTTAGATATTGTGTAGCTTTACAAGTTGTATATGTAATGGATTCCGATAAGCACGATATGGGGAAAGGTTAATATATTTTCTAGGAAAGACAAGTATGTATTTATGTATGTATTATTATTTTTTGGGAGAATAACTTGGAGGTGAAATCATTCGTTTTTTCAGTCATCGTACATTTTGAAGCAAGACAATTTGCCCCCATCATATAGGTCCTTTCTCAATAAACATGGTGGAAAGGATCTTGTCATCTTGCAAGGTGTAAAAGAGATTGCCAGTGGTCTTCCATTCACTAATTTGGAAGCAATAGAGAAACTTTACAAGGCATCGGGTAGATGTTAAGTTAGATCCAAACATGGAAATCCCTTGCTCGGTACAATCTTTGTTTCTCCCATTTATGTTGTTCTCGCTTTAGGAGCATTAATGTGTATATCTTTTTGTATGTGTTCCTTCTTTAGTTGCCTCTCTTTCTTCCTTTGGGACTAAACCAACAACAAAGAAAGTCCTTTCCCCACTGCATAGCTCCACTAAATGAATAAGACTTTACCTTTGTGCTTTAATTATCTTGAACCATGTCTTGAGTAAGATCGCTAGAGTCGGGTGCTTTTTCCATACAGGACAGAGATGGAGGCCTATAATGTCATCATGAATATTAAGTTAGGTGCTTATTGCATAGAAGTGTTTGGAAGAATTTGAATAAAATAAGTAAGGTCTTGGTTAAGAAATGCAAAATGACTCTTAAGCTTTTGGCTTCCTTCATTCTGTTCTACCTAATAAAGCTTATTCTTAGGAGAGATAAAGCTCCCTTCATGCAGCTTTTATCGTAAAATTCAACAGAAAGCCTGAAAACTAAATGAGAGGGTATGAAGAGATTTGAATAGAAAAAGTGCATGTCTGAACATGAATGCACAGTTCTTATTTTGTTGCTCTGTGATTTTGAGAACTAATTTAATGCTTTTTTGTCTTCTTTTGGTATTTAATGCTGATTTTTCATGTTAAAGTTCCTAATGAAGGCATTTTTGAAATATTAAGATCATGCGCTTATTATCTCTGCGCTTATCCATTTCCATGTAAAACGCTTTATTGTTCTTTTGCGGTGCCTATAAATCTTGCAATCATCGATTTAAAACTTCTTCCAAAATATAAGTTATTAGGATATGGATAGTGGATATATTGGTGTAGTTTAACCATCGTATTGTGTTTAATTGATCCCTTTGTGATAAGGTCCTTATAATGATTGCTTTAAGCAAGATGCTTGATTGCTTTGAAATAAAATGAGTGTCTTTCTGTAATTATTTTGTTTGTGTTTTCTGCTTAATTTACTCGGATACCTTTAGGAAGTTCGAATAGACTTTGAATTTGAGTACTCAAGCTACTATTGCTTGAAGTTTCTTTGGAAAAGGGTATATTGTTACTTTTGAGAAGCTTAAGCCCTCAAGTTATTTGCGAGATGATACATGGGAATCAATCATGCGATGCACGTGTTATTTCTTTTTCACCGAAGGGTATAAAAGGGCATTACTAGTATTTCTTCCAGTTTATTTAATTCTGCGTTAATAGTTCATCGTCAAGACCTCTTAAAAAGGTAATGCGATTAGACTTGTTTCTCTTTCTTGAAGGTCATTTAATTGAAAATTGGTGAATTTTTCACTTAGAATTAGCTACTTATTATCAAATGAAAAGGGAACTTTTTACTTCATATGGTTTAGATTTTAGATTATAACCTTTACTTTGAGTCCTTCGTGTAACCACAGTGAGGTAAATGCCCTTTAAAATTTGATGTGCAATTGAAGTTGTTATAAAATATGGATCTTTTGTTGCCAAAGATGCTTTGCTTCATGCATGTTGAGGTGGACAAAGAATTATATGTGCAATTTGGTTTTAAGCACATCATAAGTTTCTAGTAAAACCTACTTGTGCTGGTCTTTTGCTTCCTTTTTATTCATTCTCTCTCTCTCTCTCTCTCTCTCTCCCCTCTTCCAAAAAAAAAAAATCTCAGCTATAACTGAGAACAATGTTGTTGTCGTTACTGTGTTTATACACACGCATGCTCTATAACATATCTGTCGACAAAGTTCTTTTTGACTTTAATACAGTGCCTTCCACAATATTAAGAAAGGGTATTGTTGGTACTGCCAGATTAAGCTTATTTTTGTCTGCTTATTGCACATCTGCTTGGTTAGTGTTCTACTATTTCTAATGTATTTCAACTTCAAATTGTGGTTGACAGGTGAACTTAGTAATTGTACATAATGTATAAGTGTATGGATGTTTGGTAAGATTTATATTTTATGCCTATGAACTTACTAAGTTTCTATAAACTTACTTGAGTGTGTTCAATGTCTTATGTAGATTGAAGTATAAATATACGGAGGATCGGATCAACACTGAGGATTACACTATCAAGACTATCTCCGGTAGCTTTTGTAAATTTCCTTTTTGATTTATATGGCATGTACATATTTGATGATTATATAAATACTAAAACTTGTTTAATGAATATGCATTAAAGAGTGATGAATATGCTAAATAATATAATTATAATAGAAGTATGAATTGGTATCAAAGTGGATTGGATTGGTTGGTTTTAAAACTGCAGGGAAGATTGGATATTTATAAAAGGGCTATATTGAATTCATAATAAAAATAATATTAACTCGTTAAACTTAGGTAATGCCTCATACCCTATTCTGGCAACGAATACGGGTAGGGGGTGTTACACTCACTCCCCTTTCTTTCTTAATCCTTGCAGGTAATGCTCAGTAATGAGGACTTGGGCCTATGGATGACCCGATGGAGGTCATACTTTGGAAATAATGTTTTCAAACATTAGTAAACTTCTTTTTCGCTTTATTTTAATACTTTTACTATTTTGGGTTTAAAGTTGTAATAAGGCCTCTGGGATATGTTTTAATTTGCTTTATGTTTGACGTACTTATTATTATTTTTGAACTGTTTTAAACGGGGATTTTCTGAAATCATAAATAACAGATTTCTAAAATTGATTAACAAATGGGTTTCATAACAAATATGTACAAATAATTTAACTTGGATTTTCCATCGAATTTTATCAACATCTTTTTCAAAAGTCACAATTTTAAAGTTCACTAGTTCAATTTTCGATTCATCAATCAACCTCTCGAGATTAGTAGTTTTTATAATCAAACTTGTTTTCTTAACTATAAACAAATAACGACAACTTTAGTAAGAATCACAAGTTATTTACACGTTTTCTTCATGTGACATACCGATCCCATTCATATCGCATGGGCCGGGTTTGGGTGTTACATAGATCCCTTTGTTATTTCGATATTTAGCATTTAGACCCTAAATTTTGATTTATTTCTAAATTTGCCCTAAATCTGTTTGACTTTGCTTGTTTGTCATTTATTTGTTTTATTATTATGGTTTATTTTAAAAAAAATAATTCTATATTGTCAATTACAGCCATTTTCATCCTAATTTCTTTTATGCATATTATTTACGTTAAATTTATATATTATTTGCTTTGAATATTCACACACACACACACACACACACATATATATATATTAGTTAGTTTAAATTATTTCTACAAATTATTTTAAATTCTTCTTATGTATTATTTATTTTAAAATTTTTTTGTATATATATATATTATCCATGGTAAACCTTTTTATATTAGTAAATTAAGATTAATTGTTAGTTTGAGTTGTTTTTTTATTTATTAACTATTTCAAAATCATTTTATATATTATCTTATTATTAAGAATGTTTTGCATAATACTTTTTAAATATTTTATCATTGCCCTTTATGTTATTTATTTTGAAATTATTTTGGGTATGTATATATATTATTTATTATGTCTTATTTATAATAGTCACTTTTATAACATCCATTTCAAATCTTTTATATATTATTCGCTTAGAATTGTTTTATGTTTTATTTCAGATTTTCTTATTACTTGTTTCGTATTGTGATAATGTAGATATTACGATAAGGTGTTATGTGATTATTGCTATTATGTGTATGGTAATTCTTGTTTTATATTTATTTGTACTTTGCGATTTAATAGTATAGCATTTCATTTGTAAATAATTACTCTACATTGTATGTTATTATTCTATCGCATTTTATTTGTTTAAAAAGTCATGTTTAATGTCGTTCAAGTTTTAAAATCATTTTTACTCAAAGTTTTTTTTAAAATAAGGCAATGCTCGTGTTTGGAGGTTTGGAGAAAATCGTGCCCTAACTTACTGGGTTCCGATTCTTCTCTTTAAAACCTAGCAACCGAGTACCCTTTTCTCTGTTAAATCAAAACGCACAATATTATTCTCGGGAATTTGAGACATTGCGCCCTAACTCACTGAGTGTAATGTTTTATCATCTCGAGATAAGAATTTCAAAAAAACAAAGGCAATATTTTGTATTCGAGAATTTTGAGAAATTGTGCCCTAACTTACTGGGTTCCAATTTTTCATAAGGCCCAAATAATCGAATACCCTTCTCAAACTTTATTACTGGTTTTTTAAAAATCAAAAGATAAATTTGATTTTGAGAATATAAGATGTTGTGCCCTAACTTACTAAGTACGACATTTTATTTCTTCGAAATAAGAAGTTTTGGCATCTTGGTAGCAGTTGATTACATGTCAAAATGGGTAGAAGCGGAAGCTTTACCTACCAATGATGCTAAGGTAGTAGTTAAATTTCTCAAGAAATTGTTCTCTCGATTCGGGTCACCTAGAGCTATCATTAGTGATAGGGGTACTCATTTCTGTAATGCTCAATTTGAAAAAGTTCTAAAGAAATATGGAGTACACCACAGGACAGCTACCCCATATCACCCTCAAACCAGTGGGCAAGTTGAAGTAGCTAACCGAGAACTTAAGCGTATCCTAGAAAACACGGTTGAATCAAATAGAAAAGATTGGGCATTAAAAGTAGATGATACTTTATGGGCCTATAGAACAACATTTAAAACACCTCTAGGGACATCCCCATACAAACTTGTATACGGGAAAAGCTGTCATCTACCATTCAAATTAGAACACAAAGCTTTTTGGGCAATAAAGTTTTTGAATTCTGATCTTAAAGTTATAGGAAAGAAAAGAATGCTGCAGATAAACGAGCTAGACGAATGGAGAACTGAAGCCTATGAAAATTCAAAACTATACAAGGAAGCAACGAAATGACGCCATGACGCTCGTCTCAAGAGATCAAAACAATTTGAAGTAGGGGACTTAGTCCTGCTATACAACTCAAGGCTTAAACTATTCCCAGGAAAGCTGAAATCAAGATGGTCAGGCCCATTCATGATCAAAACGATTTTTCCATACGACACAATCGAGGTAACTCACCCCACTAAGGGCACATTCAAGGTAAATGGTCACCGACTCAAAATTTATAATGGTGCAGATTTTGGAGATATGAGAGAAGAGCTTCTGCTCCATGAACCTCTTTTTTAGAACCGAAAATAGGGAAAGTCTAGCTTAAGACTATAAACAAGCGCTTCTCGGGAGGCAACCCGAGCACTAACTTCCCTAATATTATATTTTTTATTTTTTATTATTCAGAATCTAACTTCATATTAATTAAATCTAACTAAAATGCAGATTTAAGATCACACGGCCTTACACACGGGTGTGCCCGTCGCCGTGTGGAAGCCAGGGGACAACCCATGGGCGGGCCAATATCCGTGCACGACATAGAAGAATTTTTTTCCCAACACGGCCTGTGATAAAAAAACACGGCCATGCCGACTACCCGTGTGAGGTCACTAACTTATTGAGCACGGGCGAGACACAGCCGTGTCGACTAATCGTGCGAAGTTACTAACTTCTCAAACACGGGCGTGGTTGACTGAAAAATGGGCACGAAGCAACAACACGCTACCAAACAAGGTCGTGCAAGGCGGCCGTGTGATTCAACACGCCCTCGGTCCACGGGCGTGGGAAAGCTTCAAAATTGAATATCTATTTAAACCCCACAGCCCTTCTCCTTCTCCTCTCATTCTTTCTTCCTTCTGTTTCTTTCTTCCCTTAGAAAAGGTGTCCAGACTTTTGAGCTACACTAAAACCATGTCGAAGAAGCGTAAGAAGGCAAGCATAGTTTCCTCAAGGGAGACACTACACATGAGTTCATGCCGGCCATTTCAGCTAATCACCAAGCCAAGGATCTTTGAGACCATTTAGTTTTTTCTTTACATTTATTTTCCCCTTTATCTTACTTATCTATACTTCTTTTTTAAGGTTGCCTTAGACATGGTCTATCCCAACTTTTTTAAGGTTGCCTTAAACGGGTCTATTCCAACTTTTTTTAAAGGTTGCCTTAGACATGGTCTATCCCAACCTGTTTAAGGTTGCCTTAGATATGTCTATCCCAACCTTTTTTTTATAGGTTGTCTTAGACAAGGTCTATCTCAACCTTTTAAGGTTGCCTTAAACGACTCTATCCCAACCGTTTTCAAAAGTTGCGTTAGACAAGAACTATACCAACCTTTTTAAGGTTGCCTTAAACATGTCTATAACAACCTTTTTCAAAGACAAGAACTATACCAACCTTTTTAAGGTTGCCTTAAACATGTCTATAACAACCTTTTTCAAAGGTTGGCCTTGACTAGATCTTTCCCAACCTTTTTAAAAGGTCAGCATTGACCAAGCTTTTCACAACCCTTCAATAAGGGTCGGCTTATGTTGACTTATGGCGACGTTTTTGAAAAAGCGTCGCCATGCATATGCCAATTGTACTATAGACGACCATTTTGGAAGCGTCGAACGAAGCGTCGCGAAACCTATGCCAACCCTTTTTGCGTCATCTTAAGTCAAAAAAAGTGTCGCGGTAGGGTTGTTTTGTTGTAGTGATTGGGCATGCTTTGGACGGCATGGAAGCATTTTTGTGGTTGAAATAAACAATTAAAAACAAAGGTTTAATGGGGTTGAAAGAAATAATTGAAAACAAAAGATAGTGGCTGATATATATATATATATATATTTAAGGAGGACATTCAAAGATAACAATTAAAGAAAATTGTAGAACAATTGGGCATGCTTTGGACGGCATGGAAGCATTTTTGTGGTTGAAATAAACAATTAAAAACAAAGGTTTAATGGGGTTGAAATAAATAATTGAAAACAAAAGATAGTGGCTGATATATATATATATAAGGAGGACATTCAAAGATAACAATTAAAGAAAATTGTAGAACAATTGGGCATGTTTTGGACGGTATGGAAGCATTTTTATGGTTGAAATAAACAATTAAAAACAAATGATAGTGACTGATAATTTAAATCAATTAACAAGCATAGGAGATGAATTTTAATTGCTTCAAATGGATGAGTGGACGGCACAATTGGAAATAAATAATACATGCTTAATGAGCCAAACACAAAAAATAGTGCAAAATGCAGAACCCCTATTTCTAGGATGTTACAAATTACCTCCGAAGTTGAGTCAGATTCATAGTGTTTTCCATGTCTTTATGTTGAGGCGTTATTGATCGAATCCGTCTCACATAGTACTAGTAGAGGAAGTTGAGTTAAAACCTGACTTGTCGTTCGAGGAAGAACCAGTAAAAATTTTAGATCGAGATGTTAAGGTGCTAAGAAAGAAGTCAGTACCGTTGGTTAAAGTTCTATGGCACAATCACGGAGCGGAGGAAGCTACATGGGAGCCTGAGGACATGATTCGACAGCAATACCCTCACCTCTTTTAACTAGGTAAATTTTGAGGACGAAATTTTTTTAAGGGGATAGAATTGTAATATCCTAAAATTTGAGTTTTTATATGTTGCATTATTTTGGTGCTCAGCTAGTTAAATTATCCAATGTGTGTGTTTATATAGTCCTGAGAAGGCTGAGGATTTATTTTGGATTTGGAATAATTTTTGGTATTTTTGGTATTTTTGGTATTTAGTGCTGAGGGTTGTGGACCCTCATCCGGTGAAAATCAACTATTCGAGGCTGTCCGCAATCGTGAGGCATCAACGATTCTGGATTTTCCACCGGGTTGTGAACAGTCAACCAGGGAGAACCGGCAAATAGTAATTGTTCGCGATTTTAAGGGTAAAAACCTAGACCGTTTATTTTAGAGTAGATTTACTATAAGTGTTAATGATCTAATCGAGCGTTATAATATTTTTAGGTGTCGACGATCAGGAAAGTGTAGTGTTTACCGTAATCAGGTGTGTAATCTCACACCGTATTTCATGGGTTAGATAATTATATCGTATTAATCGCTTGATTAAATCACATGTTAGTGAAATCGGGTAAAATGGCATTTTTTATCACTATAGTGGTAAAGACTATGAAATCGGTATTAAGATTGTGAAAATTACGAAATTGCCCTCAATGGGCCAAATCGATAAAAGTGACTAAATGGGCCAAATGTGATATTTGATATATGGGCCAAGTGTGATATGTGCTATATGGCCAAAATGTGATACGGGCCAGATTGTGAAAATTTTTGTAATGGGCCATATGTTAGCAATTATTATATGAATGGATTGTTGTAAATGAATTTGCATACTATATTCATGATTTGCATGGGTTGGGATATTTGACGAAGAGAAGTTACGTAGCTTTGCTACAAAATTCAGTGGCTTGTCCACAAATTGATATACTGACTAAATGCCTATTTTGGTGTGTTGGCGAGTTGGGAGACTAAAGCTCCCCACAGTGTCTGGTTGGTACGGGTGGTGTGTAGTGGATGGAAATTTAAGTTTGGTTTTGGGAAATGCATATCACATACATTCTATACATGTTATTATGTTATAATTGTAAATGGGCTTTGGCCCAATAAATGCTTAATCAGACTTTGGCCCAATGGACAATGGTAAGTGAGTTACACACCGAGTTCTCGTGAACTCACCCCGCTTTTTTACTCTTACTCTTCTCAGCTAATGATCAGTAACGGAGACTTGGGCTGTGGACGACTCGGTGGAGGCCATACTATGAATAATGGGTTATTTAAATTTTGGATTTCTTTTAAGTACTTTTAATCATTTTACTATTCTAAGTTAAGTTGTAATAAGGCCTTGGATAAATTTTTAATATTGCTTTATGTTCGATGGATTTTATAAATTGTTTTAAATACTTCAAGTGGGATTATAATTTCTAAAAACATAAATAAACGTTTTCTCAAATAGATATGTAACATCCCGAAATTGGGCCTAGTAGGATTGGGCTCAATGGGCCTTGAGCGTAGTAGCGTTTAAATTTTTGGAGAAGAAGAGATTGGCTTAAATGCAAGTTGGACCTATTAGATAAGTGATTTTGGAAGGTTAGAGGGCTTCTATGAAGTCCTGTAACATCCTGAAAAGGGCCTATGCATTTTCGGTTTAATTGTACGAAGTGACATGTTTTATGTACTAAGAATAAATTTTGAATATTTCTGGAAACCCGGAAATGAATGAAAATGATTTGGAAATGAACATTTTTGGAAACCTGAAAATGTATGGACATCATTTAGAAATGATTCAAAAGAGGAAAGTGAACATTTCTGGACACTTGGAAATGTAAGGAAATGATTCAAAAGAGGAAAGTGAACATTTCTGGAAACTTGGAAATGTAAGGAAATGTCAAGTTTACAGAGCCGAACGAAAATTTTTGGAAACTTAGAAATGACTTAGAAATGTCAAGTTTTAAAGTTTAAAAGAGGAAGTTAAGGCAAGGTGGCCTTAAAAGAAAAAGTTGGTGAAATTTGATACACAAACAGGCTTGGAAAAGTGGCCTGAAGATGCCACTTAGGGCCTCTGGAAATGGCGCCACATGCAAGGTGTTGGGCCTGAGTTCGAGTCACTTGGGAAGCAAATAAAGGGAGTTTTATTTTTGCTTCCAGAAGCCTGAGGTGGACGGCACAAGCCTTCTAGAAAGGAGGAGTTTTATTTTCATAAATATTCGATTAATAAGGTGATAAATAAGGGATTTAATTTGGATTATTTTTGAAGAGATAATAAAGGATTATTCTCTAATTATTTTAAATTAAGGAGATAAACTTATCAATAAAGAAGAGTGGTGGCCAAGTAAGGGATTCTGAGTAGTAGTTTCGGCTATAAAAGGAAGAAAATAGGGCTACTCATCAATTTTTCTTCCTCCTCTTCTCTCTGTCGAATTTTTGAGTGCTCTCTTCTCTTCTCTTCTCTTTTTCCTTTGTCAAGCCGAATCTATAGTCCACCATTGTCAAAATTCTCAAGTTTTCTTTTCTTCCTATTTCTTCTTACCAATCCATTCAAAAGTCGAATCTTAGAAGGGCTTCAAGCATAGGTGCTGTTGATTTCTTCAAAGGTAAGAACAAGTTTGATTTCCATTCTTTTCTTTTAGATTAGCCGAGAGATAATCTAACCCCATACATATTATGGTTGCCGAATATGGAAGGATCGTTCGGATTATCAGAGTAGTCGACTAAAAGGAAGAATATTCGGGATTTCTAAGATTAAGGTAAGACATGTGAATATTCAGCCAAAGGCCTTGATTTATGTTTCGATGATTAAGATTAAGTCTAACATAAGGTTTTAGGGATTTCGACATTCCTAGGGAAATAAGGAACAGTTTCGGGATTTGTTGGTGTTCCAATCGGCAACAAGGTAAGAATACTAATCCTACTAGGATTTGGAATTTTGGCCGAATGGCTTTTTATTAAAGTATAAGTGATAAATAAAATGTAGGGATTAAGGATCTAAGCATTAGATCAAGCTTTTCAGGATCTCAAGGAATTTCTAAGCGAATCAGGTGTGTACCCCACACTACTTTATAATATGTATTATGGCTATGTTTATTAATATATGTGTTATTAAGTATATGAAAGTGGCTAAGGTACCATGTTATGGTACTAAGTACTCAGGTACGTTTCCTACTTCTACTAGGAATATGAAAAATGTTATTCGTAACATGAGAATATGATAAGAATGTGAACTTTGGCATGTAATTGCAAAATATGTTATGGGCATATGGGTTTGTTTGAAAGGGAAGTGAAAAGTGGTGACCTAAGACCACGATGTCTGAAAGTGGTGACCTAAGACCACGATGTCTGAACGTGGTGACCTAAGACCACGAATGCGGTGACCTAAGACCGCAATTTGGAGTGTAGCGGAAGGAGGGTCGACTTAGTAGTCCCAGGTGTGTGTGGCCGGAGTGCTGCACGGGGTGTGTAGCGGATGGACAATTAGGTTTGGGTTTGGGAATGCATCATGACTTGTATTTTATGTTTTGAATGTGTAACTATTGTATGCCTCATTCTATTATGATTTAGTGTCGTGTACACATTGAGTCGGTTTGACTCACCCTGTTG
Organism: Gossypium bickii; assembly: GCA_025503065.1. Lineage (NCBI taxonomy): Eukaryota > Viridiplantae > Streptophyta > Magnoliopsida > Malvales > Malvaceae > Gossypium > Gossypium bickii. The sequence continues at coordinate 139,347,105 of CP106711.1, forward strand.
TGGGACCATGTTTGGTGTTGAGCAGTGATGATGGGCCAGGGACGGCGGTAGCTATGGTGGCCATGCTCAACATGAAGTTTATATTTTTATGGACTCTTGAATTTATTTTAGTACTTTGAATTATTTGGAAATTATGTGATGTAATAAGGCCATAAGGCCATAGTTGAATTGTTTTTCATTTATTTTTATTTATTATGTTTACGAGTTTTATATATTAAATTTTTAAGAATTAATTTCTTTTAAACTAAACCCTAAATATTTCGTCACCTAAGATAAAAAGGGTTTTTAATATAAAAATTGAATTCGGTTTTTAACACAAGCCCAACCCAAACAATATTTTTTTTTAAATTGCACAAGTTTTTCTCTAAGTAACAAAAGAATTTGAAACCAGTTTACTTGAGGAACATACCAAATCTGGTCAAAGCTCGTGGGCCGGGTTTGGGGTGTTTCAATTTGGTATCAGAGCCCAGTTTTAAACTCTCGGCCTGTGGGCTAAGGCCCAAAACATTTTCAAATCGAGCCCTAATGAATTTCTTTGAAGTTAAGCAGGTTTTATGGCATGGCACCTAAGTCTCCGACCCGCAGTCCACCAGGTAAGTACCCCTATCCATTTGTGTGATTTATGCTATGAATTATAGAAGGGTAGGAATGGAACGTAGAATAGAGAATAAGTACTTGAACCCTAGGACTAGTGTACCCCTACCATTACATAAGACTTAAGTGACTAATTAAACAAACCTGTGGTTAACTAGCCGAGTTAGGGTGTGGTAACCATTGTGCGCATGTCTAGGATTGGATCCGGAAGAGCCTGGTATTTAAGCAGTCCTAGTGACTCACCTCCTCTTCACTGGAATCCTACCTGGTGCGCAGCTACGGTTCACCCTAACCAAGAGGACTCAGTCACAGGCTAAACCCCTAACTAAAACCCGAAAGGGAACTAGCCGTGTTTTTTTTAAAAACCCTAGTTTTAAAACTCTTAAAATTACCTTTTTAATTTGTGAGAACTATTTTTACAAAATTTTTTCGAAAAATTTTTGATTTATAAAATTACAAAAATGCCCTTAATTTATAAAATGTTCAAACTACCCATAGTTTTATCAAAATTTCATTACTTTATTAAATGTCCAAAGACCCTAAATTGCAAGATATCGAAATACCTTGATTTGAATTTTTTTTTTACGAAATTGCCCTTAACTTATAAAATTACCAAAACGACCCTGATTTCCAAAATTTTTGCAACATCACCGGTTTGGAAGATAAATTCTCAAAAGATAACCCCCAAGTTTTGCAAATTTTGAAATACCCCTGATTTATTAAACTTTTACCCTGGTTTAAAAAAATTACCGAAATACCCCTAGAATTTCAAAATTACCGAAAGGCCCCGAGATTTTAAAATTTCCAAAATAACCCATAGGACAAATTACGAAAATACCCCTGGGGTAGGAATAGACAAAAATAAGAATAAATTTCGAATATTTTTGGAAACCCAAAAATGAATGAAAATGATTTGGAAATGAACATTTTTGGAAACCTGAAAATGTATGGACATCATTTAGAAATGATTCAAAAGATGAAAGTGAACATTTCTGGAAACTTGGAAATGTAAGGAAATGATTCAAAAGAGGAAAGTGAACATTTCTGGAAACTTGGAAATGTAAGGAAATGTCAAGTTTACAAAGCCGAACGAAAATTTTTGGAAACTTAGAAATGACTTAGAAATGTCGAGTTTTAAAGTTTAAAAGAGAAAATTAAGGCAAGGTGGCCTTAAAAGAAAAAGTTGGTGAAATTTGATACACAAACAGGCTTAGAAAAGTGGCCTGAAGATGCCACTTAGGGCCTCTGGAAATGGCGCCACATGCAAGGTGTTGGGCCTGAGTTCGAGTCACATGGGAAGCAAATAAAGGGAGTTTTATTTTTGCTTCCAGAAGCCTGAGGTGGACGGCACAAGCCTTCTAGAAAGGAGGAGTTTTATTTTCATAAATATTCGATTAATAAGGTGATAAATAAGGGATTTAATTTGGATTATTTTTGAAGAGATAATAAAGGATTATTCTCTAATTATTTTAAATTAAGGAGATAAACTTATCAATAAAGAAGAGTGGTGGCCAAGTAAGGGATTCTGAGTAGTAGTTTCGGCTATAAAAGGAAGAAAATAGGGCTATTCATCAATTTTTCTTCCTCCTCTTCTCTCTGCCGAATTTCTGAGTGCTCTCTTCTCTTTTTCTTTTGTCAAGCCGAATCTATAGTCCACCATTGTCAAAATTCTCAAGTTTTCTTTTCTTCCTATTTCTTCTTACCAATCCATTCAAAAGCCGAATCTTGGAAGGGCTTCAAGCATAGGTGCTGTTGATTTCTTCAAAGGTAAGAACAAGTTTGATTTCCATTCTTTTCTTTTAGATTAGCCGAGAGATAATCTGACCCCATACATATTATGGTTGCCAAATATGGAAGGATCTTTCAGATTATCAGAGTAGTTGACTAAAAGGAAGAGTATTCGGGATTTCTAAGATTAAGGTAAGACATGTGAATATTCAGCCAAAGGCCTTGATTTATGTTTCGATGATTAAGATTAAGTCTAACGTAAGGTTTTAGGGATTTCAACATTCCTAGGGAAATAAGGAACAGTTTCAGGATTTGTTGGTGTTCCAATCGGCAACAAGGTAAGAATACTAATCCTACTAGGATTTGGAATTTTGGCTGAATGGCTTTTTATTAAAGTATAAGTGATAAATAAAATGTAGGGATTAAGGATCTAAGCATTAGATCAAGCTTTTCGGGATCTCAAGGAATTTCTAAGGGAATCAGGTATGTACCCCACACTACTTTATAATATGTATTATGGCTATGTTTATTAATATATGTGTTATTAAGTATATGAAAGTGGCTAAGGTACCATGTTATGGTACTAAGTACTCAGGTACGTTTCCTACTTCTACTAGGAATATGAAAAATGTTATTCGTAACATGAGAATATGATAAGAATGTGAACTTTGGCATGTAATTGCATAATATGTTATGGGCATATGGGTTTGTTTGAAAGGGGAAGTGAAAAGTGGTGACCTAAGACCACGATGTCTGAAAATGGTGACCTAAGACCACAAGATGTCCCGAACGCGTGGTGACCTAAGACCACGAATGCGGTGACCTAAGACCGCAATTTGGAGTGTAGCGGAAGGAGGGTCGACTTAGTAGTCCCCACGGTGTGACTGGCAGGTACGGGGGTGTGTAGCGGATGGATAATTAGGTTTGGGTTTGGGAATGCATCATAACTTGTATTTTATGTTTTGAATGTGTAACTATTGTATGCCTCATTCTATTATGATTTAGTGTCGTGTACACATTGAGTCTGTTTGACTCACCCCGGTGTGGGACCATGTTTCAGGTGTTGAACAGTGATGGACCGGGACAGCAGTACTTGTGGTGGCCATGCTCAACATGAAGTTTATATTTTTTATGGACTCTTGAATTTATTTTAGTACTTTGAATTATTTGGAAATTATGTGATGTAATAAGGCCATAAGGCCATAGTTGAATTGTTTTTCATTTATTTTTATTTATTATGTTTACGAGTTTTATATATTAAATTTTTAAGAATTAATTTCTTTTAAACTAAACCCTAAATATTTCGTCACCTAAGATAAAAAGGGTTTTTAATATAAAAATTGAATTCGGTTTTTAACACAAGCCCAACCCAAACAATATTTTTTTTAAATTGCACAATTTTTTCTCTAAGTAACAAAAGAATTTGAAGCCAGTTTACTTGAGGAACATACCAAATCTGGTCAAAGCTCGTGGGCCGGGTTTGGGGTGTTTCAATTTGGTATCAGAGCCCAGTTTTAAACTCTCGGCCATGTGGGCTAAGGCCCAAAACATTTTCAAATCGAGCCCTAATGAATTTCTTTGAAGTTAAGCAGGTTTTATGGCATGGCACCTAAGTCTCCGACCCGCAGTCCACCAGGTAAGTACCCCTATCCATTTGTGTGATTTATGCTATGAATTATAGAAGGGTAGGAATGGAACGTAGAATAGAGAATAAGTACTTGAACCCTAGGACTAGTGTACCCCTACCATTACATAAGACTCAAGTGACTAATTAAACAAACCTGTGGTTAACTAGCCGAGTTAGGGTGTGGTAACCATTGTGCGCATGTCTAGGATTGGATCCTAAGAGCACAGTATTTAAGCGATCCTAGTGACTCACCTCCTCTTCACCGAATCCTGCAGTGCGTAGCTACTGGTTCACCCTAACCAAGAGGACTCACTCCATGAGCTAAACCCCAACTAAAACCCGAAAGGGAACTAGCCATGTTTTTTTTAAAAACCCTAGTTTTAAAACTCTTAAAATTACCTTTTTAATTTGTGAGAACTATTTTTACAAAATTTTTTCGAAAAATTTTTGATTTATAAAATTACAAAAATGCCCTTAATTTATAAAATGTTCAAACTACCCATAGTTTTATCAAAATTTCATTACTTTATTAAATGTCCAAAGACCCTAAATTGCAAGATATCGAAATACCTTGATTTGAATTTTTTTTTACGAAATTGCCCTTAACTTACAAAATTACCAAAACGACCCTGATTTCCAAAATTTTTGCAACATCACCGGTTTGGAAGATAAATTCTCAAAAGATAACCCCCAAGTTTTTGAAATACCCCTGATTTATTAAACTTTTACCCTGGTTTAAAAAAATTACCAAAATACCCCTAGAATTTCAAAATTACTGAAAGGCCCCGAGATTTTAAAATTTCCAAAATACCCCTGTAGGACAAATTACGAAAATACCCCTGGGGTAGGAATAGACAAAAATAAGAGAAATAGTGAATGTGTGTGATGGATGTCATTGAATAAATGTTTGAATGTGTTTCTTTGAATTAGGATAGAAGACTTGAACTTTGTGTGATCGAAAGAACTACTTCTAAAACTCCTTTCTCATAAGATTTGTTCATGGATAAAAAAGTGGAACGAAAGTACTAGTGCATAAAAACTTTGTAATCAGATTAAATCACGACGTTAGAAATGAGTTCTAGGGGACGTGAACTTAGAAATTATGCCTAGAAGGTAAGTTAGTTTTATTAAGATCAGAGTGCGCAGCATAAGCATAGTGTGGTAAGTTAGACCGTACGATGGTTCGTTAGTAAGTAATTTCGAGGACGAAATTATTTTTAAGGAGGGTAGAACTGTAACATCCTAAAAATGGCCTATGCATTTTCCGTTTAATTGTATGAAGTGACATGTTTTATGTACTAAGAATAAATTTTGAATATTTTTGGAAACCCGAAAATGAATGAAAATGATTTGGAAATGAACATTTTTGGAAACCTGAAAATGTATGGACATCATTTAGAAATGATTCAAAAGATGAAAGTGAACATTTCTGGAAACTGGGAAATGTAAGGAAATGTCAAGTTTACAGAGCCGAACGAAAATTTTTGGAAACTTAGAAATGACTTAGAAATGTCGAGTTTTAAAGTTTAAAAGAGGAAATTAAGGCAAGGTGTCCTTAAAAGAAAAAGTTGGTGAAATTTGATACACAAACAGGCTTGGAAAAGTGGCCTGAAGATGCCACTTAGGGCCTCTGGAAATGGCACCACATGCAAGGTGTTGGGCCTGAGTTCGAGTCACTTGGGAAGCAAATAAAGGGAGTTTTATTTTTGCTTCCAGAAGCCTGAGGTGGACGGCACAAGCCTTCTAGAAAGGAGGAGTTTTATTTTCATAAATATTCGATTAATAAGGTGATAAATAAGGGATTTAATTTGGATTATTTTTGAAGAGATAATAAAGGATTATTCTCTAATTATTTTAAATTAAGGAGATAAACTTATCAATAAAGAAGAGTGGTGGCCAAGTAAGGGATTCTGAGTAGTAGTTTCGGCTATAAAAGGAAGAAAATAGGGCTACTCATCAATTTTTCTTCCTCCTCTTCTCTCTGCCGAATTTCTGAGTGCTCTCTTCTCTTTTTCTTTTGTCAAGCCGAATCTATAGTCCACCATTGTCAAAATTCTCAAGTTTTCTTTTCTTCCTGTTTCTTCTTACCAATCCATTCAAAAGCCGAATCTTGGAAGGGCTTCAAGCATAGGTGCTGTTGGTTTCTTCAAAGGTAAGAACAAGTTTGATTTCCATTCTTTTCTTTTAGATTAGCCGAGAGATAATCTGACCCCATACATATTATGGTTGCCAAATATGGAAGGATCTTTCGGATTATCAGAGTAGTCGACTAAAAGGAAGAGTATTCAGGATTTCTAAGATTAAGGTAAGACATGTGAATATTCAGCCAAAGGCCTTGATTTATGTTTCGATGATTAAGATTAAGTCTAACGTAAGGTTTTAGGGATTTCAACATTCCTAGGGAAATAAGGAACAGTTTCGGGATTTGTTGGTGTTCCAATCGGCAACAAGGTAAGAATACTAATCCTACTAGGATTTGGAATTTTGGCCGAATGGCTTTTTATTAAAGTATAAGTGATAAATAAAATGTAGGGATTAAGGATCTAAGCATTAGATCAAGCTTTTCGGGATCTGAAAGTGGTGACCTAAGACCATAGTAATCTGAATGTGGTGACCTAAGACCACGAATGCGGTGACCTAAGACCGCAATTTGGAGTGTAGCAGAAGGAGGGTCGACTTAGTAGTCCCCACGGTGTGACCGCGAGTGCGGGGTGTGTAGCGGATGGACAATTAGGTTTGGGTTTGGGAATGCATCATAACTTGTATTTTATGTTTTGAATGTGTAACTATTGTAAGCCTGATTCTATTATGATTTAGTGTCGTGTACACATTGAGTCTGTTTGACTCACCCCGTTGTGGGACCATGTTTCAGGTGTTGAACAGTGATGGACCGGGACGACAGTACTTGTGGTGGCCATGCTCAACATGAAGTTTATATTTTTTATGGACTCTTGAATTTATTTTAGTACTTTGAATTATTTGGAAATTATGTGATGTAATAAGGCCATAAGGCCATAGTTGAATTGTTTTTCATTTATTTTTATTTATTATGTTTACGAGTTTTATATATTAAATTTTTAAGAATTAATTTCTTTTAAACTAAACCCTAAATATTTCGTCACCTAAGATAAAAAGGGTTTTTAATATAAAAATTGAATTTGGTTTTTAACACGAGCCCAACCCAAACAATATTTTTTTTTAAATTGCACAAGTTTTTCTTGAAGTAACAAAAGAATTTGAAACCAGTTTACTTGAGGAACATACCAAATCTGGTCCAAGCTCGTGGGCCGGGTTTAGGGTGTTTCAAGTCCCGAGATCAAACTTTGGCTTTGAGGAAATTTTGGTTTTAGGTGAAAAAAACCCTGGGAGTTGGTATGTAGGCTTTAAGAATAATATATAGAGGAAAATGACACAAGTGGAGTGTGTGGTATAGTGGCAAAGTGACGCCACATAAGAGACAAGGGGGTGACGCCACAAGGAAGGAAGGAGGTCTAAGGTTCAAGTCTTGGCTTTTGCATTATGGTTTTCTTTTTACACGGACCTTAGAAGTTGGCTATAGATTCATAGTTTATTGCGCATGGTTTTAAACACAAGAGGAGCTTGTGGCCAAGTGGTTAGCGGCGTGGATTATGTGACAAGGGAGCCCGGGTTCGAATCTCATGAAAAGCAAGAGAGTATTTATTTTGCAGATTGGACGGCAAGAGTTTCAGTTGCATTTAAACTTTACTGACGAAGGGGTCCCACATCGGAAAGATACAAAGAAGGAAGGTGAGAAGCTAGCTATATAAAGAGCATTCTAGGAGGAGAGTTAATATACCTTGGTAGGCGTTTGGGCACAGGAGTGGTTGGAGCGCAGATTAGCACCAGATTCCTATCAGGTGTGTAACTCTCTCTACTCTAGTTGTAGAGCGGCAAATGCCGAAGTGCCAGTCACGACAATAGTAGCAACACGAGTGTGCGAGCGCACGTGTGGGGCTTCGACGTGATAGTTGAGGCTATCAGTAGTATTCTTGTGGGTTGAGGCTGCTTGGGCTACGATGGGCCGAAGTGGGCCCAATAGGCCCGTGGGCCCAATTGAATAAAATATATGATAGTGTAGTATATAGTGAACTAGACTAGGTGTATCTCATATACGTGGCTAGATTTGTGTTAGGTGGGCCACACGAGCATGTGGGCCTGAATGGGCCAAAATTGGGTTTTAGGCCCAATAGTCTGATACAATCGGAAATGGTAGCTGAGTCAGTCGGGGTGACATTAGCCTTCGAAAAGGCCATTGCAGGTGCAAAATTACTGAAATACCCTCGATAGGTAAATTACGAAAATACCCTTGGTGGGTAAAATTACTGTTATACCCTTAAAGGTAGTTTTAGCGTGATTGTGTGTAGACCCTAACACACTTTATTTTTAACTGTATTATTAATGGTATGGGCTAAAAAGCTGGAGAAAGCTGTGTATACAGTCGAAATACCCTTGCGGGTAAGGCAGGGAGTGCTAGGTACGTGTCTGTAATGACTTAATATGAAGTTAGATGTACGTAATGATTTATTGCCTTGTTACTAGAATGTTACATTCATTATGACATATATCTATTGTGCATGGGACATGGGAATGATGATAAAGGGGAAGTGATAAGGTCACGTAGTGATCGGTGGCTCTGCCACATTTGATTATAAGGTCACATAGTGATCGGTGGCTCTGCCACAAATGATTTATGAGGTCACATGGTGATTGGTGGCTAAGCCACAGTGGATCTTAAGGTCACATAGTGATCGTTGTTATAACCAGCAGCATGACTGTCGAGACGGCGTTAGCGAATGGAGGGTTGATTGTAGAAATCCCCATGGGGTGTTGGTTGGTACGGGTTAGCGTGTAGAAGATGGAAAAACTAGGTTGGGTTGGGACATGTTGCATTCATTTATTTCTATGCCACATTGAGTGGGCTCAGGCCCAACATGCATTTGTGGGCTATGAGCCGTTTATGTGTTTCGAGGAATTTACACACTGAGTCACGATAAGTCACCCCTTTGTTTAATTTTGCAGGTAATCATTAGATCGTGGATCTGGGAGCTGAGGCGGACTTGTGGTGGCCATGCAATGTTTTCTCGTAAACTCGTTTCTTTTATTTGGACCTATTTTTATTTGGGTTTTTGTTATGTAATAAGGCCACTATAACTTTAATTTTGGTATTTTATTTGGTTTAGCTTTTAATTTGATTACTGCCTATTATTATTAAATGTTTAATACGGGAATTTCCTAAACCCTTAATAACCATTTTCCAAAATGTTAACAAAAGGATAACAAGCGAATATATATTTAAACTCAAAATTTTTAACAAACGCGCAGTTTTGAAACAACCCTTTTATGTGACATGCCAGATCCGGTTGTAATGTTTAGGCTGGGTTTAGGGTGTTAGTATCAGAGCCTAGGTTCAAAAACTCGGTTGTAGGTTTAGGTTCAAAAATATTTTCAAAAGATGGTTTGGAAAATGGTTTAGAAAAATATATATCTCTTTTTTGGAAGTATGGCACCCGAGTCTTTGGCACCAATCCGCACTGTAAGTTTCTTGATACTTTGCTTTGTTATATGTTGTATTTTTGGTATCTATTCTATGTGTTTGGTTTGGATGTGATGTTCGGATATAGAGTTGGTTGTGTATGAAATATTTGTCTTCTTTAATGGCTAGGTGTTTTTGAGTATGTGTAGGAGTTCTAAATTCTAGTTAAAAGTATATTAGTGTTATTAAGATCAGAGTGCGCAGCAAGAGTGTAGTGCTGTAGGTTAGGATGTACGACTGATAGTTAGTTGGAAATTTCGAGGACAAAATTTCTTTAAGGAGGGTAGATTTGTAACATCCCGAAATTGGGCCTAGTAGGATTGAGCCCAATGGGCCTTGAGCGTAGTAGCGTTTAAATTTTTAGAGAATAAGAGATTGGCTTAAATGCAAGTTGGATCTATTAGATAAGTGATTTTGGAAGGTTAGAGGGCTTCTATGAAGTCCCGATATCAAACTTTGGCTTTGGGGAAATTTTGGTTTTAGGTGAAAAAAACCCTGGGAGTTGGTAGGTAGGCTTTAAGAATAAAATGTGGAGGAAAATGACACAAGTGGAGTGTATGGTGTAGTGGCAAAGTGACGCCACAAGGAAGGAAGGAGGTCCAAGGTTCAAGTCTTGGCTTTTGCATTTTGGTTTTCTTTTTACACGGACCTTAGAAGTTGGCTATAGATTCATAGTTTATTGCGCATGGTTTTAAACACAAGAGGAGCTTATGGCCAAGTGGTTAGCAACGTGGATTATGTGACAAGGGAGCCTGGGTTCGAATCTCATGAAAAGCAAGGGAGTATTTATTTTGCGGATTGGACGGCAAGAGTTTCAGTTGCATTTAAACTCTACTGACGAAGGGATCTGTAATATCCCGGATTTATGGCTTATGCATTTGTGCTTAAATATATGCGAAGGCATGCTTTTGTGTGTTATGAATGTGTTGTATGAATTTTGTGAACTTGAAGAAATAGGAGAGTGCTTTGGAAATAATCAGATTTTAAGAGGGAGCTAGGCAGAGGAGGCCTTAAAAGAAATTGTAGGTGAAATATAACACAAAAATGGGATTGGAAAAGTGGCAAGGAGGCGCCACTTAAAGCCCAGTAAGTGACGCCACAAAGAGTGTCAGGGAGGCCTAGGTTCAAGCTACAAGGGAAGCAAAATAAAGGTTTTATTTTGCAGTAGAGATGAGCAGCAAGGGATGGCACTAAGGCTAAATTTTAAGAGCTTTAATCCTTTTATTTTTTTTAAGAGATAAATGGTGATAATTAATTAAGATAAGGGATAAATGTTGGATTATTTTTATTAATTTGAATAAGGTGATAATTGAGAGATAAAGTTATCAGAATAGGGAGAGTTGGCCGAATAGGGAGCTCTAGGTAGAGTAATTTCGGAAAAAGTGTAACAACCCAAACCCGGCCCAAACACTATGGCCGAATCTAGTTTGTTACGAGGAAAACTTTTTTGAAAACCATTTTGAAACCCATTAAGTCTTGTTGAAAACTTCTCGTATTTGATTATCTTGGTAAAATCATACTTAGTGTTTATTTTTAAAAACATAATTAAGTCAAGTTATAAAACAAATTTCAACCATGCCCGATGGCACTTTAAAAAAAATTTTTCGTTTTAACTTGGAAAACATGTGATTTAAATTCAATAATAATAACATAGTTTAAAACAATATCCAACATGAGAAAAATAACAAAAATAAAGTGTCAGGAGGCCTTATTACATCCAAATAGAATAAAAACCCGAAATGAAAATATCACAACTAAAATTTAAGTTCATTTAAATTAAATCCACTGCATGGCCTCTTCGAGTCTACCCGGCTCCACATCCGCGATCTACGTGTCACCTGAAAAATATAAAGGAGAAGGTGAGTCACCAAGACTCAGTATGTAACCCTTCCCCCATTTTAAAAACATTTTTCATACACAACATATAACAATTAATATGCAAAATATTATGTGTCCCAACCTAGCCAGCCATACGCCACTGTCTGCCCCGTTGTGGTACCAAACTACTGGTGGTGCCAAACCACTGGTGACATATAGTCACAATGTGTTACCAAAACACTGGTGTCCGTAGACACAAATCGGGTGATGGGGCCAACCCATCGTGTGATACCAAATCACCGCGCACGATCCCATATCTCAAGTGGGGCCAACCCACGGTGGTGTTAACCACGAGGACAGTCGCTTTGAGGTACCAAACCTCTCGGTGACCGTAGTCACAGATTGTTACCAAAACACTGGTGCCCGTCGGCACAATATCACCGCTTCCACTCTTTCAACCCACAATAGACAAACAATCATAGCCAGATTTATCACATGTATCAATACATCATGCTTCCCAAAAGCATAAAATAACAAAATCATATTAACAGGTACTTACCTGAATTTCCATCTATACCGATAAGGTATATTATCCAATGCTACATAAATTAAGTTAGCATTCACAATATTCAGCATATATAACAAGTTATACGTGTGTATTTACACACCTGTCACCAACGAGGAGTCTAAATCCCGAAAAGAGAAGTCGGCCTCCCTAGATCTACTGATCCCTATATTCGGCCAACATTTGGGTTAGTATTATGGCCTATTCGGCCAAACCAAATTATTAAAAGGGGTTCCTTATGAACCCGGAATCTTACCTTTCCTTGTTTTGGCTACTAACCACGGCACTCGATACTTGAATCTGTTTTTCCAAAATAATCGATTAGTCACTATTACTCATAACCAAAGCTTTCGGCTTTTGAATACTAACATAGGCCTTACCCACACTTACCAACTTCGGTTGACAGAGGATGGAGGCTTAGATCGAATACCTTAAAATCCCAGCACCTAAACAGAATCGATCCCACATTAATTAGCCACCATAATAATTCAGCTTTTCCCATTTGACCAAGTCGACATAGGGAGATAATAAGATGGAAGATTTTCGGCATACTTACCCCTTGCTAATCGGTCTGAAGAAGAAATCCTGAAGAACCCTTATGACTTCCTGGTATTCGACCAAAGTGAGTCTTAACAGGAGAAGAGATTTTCGGCAATAGAGGAGTGGATATTCGGCTAATAGAAGAAGGGAGATTGAAAAGAGAGAAGAGGGAAAATAGATGGGAGATTATGGTAGAGAAGATTCGGCCAAGGTCTAAGAGAATGGAGAGAAAAATAAAAAAAAGAACGAAGGGGAGGTTAGGGATTTCGGTAAGTAGTAAAAAAAAAAAAGAAAACAAGGTGATGGATGGGGCTTATAAAGGGATTCGGCACCCCCTCCCCCTAATGCTTGCCGTCCATCCCAATTAAGGAGTTCAAATTCTATTCAACTTCTTAATTCTCTTTCTTAGCCTCCAAGTTAAAAGTATTCAAAAGATTTTGAACTCCCAAATGCCTATTTTTCCTCCGCCACCTCTTGGAGATTAATCCACTAATTAATCTAAAAAAGCTAGTTTAATCCTATTATTATCTTATTATCTAAATAGATAATTAATAGAAAATAAAAAGAATTTAAGGAGAGAATTTCTCTCCCCTTGTGCCGTCCCTCTAAAAAGCAAAAAGGGAAAACCTTGTGACTCGAACCAAGGTTCTCCCTCACCCATTGTGGCGTCACATGCAGTCTTCTAAGTGGGCTTACTTTGCCACTTTACCAAGGCCTCATTAGTGTCAAACTATCACATTTAATCTTATAACACCCTTCTGCTAAGGCTCCCTACCTTTTAAGTTAAAAACTGAAATTTTCTACCAAACCGTGCCAACTCAAAGTCTTAATTAACCTTTATTATTCCATAAATAATATCACAGCGGTTCATACATAAGAAAAATAATTAAATTCCAAATAGCCCCGTTTTTGGGATGTTACAGTTCTACCCCCTTAAAATAAATTTCGTCCTCGAAATTCCCTGATCAAAAGAGGTGGGGGTATTGCTGCCGCATCACATCCTCGGGCTCCCACGTAGCTTCTTCTACACCATGGTTCCGTCATAGCACCTTCACCAAGGGCACTGACTTCCTACGTAGAACCTTCACATCTCGGTCTAAGATCTGAACTGGTTCCTCTTCAAAAGATAAATCCGAATTTACCTCGATCTCTGCTATTGGCACAACGTGCGAAGGATCTGACCGATGCCGTCTCAACATCGATACATGAAAGACGTCATGGATCTGATTTAGTTCTTCCGGTAACTCAAGCTGATAAGCTACCAGTCCTACTCGCTTAATCACCGTATATGGCCCGATGAACCTTGGGCTCAGCTTCCCCTTTCGGCCAAATCTCAACACCTTTTTCCAAGGTGACACCTTCAGAAAAACCTTGTCTCCCACCGCATACTCCATTTCCTTGCGTTTGAGATCGGCATAAGACTTCTGCCTATCTGATGCTTCCTTGAGACGAGACCGAATCACCTTGACTTTGTCTTCAGTCTCTGTTACCAATTCTGGACCCAGAACTTGTCGTTCCCCCAACTCCGTCCAACATGTAGGAGTACGGCATTTTCGTCCATATAGGGCTTCATATGGAGCCATCTGGATACTCGCCTCATAACTATTGTTATAAGTGAATTTCGCTAATGGTAGGTACTCTTCCCAACTACCACTAAAATCCAAGACACATCCTCTTAACATGTCTTCCAAGATCTGTATCACCCTTTCTGATTGTCCCTCAGACTGTGGATGGAAGGCTGTACTGAAATCCAACCGTGTACCCAAAGCTTGATGTAACGCTTTCCAGAACCTTGACGTGAATCTGGGATCCCTATCCGAGATGATCGATACTGGAACACCATGCAACCTTACTATTTCCGACACATACAGCTTAGCTAGCTTACGAAGAGAAAAATCTACCCTCACCGGTATGAAGTGAGCTGACTTAGTTAGACGGTCTACTATTACCCAAACTGCGTCCTTCTTGCTGGGCGTAAGGAGTAGCCCACTGACGAAATCCGTAGTGATCCGCTCCCACTTCCATTGAGGGATCTTCACCGGTTGAAGTAGCCCTGATGGCAATTGGTGTTCAGCCTTCACCTGCTAACACGTCAGACACTTTGCCACAATTTCAGTTACCTCACGCTTCAATCCCGGCCACCAGAACTGTCTCCGTAGATCTCCATACATCTTGCTTCCTCCCGGATGCATAGCGTATGGACTGCTATGTGCATCGTGGAGAATTTTCCGCCTCAACTCCCCATCTTTCGGCATACATGCTCACCCTTGAAAACACAGCACTCCATCACTAGACAGACTGTACCCTTCCAAACCACCATCCTAAACTTGTACCCTCTTAGCGTTCAAGCCTTCATCCACTAACTGCTTCTCTTTAATCTCCTCAATCCATGTTGGCTTAACTTGGAGTTCCGCCAAAAGATTCCCATCATCATATAGACTCAACCGAACGAACATTGCTCTTAAGTCCGTCACAACCTTTCGGCTCAACGCGTCAGCTACCACGTTAGCCTTACCCGGATGGTACTCGATTGAACAATCGTAGTCCTTTAATAGTTCAATCCACCGATGTTGTCTCAGGTTTAGATCCTTCTGGGTCAGAAGATATCTCAAACTCTTATGATCTGTGTAGACTATCGACTTCTCCCCGTACAGATAATGTCTCCATATTTTCAGAGCAAAGACGACTGCCGCTAACTCCAAGTCGTGCGTTGGGTAATTCAATTCATGTGGTCTTAACTGACGTGATGCATAGGCTACTACCTTCCCCTCCTGCATCAACACACATCCCAAACCGGTATGGGACGCATCACAATAAACGGTAAACAACTTCCCTGCCTCAGGTTGTACCAAAACCGGAGCTTCCGTCAAAATTTTCCTTAGCTTATCAAAGCTTTCTTGCTGCTTCTCCGTCCATACAAATGGAACACCTTTCCTCAGTAACTTAGTTAACGGTGCTGCGATTAAAGAGAATCCTTCCACGAATCTCCGATAGTACCCCGCTAAACCAAGAAAACTTCGTATTTCAGCCATCGACCTAGGGGGTTTCCAATCCAACACCGCTTCAATCTTGCGAGGGTCTACTCTGATTCCCTCAGCCGACACCACGTGTCCTAAGAAGGCCACCTCCCTAAGCCAAAATTCGCACTTACTGAATTTGGCATATAATTGCTTCTCCCTCAACACTTGTAGAACTATACGTAAATGCCGGTCATGCTCCTCCTCCGACTTTGAATAAACTAATATGTCGTCTATGAACACCACGATAAATTGGTCTAAGTACTGCTGAAACACCCTATTCATCAAGTCCATAAACGCCGCGCATTGCATTGAACCAAAAATGGCATTACGAGGAACTCGTAGTGCCCATACCGAGTTCGAAATGCCGTCTTGTGAACATCAACTTCCTTCACCTTAAGTTGATGATAGCCCGACCTAAGGTCCATCTTCGAAAACACCGAGGCACCCTTTAGTTGATCGAACAAGTCGTCAATCCTAGGCAACGGATACTTGTTCTTGATCTTTAACTTGTTCAATTGGCGGTAGTCGATACACATCCGCATTGAACCGTCCTTCTTCTTGACAAACAACACAGGTGCTCCCCACGGAGATATACTTGGTCGAATAAACCCTTTATCCAAGAGCTCCTGAATTTGAGCCATAAGTTCCACCAATTCCTTTGGTGCCATTCAGTATGGTGCTATAGACACAGGTGCCGTTCTGGGTAGCAAGTCTATACCGAATTCAACTTCCCGATCTGGAGGCAGACCCGGAAGCTCTTCTGGGAACACATCAGTGAATTCCCCAATTGTTTGGACCTTTCCAACTACTGTCTCTTTAGCTTCCAAAGCACAGATTCGAACTAAATACGCCTCACAACCCTTCTTGACCATCTTTTCAGCCTTCAAGGCAGACACTACGTTGGATAGGTAATTCCTTCTATCACCTATCATAACCACTTCATCACCTTCAGCCATCTTAAGAACCATGCGCTTAGCCGCCCAATCCAACTTCGCCTGATACTTAATCAGCCAGTCCATTCCAAGGATCAAATCGAACTCCCCGAACGGTAGTTCCATCAGATCAGCCACAAATACTACCCCTTGGAGTTCTAGGGGTACGTCTCTATAAAGTTTGTCTACCACTACAGAGTGACCTAAAGGGCTAACTACAGTCATCTCCCTAGAAGCAGTTTCAGAGTCTAAGTCCATAGTTCCTACCACACTACTAGCAATGTACGAGTGCGTCGATCCCACATCGATTAATGCAACATAAGGAAGACCAAAGAGTAGAAACGTACCGGTTATGACATCCGGTGCGTCACCCTCCTCGCAACGCCTCCTCATTGCGTGGACTAAGCCGGTGCCTAGCCTCTGTGTTGCCTGAACCTCTGCCCTGAGTTCCACGACCTCGGTTAGGACCGTTGTTTCCTCTGCCATTGCCACGACCCCTCTGTGGTGGTCCAACATTTCTGCCCTGAGCACGGTTCTGTCCCTCAGGCTGATTCTTAGCTAGTTTCCGGGGACAATCTCTGACCCGATGCTCCAAAGACCCACACTCAAAACATCCTCTATCGTCGGTCGAACAACCTCCCCAATGGGTCTTTCCACAGCGGTTACACTGAGTCGGCCTCTGATTAGTAGTCGTGGGCCTTGCTGCCTGATTTGGCCCACTTGGCCTAGCCTTTTTCTGGACACTACCACTGGATCCAGCTGACTCAAATCCTCTCTTCTGATTATTCCTACTATAACTTTGCCTCACAGCCTCCTTGATCCCCTCGGCTACCTTAGCCTTTTCCACTAGAGATGAGAACTCACGAACTGCTGCGGGGGGCATCGGTAACCTCAAATCATCTCGAGTCCGTCCTCAAAGCGGACACAGCGCTCATGTTCGTGAGCCACAATGCCTCTAGCATACCTACTCACATTTTTAAAAACTCCGCCTCATATTCCGCTCATCGACTTAGTTCCTTGCACTAGCCCTAGAAAGGCTTTCCTCGAGCATCCGTGTAGCGGGTGCCCACATACTTTCTTCGATAGGTGGTTTTGAAATGATCTCAAGTCGATCATCATCTGCGTGGCTTCATCTCGGACCGTCGGCCACCACTGCATGCACGCTTCATCCTTTAGAAGCGACACACGCCCCTTTCGACTTTTCCTCCTCGGTCAGTCAAGATCATCCATGATCCTTTCGGTTGACTCTAGCCAAGATTCGCGCCTGGGTGCCACTCATGACACACCCCGGAATACCTCAGCTCCGTTAGATCGGAGTCGCTCGGGGACAGATTTCTGAGCTCCCAAATTTCCACCAGCCCTAGCCACTATCTCCAAAACTCGCAAAATAGCTTGCGATACAGCCTCACCCCCGGTCTGATCCTGCTCCTCAGCTCTAAAAGTAGGAGGTGGTGGTGGCGGTGATACCTCGTTTTCCGAACCTTGACCCGACCTGATGGGTTCAGACACCGTCATCCTACCCCTACCGCGTCCACGGCGTCCATGTCCTCTAGAACTCATTCTATCTACCGCGCTTTTAATCTGATTAAGAAAAATTTTATGCATTAGCGTTTGTTCCACTTTATTATTCGCGAAGAAGTTTTATGCGGAAAGTTTAGTTAGGGATTCTTTCGAGCAAACAAGTTTTTAGTCTTCTATCCTAGTTCACACAAAGGAGTACATACATCCATTCCCTACCACTTTCCATCCTATTTGCTCTTCGGACATTTCTGCCCATTTCTAACCCAGGGGTATTTTCGTCATTTTCCTACAGGGGTATTTTCGTAGTAACAGAAGTTGTAAAATTTTAATAAAACAAATCACTTTGAAATTCCCCAAAACTGGAGGATGTTTTCGAAAATCGGCGAAATTTAAAGATATGGCATCATTTTGGAAACCAGGGTTATTTTGGTAATTTTGTCATTCATGGGCAATTTCATAATTTTAACAAGTCAGGGATATTTTTAACAGTTGCAAAACTCAGGGCTTTCTTTCTGAAAATGTTCCTTTTCAAATAGTGATGTTTGCAAAGATTTCCAAAACCAGGGTCATTTCGGTAATTTTGCAACTTGAGGGCGTTTTCGTAATTTTCCAAAACCAAAATATTTTGTTGATGATTTTCAAAGCTAAGTTGTTGAATACTTGTAAAATAGTTGAAATTTTTGAGCAAAACCATTGAACTGATATTTTATGAGTCAGGGGCATTTTAGTAATTTTACCCCTAATGGTATTTTTGTAATTTTTCACAAATCAAGTTTTTCGGGGAAAACATTGTAAAAACGATGTTCTCGGGTTTGAAAGAGTTATTGCAAAAGTTTTGAAAACATTCGGGTTGTTGTTGTTTCATTCTTTTTCAAAAACATGGCTAATTCCCTTTTCGAGTTTTAATCATTGTGTTTAGCCTATGACCGAGCCCTCTTGGTCAGGGTGAACCAAAGCTACGCACTAGGCAGGATTCGAGTGAAGAGGAGGTGGGTCACGCGGACCGCTTAAATACCAAGCTCCCACCAAACCTTTCTAGACATGCGCATAGAGGTTACCACACCACCGAGCCTCTCTCGAGTTAGGGTGAGCCGAAGCTACGCACTGTGTGGATACTGCGAAGAGGAGGTGAGTCACATGGATCGCTTAAATACCGTGCTCTTACGGATCCACTCCTAGACATGCGTACAGGGGTTACCACACCCTAGCTCACTGACTAAGTCATAGGTGGGTTAAGTTCCTTAAGTCTTATGTTTGGTTTGTGTGTTTGAGTAATCTAATCCTAGGGTTCAAGTTCCTATAAGTCTATCTACGTTCCATGCTTCCTACCCTTCTACAGAATATAATTCACAAAAAAGGTTTAGATGTACTTACCTGGGCGGATCGGTGCCGAAGACTCGGGCCATGCTGTTCAAAAACCAAAAATCATTCCATAAGGCCTACCAAAACATTTTTGGGCCTTGGGCCCCCACAGCCGAGCTTTGAACTGGGCTCTGATACCAATTTTGTAACAACCCAAACCCGGCCCAAACACTATGGCCGAATCTCGTCTGTTACGAGGAAAACTTTTTTGAAAACCATTTTGAAACCCATTAAGTCTTGTTGAAAACTTCTCGTATTTGATTATCTTGGTAAAATCATACTTAGTGTATATTTTTAAAAACATAATTAAGTCAAGTTATAAAACAAATTTCAACCGTGCCCGATGGCACTTTAAAAAAAAATTTCGTTTTAACTTGGAAAACATGTGATTTAAATTCAATAATAATAACATAGTTTAAAACAATATCCAACATGAGAAAAATAACAAAAATAAAGTGTCAGGAGGCCTTATTACATCCAAATAGAATAAAAACCCGAAATGAAAATATCACAACTAAAATTTAAGTTCATTAAAATTAAATCCACTGCATGGCCTCCTCGAGTCTACCCGGCTCCACATCCGCGATCTACGTGTCACCTGAAAAATATAAAGGAGAAGGTGAGTCACCAAGACTCAGTATGTAACCCTTCCCCCATTTTAAAAACATTTTTCATACACAACATATAACAATTAATATGCAAAATATTATGTGTCCCAACCTAGCCAGCCATACGCCACTGTCTACCCCGTTATGGTACCAAACCACTGGTGGTGCCAAACCACTGGTGACATATAGTCACAATGTGTTACCAAAACACTGGTGTCCGTAGACACAAATCGGGTGATGGGGCCAACCCATCATGTGATACCAAATCACTGGCAGACGATCCCATATCTCAAGTGGGGCCAACCCACGGTGGTGTTAACCACAGGGACAAGTCGCTTTGAGGTACCAAACCTCTGGAGGTACCAAACCTCTGGTGACCGTAGTCACAGTGTGTTACCAAAACACTGGTGCCCGTCGGCACAATATCACTGCCCCCTCCACTCTTTCAACCCACAATAGACAAACAATCATAGCCAGATTTATCACATGTATCAATACATCATGCTTTCCAAAAGCATAAAATAACAAAATCATATTAACAGGTACTTACCTGAATTTCCATCTATACCAATAAGGTATATTATCCAATGCTACATAAATTAAGTTAGCATTCACAATATTCAGCATATATATCAAGTTATAGGTGTGTATTTACACACCTGTCACCAACGAGGAGTCTAAATCCCGAAAAGAGAAGTCGGCCTCCTAGATCTCACTGATCCCTATATTCGCCAACATTTGTTAGTATTATGGCCTATTCGGCCAAACCAAATTATTAAAAGGGGTTCCTTATGAACCCTAATCTTACCTTTCCTCGTTTTGGCTACTAACCACTACGGCACTCGATACTTGAATCTGCTTTTTCCAAAATAATCGATTAGTCACTATTACTCATAACCAAAGCTTTCGGGTTTTGAATACTAACATAGGCCTTACCCACACTTACCAACTTCGTTGTGAGAGGATGGAGGCTTAGATCGAATACCTTAAAATCCCAAGACCTAAAATGAATGGATCCCACATTAATTAGCCACCATAATAATTCGGCTTTTCCCATTTAACCAAGTCGACATAGGGAGATAATAAGATGGAAGATTTTTGGCATACTTACCCCTTGCTAATCGGTCTGAAGAAGAAATCCCGAAGAACCCTTATGACTTCCTGGTATTCAGCCAAAGTGAGTCTTAACAGGAGAAGAGATTCTCGGCAACAGAGGAGTGGATATTCGGCTAATAGAAGAAGGGAGATTGAGAAGAGAGAAGAAGGAAAATAGATGGGAGATTATGGTAGAGAAGATTCGGCCAAGGTCTAAGAGAATGGAGAGAAAAATAAAAAAAAGAACGAAGGGGAGGTTAGGGATTTCGGTAAGTAGTAAAAAAAAAAAAAGAAAACAAGGTGATGGATGGGGCTTATAAAGGGATTCGGCACCCCCTCCCCCTAATGCTTGCCATCCACCCCAATTAAGGAGTTCAAATTCTATTCAACTTCTTAATTCTCTTTCTTAGCCTCCAAGTTAAAAGTATTCAAAAGATTTTGAACTCCCAAATGCCTATTTTTCCTCCGCCACCTCTTGGAGATTAATCCACTAATTAATCTAAAAAAGCTAGTTTAATCCTATTATTATCTTATTATCTAAATAGATAATTAATAGAAAATAAAAAGAATTTAAGGAGAGAATTTCTCTCCCCTTGTGCCGTCCCTCTAAAAAGCAAAAAGGGAAAACCTTGTGACTCGAACCAAGGTTCTCCCTCACCCATTGTGGCGTCACATGCAGTCTCCTAAGTGGGCTTACTTTGCCACTTTATCGAGGCCTCATTAGTGTCAAACTATCCACATTTAATCTTATAACACCCTTCTGCTAAGGCTCCCTACCTTTTAAGTTAAAAACTGAAATTTTCTACCAAACCGTGCCAACTCAAAGCCTTAATTAACCTTTATTATTCCATAAATAATATCACAGCGGTTCATACATAAGAAAAAAAATTAAATTCCAAATAGCCCCGTTTTTGGGATGTTACAAAAAGGGGAAAAGGGTGGCCATTCTTTTCTTCACTTTTTCTCTCTGCCAAATTCTTTAGCAATATTTCTCTTCTCTTTTTTTTTTCCAAAGCAGAAAACTTCTTCTCCCTAATCCACCATTGTCGTAACCCCTGAATAGATTCATATCCCTCTCTTTTCATCTTTGTTGAAGCCGAATACACAAGTGACTCATAGCCGACTATTCTCTAAGCCTCAAAGCCGAATCTTTGTGGTGTCAGGCATAGAGTGTTTGTCGATTTACATGGTAAGGGTAAGATTAAAGGCTATTCAATTTCTTTTCTTTTCTGTTAGCCGAAAATGAGGAGACTAATCTTATTTATGTATCTTGGCTGAAACTCTAAAAGAGGGTTTCAGGATTCTTTTAGTGTCGACTACAAAGGAGGAGATCATTCGGGATTTCAGATTTAAGGTAAGTAAGGTGTGATATTCGGCCATAGGCCATTTTATTGTGATCAAATGTTAGGTTGGATCTAACATGTGTCTGTAGGGATTTCGACAGATACCCTAATCAAGTAGCAATTTCGGAATTTGATTCATCAAGGTAAGGGTATAAGTGTTCGGCCCAAGGCCACTTTCTAATACTTTTGGTATAGAAGTCGATTCTAACTGTAACATCCTAGAAAGGGCCTATGCATTTTCGGTTTAATTGTACGAAATGACATGTCTTAAGTATTATGAATAAATTTTAAACATTTTTGGAAACCCGGAAATGAATGAAAATGATTTGGAAATAAACATTTTTGGAAACCTGAAAACGTATAGAAATGATCTGGAAATGAACATTCTTGGAAACCTGAAAATGTATGGACATGATTTAGAAATGATTCAAAAGAGGAAAGTGAACATTTCTGGAAACTTGGAAATGTAAGGAAATGATTCAAAAGAGGAAAGTGAACATTTCTGGAAACTTGGAAATGTAATGAAATGTCAAGTTTAAAGAGCTGAACGAAAATTTTAGGAAACTTAAAAATGACTTAGAAATGTCGAGTTTTAAAGTTTAAACGGGCTTGGAAAAGTGGCCTGGAAATGTCACTTAGGGTCTATGGAAATGGCGCCACATGCAAGGTGTTGGGCTTGAGTTCGAGTCACATAGGAAGCAAATAAAAGAAATTTTATTTTACTTCCAGAAGAAGTGAGGTGGACGGCACAAGCTTTTAAAAAAAGGAGGAGTTTTATTCTCTTTAAAATTCGGCTAATAAGGGGATAAATAAAGGATTTAATTTGGATTATTTTTGAAGAGATAATAAAGGATTATTCTCTAATTATTTTAAATTAAGGAGATAAACTTATCAATAAAGAAGAGTGGTGGCCAAGTAAGGGATTTTGAGTAGTAGTTTCAGCTATAAAAGGAAGAAAATAGGGCTACTCATCAATTTTTCTTCCTCCTCTTCTCTCTGCCGAATTTCTGAGTGCTCTCTTCTCTTCTCCTCTCTTTTTCTTTTGTCAAGCTGAATCTATAGTCCACCATTGACAAAATTCTCAAGTTTTCTTTTCTTCCTATTTCTTCTTACCAATCTATTCAAAAGCCGAATCTTGGAAGGGCTTCAAGCATAGGTGCTGTTGATTTCTTCAAAGGTAAGAACAAGTTTGATTTCCATTCTTTTCTTTTAGATTACCCGAGAGATAATCTAACCCCATACATATTATGGTTGCCGAATATAGAAGGATCTTTCGGATTATCAGAGTAGTCAACCAAAAGAAGGAGTATTCGGGATTTCTAAGATTAAGGTAAGACATGTGAATATTCGGCCAAAGGCCTTGATTTATGTTTTAATGTTATTAAATCTAACGCAAGGTTTTAAGGATTTCGACATTCCTAGGAAAAACAAGGATCAATTTCGGGATTTGTTGGAGTCCCAATCGGCAACAAGGTAAGTTTAAGAATACTAATCCTACTAGGATTTGGATTTATGGCCGAATGGCATTTATTTAAAGTAGTAAGTGATTAATCAAATTTAGGGAATAAGGATCTAAGCGGTAGATCAGATTTCGAAATCTCAAGGAATTTAATACGATTTATGGCTTAAACTTGTTATATGTTCTAATATGAAAATATAAGAATGTGGCTAAAGTACGATGTTATGGTACAAAGTACTCATGTACGTTTCCTACTCCTACTAGGATTACAAAATATGTTATATTTAACATGTGAAAAGTGCCATGAATGTGAATTTAAGTATGATATGCATAATATGAATAATATGAGTCATTCGGGTTATATGAAAAAGGGGAAGTGAATGTGATGACTTCGGTCTCACTATCTGAATGTGGTGTGTAACACCTTGGTTTAGGGGCTATGCAGTTTGAGTAGGATGTGGGTGTTTGGAAGGTTCTTGGGTATGCTTGGAGGTGTTTTGAGGTTTTAAGAACGCTCGGAGTAACCGGGAAAAACTTGGAAAATTTTTGATTTTTTAGTGTGAAAAAGGGGATCGGGCCAAGGGAGGTTTTAAGGATTATTTTTGGTAATTTTTGGCACATGAGAGGCTTTGGCATAGTGGCTGAACGCGCAGCTTAAAGGGGGCTGGAGGTAGTGCCTTGGAGGGTCGTAGGTTCGATCCAAGAAGGCAGCAGTTGGGTTTTAATTTTTGGGATTATGGCGTTGCAGGGTAGAAGGCCTTAAATTATTTTGGGGCGTGTTTTGTCGCAAGGAGCAGCTAGTCCAGGTGGTGCCTGTGCGGAACTTAAGCGCTGAAGAAGCGCGTGTGGCCGGGTTCGAGCAACGGAGCGGCTTTTTACGTGTTTATTTATTTTATGCGGTTATGGGGTTTGGGCTAGGAAGGGTTAAGTTTAAATGGTGGGGTTTTTGTCATAAAAGCAAAGTGGCCGAGTGGCCTAGGCGTTGGAAGTAAGGTGTAGCGACTTGGTCCCGTGTTCGAACTCGGAGGGTGGCGTTGGAGTATATTTTTTTATTCCTTTTGGATTTTGCAAAGATGGGACTGCACATGTAGTTCAAATTAGAAGAATAGGATAAGCTCTAGTAATTATTTTGAATTAGATTTCTACTGGGGGTGATCTTTTGGTTTTTCTTTATTATTTTATTTATTTATCTACTTAGTTATCTTTTAGGATTATTTTATTATTTAGAGATAAAGGTGGGTTTTATATTTTAATTTGAATTGATTTCAAATGGGTGGCTGGGAGTGAGTTAGGTGATTTGATTAATTCAAATCAATTTGAATTGTATGGCCAGGAAGGTGGTAGCCGAATTTGGGGAGCTTGGGGGGCATTTTCGGTTTGTTGCATGTGGGTAGGGTGAGCCGATTTTTTGTTCTATAAATAGAGGAAGTGCTCACCTTTTTGTCCCTTTCCATCATTTTGATCTCTTGGCCGAAATTGCTAGTATTTTACTCCCAACCTTTTTGTAGCCAAACCTTTTCTTTCTAAACACTTCTTGTTCATCTCAAGTTTGCTAGGTGGTGCATTGAACCTCCTACTCCTCCATCTCCTATTCCTTTAACCTTCGTTCTAACCGAAACCACCACCAAAACTTGTCATTGCCGAATACCCCAACACCATTTAAAAAGCTTTGCCGAACCTTTCAGTCTTTTCTGATTAGCCGAAGCGGATCTATTGTTAAGCAAGGTGTGAGGAGCACTTAGGGGTCATTGGAATCGATTACTCATCAAGGGGTTTCGACAAGCTTTTAGGGCGCGTGTGACTTCGAGGTTTGTTGATCAGATATCAGCGGTGCGTAATCATCGCACTATTTCTGTGTTCTTGGTTTGCTAATATGTTTACATATGCGTGATGTGTGATGGCCGATTACAATGGCTTGAATGGTGAGTTATTTATAATATATTCATGTTATGGTAATTAAGGTGTGGTGCTTACCTTTATGTTGTGATCTGACATGTTGCATTTGTTACACACATGGGAGGTGGTTTGGATTGAAGAAGGAAGAAGTGTACACAGGATGTACGTGGTCTAATGATAGCTCAGGCTACATTAGCGCTTGATGGTTAGCTTTGTGCTACCTCAAGGGAGATGTTGGCTTGGTGCCCATCTCGGCGGTTGATGGCTATGTGCATCACCGTAGGCGGATTTTGATATCGGGATCACGATTGGTTGATCGGTGGCTCAGCCACGGCCTTGAGCAGTGAGTTGCCAAGGTAAGGATTTTGGATCACGAGGTGATCAGTGGTGGTTTATCCACGGCCTTAGGCAGGGAGTCTGCCAAGGTGGGAGTACGGTTGGTTTGTGGGTTGGGCTGAGATGCATATGTGCATGATTTACTATGTGAATTGTTTGGTATGGGCCAAGCCCATACGGATGGAAATTTGTGTTGTGGTTATGCACTGAGTCGGTGGACTCACTCTTTCATTAACCATTTCAGGTGATGTGTAGATCGGACCGGGATCGGAGAGGACACATGGTGGCCCATGCAGGAAGAAGAATTTAAATACTTTTAAGCTTATTTATATTCAAAGAATTTGGATTACATATTGTGTAATAAAGGCCTTTTGACTCTTATTTATTTTGAGTCATTATTTTATGGGTATTTATTATGGTTTGATGAATTTGAAACACTATGTGGAGATGATTATATTTTTCCAACCTACTTATTCAATTTGGGTTTGTATGTTTATATTTTTAAAATGAGTATATTTTAATAGCAAGGTTTTACTCATAAGTTTAAATAAACATGGATTTTCCAAAAGTTAGCAAGTTTTTCTAAATTTTTCTAAGTTAAGAAAGATTTTCAACCGTCTTTTCCTCAATAACATAACTTGTTCTCTTAAGTAAATGAATGGGCCGGGTTTGGGGATGTTATAGTTTAGTATCGAGCCCGCTTCAAAATCGGGCTTTGAGGGTTTCGGCCCAAAAATATTTTCAATGTGGGCTTTTCAAAAATATGGGCTTTTAGGAAATTTTTCAGTTTTTTGCCGCATGGCACCTGTCTCTCTACCAGAAGTCCACCAGTAAGTACTTGGACTTTCTGGAAGTGATTTGTTTGTATGAATTGATTTGGGCTTAGTTTGGGCTCAGAGAATAGAATACTAGGATCTGTTGAACCTAGGATTAGACTACTCAAACATTTGCATAAAACTTAAAGCTCTTAAACAAACTCTGTGAAGTAAGTCGCCGAGTTAAGGTGTGGTAACCTTGGTGCGCATGTCTAGGATTGATCCTAAGAGCCTTCGTACTTAAGCAGATCCTCGTGACTCACCTCCTCTTCGCAGAATCCTACCAGTGCGTAGCTACTGGTTCACCTTAACCAAGAGGACTTGTTCATAGGCTAAACCTAAGTTATTAAACCCGAAAGGGAATTAGCCTTCTTTGCTTTCTTTAAAACCTTTAATTTTTTTTTCGAATTTACCCTTTGGTTAGTGAAACCCTAAATTCGATTTTGAAAGATGTTTGCCGATTTACAAACTTTCCCAAAATGCCCTAGTGGCAAAATTACAAAAATACCCTGTGTTATAAAATTACTGTTCTACCTCAATTTTTGATAAAATGCTTTTACGTGGTAAAATACCAAAATCTCGAGTTTTCAAATATTAAGATACCCTGGTTTTTGAAAATTTACTTAAAATACCCCGGTTGATCAAATTACCAAAATGCCCTTGGTTTCTAAATTTTCAAGTTTCTCTCACTTTTTAATTGAAATATTCCTATTTTACCAAATATCGAAAATTCTATTTTTGTGAAATAATCGTGATATTTCGATTTGGAGAATTTACTGAAAATGCCCATGATTTCCAAAATTACGAAAATGACCTACTTTTGGAATTTTTGCAACACACTTTGTTTGAGAAACAAAATTTTCAAGACGACCCACTGAGATTTTGTAAATTTTGAAGTTGGAAAACTATTTTCAAAATTGACTCGAGTTATTACCAAAATACCCCTCTTTAGGAACAATGACGAATTTACCCTCTGGTAGGGAAGGAAACTTGATTGCTCGAAAGAACTACTCTCGGAAACTTCATTGCATAAAATTGCTCGTGGTTATAACAAAGTGAAACAATAATTTCTAATCCATAAAACTTTCTAAGCAGACAAATCGAGGCTAGATATGAGTTCTGCGGGCGTGGGTCGCAAATACTCGTGGACGTGGTAGAGGCGGGATGTCGATGATCGAACCGGTTGGAGTCACGCCATGGGTCGAGAGCGATGCACCGCCACCACCGTTGAGAGGTTGAAAAGTGGGATCGATCGGAGGAGATGACGCGGTGTCACAAGTCGTCGGCCGCGAGTACTCGAGCGAGTGGCGAGGAGCCAATGTGGGCAATAGGAATCGGAAGTCGCGTGCCGAGAGACTTAGGTGAAATGGAGCCGAGGTTTTCGAGAGGAGTGTCCGGGGTAGCTCCGAATGTGGCGTAGTAATCGGGCCGGACGCAGCTTGAAAGGATTATGGATGATCTCGACTTAACCGCCGAGGAGAAGCTTAAGGGTGTTGTTTCGTTCTTTGAGGATGAGGCCTACCAGTGGTGGCTCACGGTTAAGAAAAAGTACCCTGCGGATCGAGTGGACTGGGGCTACTTTAAGATCAAGTTTGAAGGGAAGTATGTTGGAGCGAGCTATGTGGATGCTCGAGGAGGAGGCGTTCTCAATTTGGTGCAAGGTAGCAAGTCGATAAATGAGTACGGTCGAGTTTTTACGCTTAAGCCGTATGCTCGGGGCATTGTGGCAACGGATTATGAGAGATGTGTCGTTTTGAAGATGGTCCATGGATGAGCTACGAGTTTTGATTGCTCCGCATCGTGAAAGAGACTTTGCCGCTTTAGTGGAGAAAGCTCGAATAGCTGAGGAGGTCAAGAAGGCTGAGAGGCACAATAGAGAAAGGAACCGGGATAAGAGAAGTGTTGGATCGCCAGAAGTGGTTGAGAGGGTCCAAAAAAGACCGAGGGTTGAGACTCCTGTTCATATTGCTAAGCCGGCCGCCGGAAATCTAGATCGTCCGTGTGCGCAGTGCGGATGGTATCATGTTGGCGAGTGCTGGAATCGAGTTCAGGAGTGCTTCAGATGTAAGTCCAAGACTCATCTGATTAAGGATTGTCCCCAGAATCCGAATAGGACTCGGACAAAAGGTCAAGGTTATGTGCAACCAGGCAGAGGTGGTCAGCAAGCGACGAGAGGTCGTGGTTCGAAGCATGGAGGAAATGGTTCCGGCCCAGGTCGGGGAGCAGTAGACCGCGGTAATGGTGGCACTGAGGCAAGGCAGCCAGGTCTGGTTTGTGCGGTTCACCGGAGAGAGGATAATGATGTGCCTGACGTGTCAGCTGGTAAGTATTTTATGTTTGGAGTATTTCCTATTGTTTTGTTCATGTGGGTGATTGTTTATTTTGTTGCTTGTAAGTGTTGGAACCTTGTGTATGAACTTTGAAACGGTGCCTAGAAGGTATGTTAGCTCTTTAAGATCGTGAGTCTTGCAATGATAGTGTGTAAGTTTGGAGAGCTAGGACGAGGACCGTTAGTCTAGCCAAGGAATTTCGAGGACGAAATTATTTTTAGGAGGGTAAAATTGTAACACCTTGGTTTAGGGGCTATGCAGTTTGAGTAGGATGTGGGTGTTTGGAAGGTTCTTGGGTATGCTTGGAGGTGTTTTGAGGTTTTAAGAACGCTCGGAGTAACCGGGAAAAACTTGGAAAATTTTCGATTTTTAGTGTGAAAAGTGGGATCGGGCCAAGGAGGTTTTAAGGATTATTTTTGGTAATTTTTGGCACATGAGAGGCTTTGGCATAGTGGTGAACGCAGCGAGCTTAAGGGGGAGAGGTAGCGCCTTGGAGGGTCGTGAGGTTCGATCCAAGAAGGCAAAGCAGATTGGGTTTTAATTTTTGGGATTATGGCGTTGCGGGGTAGAAGGCCTTAAATTATTTTGGGGCGTGTTTTGTCGCAAGGAGCGGCTAGTCCAGTGGTGCCTGTATGCGGAACTTAAGCGAAAAAGTGCGTGTGGGCGCCGGTTCAAGCAACTAAGCGGCTTTTTGCGTGTTTATTTATTTTATGCGGTTATGGGGTTTGGGCTAGGAAGGGTTAAGTTTAAATGGTGGGGTTTTCGTCATAAAAGCAAAGTGGCCGAGTGGCCTAGGCGTTGGAAGTAAGGGTGTGTAGCGACTTGGTCCCGTGTTCGAACCTGGAGGGTGGCGTTGGAGTATATTTTTTTATTCTTTTGGATTTTGCAAAGATGGACGGCACATGTAGTTCAAATTAGAAGAATAGGATAAGCTCTAGTAATTATTTTGAATTAGATTTCGGCTGGGGGGTGATCTTTTGGTTTTTCTTTATTATTTTATTTATTTATCTACTTAGTTATCCTTTAGGATTATTTTATTATTTAGAGATAAAGGTGGGTTTTATATTTTAATTTGAATTGATTTCAAATGGGTGGCTGGGAGTGAGTTAGGTGATTTGATTAATTCAAATCAATTTGAATTGTATGGCCAGGAAGGTGGTAGCCGAATTTGGGGAGCTTGGGGGGGCATTTTCGGTTTGTTGCATGTGGGTAGGGTGAGCCGATTTTTTGTTCTATAAATAGAGGAAGTGCTCACCTTTTTGTCCCTTTCCATCATTTTGATCTCTTGGCCGAAATTGCTAGTATTTTACTCCCAACCTTTTGTAGCCGAAACCTTTTCTTTCTAAACACTTCTTGTTCATCTCAAGTTTGCTAGGTGGCTGAACCTCCTACTCCTCCATCTCCTATTCCTTTAACCTTCGTTCTAACCGAAACCACCACCAAAACTTGTCATTGCCGAATACCCCAACACCATTTAAAAAGCTTTGCCGAACCTTTCAGTCTTTTCTGATTAGCCGAAGCGGATCTATTGTTAAGCCGGTGTGAGGGAGCACTTAGGGGGGCTGTTGGAATCGATTACTCATCAAGGGGGTTTCGACAAGCTTTTAGGGGCAGCGTGTGACTTCGAGGTTTGTTGACTGTATCAAGCAGGTGCGTAATCATCGCACTATTTCTGTGTTCTTGGTTTGCTAATATGTTTACATATGCGTGATGTGTGATGGCCGATTACAATGGCTTGAATGGTGAGTTATTTATAATATATTCATGTTATGGTAATTAAGGTGTGGTGCTTACCTTTATGTTGTGATCTGACATGTTGCATTTGTTACACACATGGGAGGTGGTTTGGATTGAAGAAGGAAGAAGTGTACACAGGATGTGTACGTGGTCTAATGATAGCTCGAGCTACATTAGCGCTTGATGGTTAGCTTTGTGCTACCTCAAGGAAGATGTTGGCTTGGTGCCCATCTCGGCGGTTGATGGCTATGTGCATCACCGTAGGCGGATTTTGATATCGGGATCACGATTGGTTGATCGGTGGCTCAGCCACGGCCTTGAGCAGTGAGTTGCCAAGGTAAGGATTTTGGATCACGAGGTGATCAGTGGTGGTTTATCCACGGCTTTAGGCAGGGAGTCTGCCAAGGTGGGAGTACGGTTGGTTTGTGGGTTGGGCTGAGATGCATATGTGCATGATTTACTATGTGTATTGTTTGGTATGGGCCAAGCCCATACGGATGGAAATTTGTGTTGTGGTTAGGCACTGAGTCGGTGGACTCACTCTTTCATTAACCATTTCAGGTGATGTGTAGATCGGACCGGGATCGGAGAGGACACATGGTGGCCCATGCAGGAAGAAGAATTTAAATACTTTTAAGCTTATTTATATTCAAAGAATTTGGATTACATATTGTGTAATAAAGGCCTTTTGACTCTTATTTATTTTGAGTCATTATTTTATGGGTATTTATTATGGTTTGATGAATTTGAAACACTATGTGGAGATGATTATATTTTTCCAACCTACTTATTCAATTTGGGTTTGTATGTTTATATTTTTAAAATGAGTATATTTTAATAACAAAGTTTTACTCATAAGTTTAAATAAACATGGATTTTCCAAAAGTTAGCAAGTTTTTCTAAATTTTTCTAAGTTAAGAAGATTTTCAACCGTCTTTTCCTCAATAACATAACCAGATTCGGTCGTAACGAATGGGCCGGGTTTGGGGATGTTACATGGTGACTTCGGTCACATTATCTGAATGTGGTAACTTCGGTTACATTATCTGAATGTGGTAACTTCGGTTACATTATCTGAATGTGGTGTCTCATGACACAATTATCTGGTGGCTATGCCACGAATTTTATATGGGCGATGAGCACGTCGACTACAGCGACTGCCTTTGATGGTGTGTAGCGGATGGAAGGTTGACTTAGTAGTCCCCACGGTGTGCAGGTTGGTACGGGGATGTGTAGCGGATGGCACCTAGGTTTGGGTTTGGGTTGCATCATCATTTTTATCTGTTATATGAATAAGTATTTGATATGAAAATGTATGCCTGATCTATTGAATTTTAGTGTTGTGTACACATTGAGTCTGTTGACTCACCCCGTTGTGGGACTATTTTCAGGTGACGATCAGTAACGGACCTGTTTAGGCAGGTTTGGCAGAAGCTTAGGGATGGCTATGATCAGCTTGAAGTTTTATTCGATATCGATATTTAATTTTATTTAAGTATTTTAGGATTTCATTTTTGGGATTTTACTTGATGTAATAAGGCCATAAGTTATATTTCTTTACCTTTATTTTAATTACTACGTTACGAATTATTTTCAATTAAAGTTAAGTTAGAATTTATTTCTTTAAAAATAACCCTAATTGTTTTGTCACCTTACTTAAATGGATTTCAAAATAAGATAAATGGGTTTTTAACTCAAGCCCAACCCAAAACAATATTTTTTAAAAAATCGCACAAGTTTTCCTCTAGAAATAAAAGAATTTTGAAACTGGTTTACTTAAGGAACATACCAGATCCGGTCCAGGCTCGTGGGCCGGGTGTGGGGTGTTTCACTAATAGTGGTTAAGCAGGGTATTTTGACAATTCCCTAATCAAGTGGTTGTTTTCGGGAAATAAGATTCACAAGGTAAGTGAATCTGATATTTGGCCAAGGCCCTATTCCGCGATTTAGATCTGTTTCTTTATTATTCAAAAGCCGAAAACTAACCTGTGAAGTGATTTGATGCTAGCCGATTTCAAGAAAGAAATACTACAAAGTTTCGGGAGTTGTTTAGTCATTAAATCGGCAGCAAGGTAAGAAGTGGTTGTGTTAATCCTTCGAGATTTGGTTTTAATAGCCGAATGGCTTTTTACTAACCTGTTTAGTGATTGGCCGAATATAGGAATTAAAGATCTAAAGCGCTAGATCAGGTTGTTCGGGATTTCTATAAACTCGCTAAGAATACTAGGTGTGTACCCCACACTAAACCTTATTAGATTATGACTTAAATTAATTATGTGTTATAATAATATGAATGTGGCCAAAGGTACCATGCAATGGTACAAAAGTACTCAGGTACGTTAATTTACTACTGCTGTAGCTATTTTATTATGAATATATGATATGACACATATGTGAACAGTGATAAGAATGTGGAATAAGGCATGAAATTGCATGATATGTATGACATATGGGCATATGGGTGATTATGAAAGGGGAAGTGAAATTGGTGGTTTTAAACCACAATATCTGAATGGGGTGACTTCGGTCACATAATCTGAATGTGGTGTCTCATGACACAAAATAATTATCTGGTGGCTATGCCACAATTTTATAAGGGCGATGAGCATGTCGTCTGCAGCGACTGCCTTTGATGATGTGTAGCGGATGGAGGGTTGACTTAGTAGTCCCCACGGTGTGCAGGTTGGTACGGGTGATGTGTAGCGGATGGTATCTAGGTTTGGGTTCGGGATTGCATCACTATTATATCTGTTACATGTATGAATTTGTTTTCCTAAATCATTTGGGACTTAGTGTTGGTTATACACACTGAGTCTATTTGACTCACCCCGTTGTGGGAATATTTTTTCTGGTGACGCTCAGTGATGGACCGGGTTGGCAGGAGCTTAGTGGTGGCCATGCTCAGTTCGGGATTTTATCTTTATTTTGGACTTGTTATATTTTGAATATTTTGGATATATTTTGGGTTTTGTTTTCGATGTAATAAGGCCATAGTATGAACTGTTTTATGCATGCTTTTTATTTGATTTTATTATGTTATGAATCTTTATCAAATTAAAGATTAAGTAAATTTTATTTTAAAAATAAACCCTAAGTGCTTTGGATACCCTAAAACAAATGGTTTTCAATATAAAGTAAACTCTAGTACAACTCGATATTTCTTTAATTCGAAGTCTTATAAAAACCTAGATTTCAAGAATCAACTTGTTCCCAACTCGAGCCCAGCCCAAAAACAAATTTTCTTTCAAAACCACTCAGATTTTTCCAAAGTAACAAACGAATTTTGAGCCGTTTTACTCAAGGAACATACCAGATCCGGTCAGGGCTCGTGGGCCGGGTTTGGGGTTTCAGGATCCTACATCAGAAAGATACAAAGAAAGAAGGTGAGAAGCTAGCTATATAAAGAGCATTCTAGGAGGAGAGTTAATATACCTTGGTGGGCGTTTGGGCACAGGAGTGGTCGGAGCGCAGATTAACACCAGATTCCTATCAGGTGTGTAACTCTCTCTACTCTAGTTGTAGAGCGGCAAATACCGAAGTGCCAGTCACGTCAATAGTAGCCACACGAGCGTGCGAGCGCATGTGTGTGGCTTCGACGCGATAGTTGAGGCCATCGGTAGTATTCTTGTGGGTTGAGGCTGCGTACGCCACGATGGGCTGAAGTGGGCCCAATTGAATAAAATGTATGATGGTGTAGTATATAGTGAACTAGACTAGGTGTATCTCATATACGTGGCTAGATTTGTGTTAGGTGGGTCACACGAGCGTGTGGGCTAGAATGGGCCGAAGTTGGGTTTTAGGCCCAATAGTCCGGTACAATCAGAAATGGTAACTGAGTCGCTCGGGGTGGCATTAGGCATTCGAAAATGCCATTGTAGGTGCGAAATTACTGAAATACCCTTGGTGGGTAAAATTACTGTTATACCCTTAAAGGTAGTTTTAACGTGATTGTGTGTAGACCCTAACACACTTTATTTTTAACTGTATTATTAATGGTATGGGCTGAAAAGCCAGATAAGGCTATGTATACAGTCAAAATACCCTTGCGGGTAAGGGAGGGAGTGCCAGGTACGTGTCTGTAATGACTTAATATGAAGTTGGATGTACGTGATGATTTATTGCCTTGTTACTAGCATGTTACATTCATTATGACATATATATATTGTGCATGGGGCATGGGAATGATGATAAAGGGGAAGTGATAAGGTCACGTAGTGATCGGTGGCTAAGCCATAGTGGATCTTAAGGTCACATAGTAATCGTTGTTATAACCGGCGGCATGACTGTCGAAACGGCGTGTAGCGGATGGAGGGTTGATTGTAAAAATCCCCACGGTGTGTTGGTTGGTACGGGTTGGCGTGTAGAGGATGGAAAAACTAGGTTGGGCTGGGACATGTTGCATTCATTTATTTTTATGCCACATTGAGTGGGCTCAGGCCCAACATGCATTTGTGGGCTATGAGCCGTTTATGTGTTTCGGGGAATTTACACACTGAGTCACGATGACTCATCCTTTTGTTTAATTTTGCAGGTAATCATTAGATCGCGGATCTGGGAGTTGAGGCGGACTTGTGGTGGCCATGCAATGTTTTCTCGTAAACTCTTTTCTTTTATTTGGACTTATTTTTATTTGGGTTTTTGTTATGTAATAAGGCCACTATAACTTTAATTTTGGTATTTTATTTGGTTTAGCTTTTAATTTGATTACTGGCTATTATTATTAAATTTCCAATACGGGAATTTCCTAAACCCTTAATAAGCATTTTCCAAAATGTTAACAAAAGGATAACAAGCGAATAAATATTTAAACTCGAAATTTTTAACAAACGCGCAGTTTTTAAACAACCCTTTTATGTGACATGCCAAATCCAGTCGTAACGTTTAGGCCGGGTTTGGGGTGTTACAAGATATGTAAAAAGGATTTTCTTCTTAAATACTTTAACTCAGAAAATTTTCTCTTAACTTTGATCTTCAAATTTTTCCAAAGTTATCATTCAAACTCTTTTAATTTTTCTCAAAATAAATTTCTCAAAGTTTCGTTTCATAAACTCTTACGACTTAAATTGTTTGATATAATAATCAACCTCAGTTTTCAATAAACTCCATGTCAATTTTTTTTCTTAAAACCTGCTTTCTTTAAATCTTTAAAGGACTAGATGTATGTTCATTTTGTGTGACATGTCAAATTTGGTCTTAACGCATAGACCGGGTTTGGGGTGTTACACAATCTCTCCCCCGACCAGCCAATCTCTCCTGTGGGGATCAAGTCAACCCACCCCGCCATTCTCTCCAATTTGCAGTCAAGCTGCCACTTATAATATATTTGTGGCTGAGCCACCAGAATATCATATACGGTAATATAATCGGCACACAGCCTTGGGTAAATACGTTTAGCACAAAGCCATAATCACGATGGCACAAAGCCATATTTAGGTTGGCATATAGCCATTATCAGAATTTGTGGTAATGCCTCCAGGCTGCACTTCTCTTCATTCAATTTTCCCATCCCATGCAATATATAGAGATGCAACATATATAATAACATAAAATATCCACATATAAATAACAACCATTAATCTATTGAATAATTTTAATGAATCGGCCCATTAGAGCAATATAATAATTCAGCCCACTAAAGCATTTTAACAAATAAGCCCATAGGGGCATTTCAGTTATTCGGCATATAGAGGCATTTCGGTAAATTTCACAACCCAAATGTATTTCATGTTATCATCCCATCCAAAACCACTTTCACCTCGAATTTTGCATATCCTCAAATGATTTTCCGCATGCTTAGCATCGCATTGGACTTGGAATCTTTCAGAAATAGCTTCGACAACTCGATTAATAGAAACTACTTTGAAAGTATTAGAAGGCTTATTTCCTTTATAGGCCTCCTCTACTAGAATTGCAAGAAAAACATGTTCCATCGATTTTGTCCACCTGAATTGCTTGGAGGTCCCTATATCAAATGGATAATTGTACATATACACATGAACATATATAATTCTCACTATTAAGATCACAATAATCACATTTGGCCGAATATGCCAAATCAAATTGCTTAGACATAGATCACATATATATAACTTTAGCATTTATACAATTAAATAAACAATCAACTTACCTTACTTTCATAACATTGTTTAAATACATACCTAAGCCCTTTTAATTCGATTTTCACATTGGTTCTTCACTTAACAATACCAATTGAACCGTTCGGAATTAAAAAGGATACGCGGATAGTCGGAAGCTCGTACAATGCCAACGTCCTAGACGTGGTCTTACATGTAATCACATATCGATGCCACTGTCCCAGACAGGGTCTTACACGAATCAAATACGATGGCAATGTCCCAGTCATGGTCTTACACGTAAACACAAGTCGATGCCAACGTCCCAGATGTGGTCTTACACGATAACACATATCGGATATCCTATGTCATGACATATGTATCCTAACTATTCCTAGGGTTCGAACGGGGCTTTCGGACATCGGATTTCGATCGAATCAAACTTGGAACATAGTCAATTCTCAATATTACATTCAGCTAAGGCATAATTTTAATCAAATAATTCAAGTTATCACATAGAAATATATATATTCATAAATATAACAACATTTAAATGCTTATTGACTTACCTCGGACTTCGACGGATAGTAAAATCGACTAATCGATTACTTTCGTTTTTCCATGCTCTAAATCTGATTTCTTTGGTTCTTGATCTAAACATATTCAAATTAAGTTTATTTAAACACCATTCCATTCAATTTAGTCTAAAAACACATAAATGGGCAAATTACCATTTTGCTCATAACATTTCACACTTTTTACAATTTAGTTCCTATTGCACAAAACAAAAAATACACAAAATTTGCACACACTATGCCTGGGCCGAATACTACCCATGCTCATACAAGTCCATACATTTCATTTATTTCACATTTTAGTCCCTCAAAAATTTATTTTTACAATTTAGTCCAAATTGCTCAAATTCATCAAAAATTCAAAGACATCAACACAAACAACAAGCTATCATCAATGGCTCAACTCAAAATATTCATCAAAATAAAAAATTGAAGCATGGGTTTTGAACATTTCATAGCAACGATCTCAAAAACGTAAAAATTATCAAAAACTGAGCTAGATACATACCTTAATCAAACTCAACAATGGCCGAATACCTAGCTCTTGTTTTTTTCTTTTTCTTTTCTTTGTTTCGATTGTAAAATAAGAATGTTAATAGCTTTTTAATGTTTGTTTTATTATATATACATTATAATAAATTATTTACTAATATAAATTTTTAACTTATAAATTTAACATATAAAACATATATATATATGTCGAAACCATTTTTAAATTTGTATCATTTTGGTTTTCACGGGCTCGGGCAAAATGGGTTCCTACAATATATATATTCACTTAATGCTGTCCACTACTTATAAAATGGATATTTGCAACATAAATCTTTCATATTAAAAAGTCATCAACAATTAAGCACTTTCACAACTAACCATCCAATTTTCATTTTATGCGATTAAGCCATTTTATTTAATCAGACACTCAAACAACAAAATTAAAACACGAAAATTTAACACAAGAAAATTCACATATAATAAGCACAGAAAATAATTTTAAAATATTTTTTGGACTCAGATTTGTGGTCCCGAAACCACTATTTCGATTAATGTCAAAATCGAGCTGTTACAATGAGAGTAAGGGCACTAAAAAAAAATTTACCCATTTAGCTAAAGAAGTTTAGTCCTCTACTGTAGAGGTCTCAGAGCCGACTAACCAAATA
Organism: Gossypium bickii; assembly: GCA_025503065.1. Classification (NCBI taxonomy): domain Eukaryota; kingdom Viridiplantae; phylum Streptophyta; class Magnoliopsida; order Malvales; family Malvaceae; genus Gossypium; species Gossypium bickii. The sequence continues at coordinate 139,385,791 of CP106711.1, forward strand.
TCGAGCCCGTTTGGTAAACCCGAGCCCTATTCAAAAAATAGACTTAAATTTTTGTTCAAACCCGATCCAAATTATATATGTTAAACTCGCGGTCGGCCCAATTTTTTTTTTAAAACTACATATACCAAATCAAACTATGTATTTGACTTGGACCTGTTATTATAAAATGCAACTTATATGATTTGGTCTAGTTATAACTCGAACAGCTTTGTATTATGCTACACAATAGCTGGTGGCTTTGTAACTATTTCAAGACCTGACAATTAATCCATCTTCTCTCTTCACATTCCTCTTTTCCCATCTTTCTCCCACCAAATTTCTTATCTTGTTTTCAAGCTGAGCATTTTACAACACGATCCTCATCAATTAGGTTTTTAGCAAGTTTAAAAATTTTCAATGAGAATAAAGCATAAATGTGCCACTACCACTTAATCTTCTATATAACACATAGTTCATGTAACATCTAACATAAAGTAGAGAGAAAATTTTGACACTTTGGCTTGTCAAAAGTAGGCAATTCCATTTGCTATCACAACATTACATAGACTGTCCATTCACCAGTCTTCCCACATGTGTTCCAATGAAAACAGAGAATGTCAAATGAATTCAAGCAATAGTAGCTTGAGTGCTTAAATTCAAAGTCCATTCTGAACTTCTTAAAGGTATCTGAGTAAATTAAACAGAAAACACAAATAAAATAATTCTAGAAAGAGACTCATTTTATTTCAGCAATCAAGCATCTTGCTTAAGCAATCACTATAAGGATCTTATCACAAAAGGGATCAATTAAACACAAATCATACCGAGCTAAGGGAAAATTTGCAATAGGTAGATGAAAAAGAAAAAAACATAAGACTCAAGTATCGAAAGTACCTAAAATTACTCAAGTAACAAGTTTACCAACCTAGTTACATACCGTAAGACTCAACATACAAAATAGCAACAAAATGGCTCTCGAGTTGAGCTAGAGAAAATGGATGCTTGACCATGTATTTACTACAGCTCCCATCCGAGACCTACGCACAAAAATAAATATAACTGTACGCTGAGTAATATATACTCAAAAGTACTAACATAATTTAAATTCAATTATACACATAATAAAATTGAATAAACAAATAAGTAAGAAGATTAAATATATTATTAACATGCATGAAATTAATTAATATCAACATGCATGAAATTAAATCTTTAACATAGTCTAATTTCTAGCGACTTGTTTTAAGAAATCGAATTTCTCGATTTCAATTGAAGTAATTTGCTTCAATTTGATCCTCGATTTCAATTCTAATCTCACCTAAGCTAATCCAAAGTTCTAGTTACTGCTCTCTAACCCGTATTTCTATTACCCGGATTTTCTAAACTTGTACTTTCTTTTCTTCCACTTAATCACGTGATTTTTTTATTCTTTTCTTTTTCCTACTTCTAGTCTAGACTTTAAGGTGTGGCAGTTTCTAAATATATTTAAAGAGAAAACAACTTGCTTACTTATCATATATTTTCAGAAATAATTGACTTTGAAAAAACTGGCTCCCTAATATTCATTTAATATGAATTAAAAAAGCAATTTTATAATGATAATATAATTTTTCTATATTCCTTACCTGCTTTTATTGGTTTTTGCATAATTGATTAAACCTTCAAATAGATGAAGATACAGTTCTGGCTATAGCCTGCTCAACTTATTCTTAATGTTAATGGTGCTAATCCATAAAATAAACAATTTAAGTAAAAGTTAATAACAAAAGTAAATAAAATATCATAATAAAAAATATTGAAATCTTACTTTTTGTCTTATATTGTCGTTGTAATGACAAGAAACGCCGTCAGCAGCGATCAAATCTTGTAAGGCATAGGAACTGGTTGTGTAATTAGATTTTGCTTGCTCGAATATAGATTTAAGCATCGGATGACGTTTCACCACCAACACCCAATCATATGAATATTTCTTTTGCAATGACATTAGGGATTTGTCAAAATGATGCCACTTAATCTCTCTACGCTTTATCATGTGATCCAGATTTATAATAAAATAGAACTTATCAACAGGTCTCCAAAATAAAGGCGCATCCAGTAGAAATGCAGGAGTCGGAGATTAATCATTTTAATAAAACATTTTGATTTAAAATAATGATTTTGGTTTATGAAATTCAAGAAAAATGAGTTCGGGAGTCGGTTACGCACGAGGAAGGATTAGCACCCTCGTAACACCCAAAATTGGTACCGAATTGATTGATTAATGTCTTAATGTTGAAAATTTGAAAAGATTTTAAAATACGATCCTCTTTGTTTTTAAAAAACTTGAATGAATTAAACTAGATGCTGAGACCCGCTTATTTCGAAGGAATAAAATATCATACCCAGTGAGTTAGGATATGATATTTTGAATCCTCAAAACTAAGCTTGTCTTTATTTAAAACTCATACATTTAAATTTAAGAAGGATATTCGGTAATTTGGGTCAAATTAAAATAAGTTAGGGCACAATTTCTCAAAATTCTAAATACAGAATATTGCCTTTGCTTTTAGAAATCCTTTTCTCGAGATACCAAAATGTCATATTCAGTGAGTTGGAACACAGCATTTTCAAATTCCCGAGAATAAGCTTTTATTTAATCCAAATGTTTTGGTTTAAAAATAATTGGTTCTTTAGACTCGATGAGAAAAATCGAAACCCAGTAAGTTAGGGTACGACTTCTTTCGGATCTTTGAACGCAAAATGTTTGTTATTTTCAAAACGAAAATTGTAATACATAGAATAAAATGTGGCATAATCGTAGTAAAATGGGACACAATTTATAGTATACATGCATAATAGAGTAAAAACGAGGGAAACAATATAAGTAACAATAATAAAAACAAAAACAAAAGCTAATAATAAATCAATAATAATAGTAATAATAGTGGAAGTAATAATAAAATAATAATAATAATACTAATAAATATAATAATAATAGTAGTAGTAAAAAAATAATATTAGTAATAATCAAAATAATAGTAATAGTAATAATAACAATAACAATATCTATAGTAGTAATAATAGTAATATTATTATTATTATTAAAATTAATAATAATAATAATAATAAAATATCCAAAATCACAAAAGAAATAAAAAAAAGGATGAAATTGAACCTAAAACCAAAGTCTGAGGCAAATCTGAAAATAGATAAAGAGGTAAGGACTGGATCGAGTGCGTGAATAACATGGAGGGACCGAAAGGGGAAATATCCCTGCCCTCTAAAACGGCGTCGTTCGAGTAAGGGCCCAATTGGAATCACGATAAATTATGGGGCCAATTTCAAAAAATAAAAAAACTAAATTAAAACAAGTAAAAATGCGGAAGGGCCTACAGCACAATTATCCCACCAAAGGGAAAACGCGCGGATCCTATCTTCGGGTCGAGTCGCGTACACGGGCTAAGGTAAAACGACGCCCTTTTGGCGTCTATGCATTGGCCTAAATGGCGCCGTTTTTTAGGGCCTATTTAAGTTAAAAATTTTCAACAAAAATTCATTTTCAGCCACCTTTAAAAAAAACGAAAACCGTTTCCCCCTTTCCTCTCAACCCCTCTGCCGAGGCCTGAGTCCGGCGAGAATTCCGGTGCCACTGTGCACGGCGGCCGGAGCCCAAGAAATATTTTTTTCTCTCTTTTTTTATACTATTTTTTAGACTTTTGTTTTATATTCACAAACAGTTTCAAAGAAAAAAAAAGAAAAGAAAGGAGAAAAATGAAAAAAGAAGATGAACCAAAACCTTTCTATTTTTACGTTCTTTCTATTGATATTTTGTGTAAAAATATCCAGGGGGCTACAATGATTTTTAGTTCGACTTTATAAAGCCGAAATCCAAAATAAAAATGAAAAATACATCGTTTTTCCCTTTTTTTTTGTATTGCTATGCTGTCTGTTTGTTTATTCTGTTTTCAGGTACAGAGGTGACATGGCACGCGGTGGTACCTGGAGGAGTACAGAGGTCGTACGGAGGAGCTGACGTGGCATGGAGAGGCATTGGGGCTGTTGCAGCGCACAACGATGGCTAGGGTTTCTATTTGTTCTAATTTTTTGGGCTAATCAGGCCAATTTTTGAATTGGGCTTGTATTGGTTTTTGTTTATTTTGGACTGTTATTGGACTTGGTTTATTTTTTTTCGTTTTAATTTAGTTAATGGGCCCCAAGCATAAATTGGGTCATAAAATGATGACATGGTTCAAGATAGTTAAAGCAAAAAGGTAAAGTCTTATTCATTTTGTGGAAACTGCGCAGGGGAAAAGGTCTTTGTTGTTGTTGGTTTAGTCCCAAAGGAATAAAGAAAGACAACTAAAGAAGGAACACATACAAAAAGATATTCACATTAATACTACTAGGCAGAACAACATAAATGGAAGAAACAAAGATCATACCGAGCAAGGGAAAATTTGCAATCGGTAGATTAAAAAGAAAAAACATAAGACTCAAGTTCCAAAAGTACCTAAATTTACTCAAGTAACAAGTTTACCAACCTAGTTACATACCGTAAGACTCAACATACAAAATAGCAACGAAATGACTTTCGAGTTGAGCTGGAGAAAATGAATGCTTGACCATGTATTTACTAAAGCTCCCATCCGAGACCTACGCACAAAAATAACCATAACTATTCGCTGAGTAATATATACTCAAAAATACTAACATAATTTAAATTCAATTATAAAATTGAATAAACAAATAAGTAAGAAGATTAAATATATTGTTAACATCCATGAAATTAAATCTTTAACATAGTCTAATTTCTAGCGACTTGTTTTAAGAAATCGAATTTCTCGATTTCAATTGAACTAATTTGCTTCAATTTAATCCTTGATTTCAATTCTAATCTCACCTAAGCTAATCCGAAGTTCTAGTTACTGCTCTCTAACCTGTATTTCTCTTACCCGGATTTTCTAAACTTGTGTTTTCTTTTCTTCCACTTAATCACGTGATTTTTTTTATTCTTTTATTTTTCCTACTTCTAGTCCAGATTTTGAGGTGTGACAGTTTCTAAATATATTTAAAGAGAAAACCAACTTGCTTACCTTTCATATATTTTCAGAAATAATTGATTTCAAAAAAACTGGATTCCTATATCAAAACATTAAAATAACAATATTCATTTAATATGAATTACAAAAACAATTTTACAATGATAATATAATTTTTCTATATTCCTTACCTGATTTTATTGTTTTTTGCATAATTGATTAAACCTTCAAATAGATGAAGATACGATTACAAGCGTGCTTTGCGCTCAACTCCTTCTCAATGTTAATGATGCTAATCTATAAAATAAACAATTTAAGTAAAAGTTAATAACAAAAGTAAATAAAATATCATAATAAAAAATGTTGAAATTTTACTTTTTGTGCTACATTTTCGTTGTAATGACGGTAAACATTAGAGCAGTACTGTACTACACAAGAATAGCTGGTTGGATGTTTAAATTTTGTTTTCTTGTATATAGAGTTAAACACCGGATGACTTTTCACCACCAACTCCCAATTATATGAATATTTCTTTCGCAACAAGTGTAGGGAATTATCAAGAAGATGCCACTTAATCTCTCCATGCTTCATCATGTGATCCAGATTTATAATAAAATGAAACTTATCAACAGATCTCCAAAATAAAGGCGCATCCAGTAGAAACGCGGGACTCAAGTATTTCCTACCCATTTGGACATAGGCAAATAAGTAAATAAAAAAAATTATGAAATTAATGAAGTAGGCCATATGAGTTGTCGAACTCTAAAAGAAATATATGAAAGATAACTTACAACTTTTGAGAATCGAGCTGGGTAAGAAAACATGATAGCTCATTTGGCATATTGAAATTCTGATAATTTCGGATAATATCTTTGAATGGCAGATTGACGATGTAGTTCATCAAATAATTTAACTCATCAATATCACCTTCCATTGGTTGGTCAGATGCATTTAAATTGGGTAAAAACTTTACCCTCCCACTGAAATTAGTGATGAATATAGACTTTGTCGGACTTTGCGTGTAAATGCTCTTATTACTTTTAGCCCATATACAAGCCACATCCTTTAAGATCTTACTGAAATCCTCACTAATGTAATTGAATCATTCGCGCTGATTTCGATTACTACTTTCCCACATATTCATATTTTCTTTAAAATATGTTAGAATATTTTTAGAATATTCTAGTGCAACCAGCCATTTATCTTAATACCGTACAAGATGATGGCAACTTAATATCCAGTCATCGTGATGCTCTACTGAATGTGTGTATAATTCTAAAGCTTTGTCTTTGTCTTTAAACGACAAGAAAGTGGAGCTAATTTCTTTTCCCGAAATCTTTAGCATTCCATAATACACAATGTCATCCTGGGTTATAATAGCACAATTTGGTTCCGACATAGCTGTTGCAAACCAAAAATAAATTTAAAGAGACATGATTAAATGAAGAATTAACCAGTTCAAAGCAAGATTGTTGCAATCTTATGCTAATACTATTATTTATGTAAGTTTTGACTTCTAACTTTAGAAAATGTTTAAATATTTTTAAGTCATAATTAAATTAAATATTTTAAAGGCTTGATAAAAATATATTTAAAGGATTAACGGAAAATATAAAAATATGCATGGATTTTAAAAAACATATATATACATGCAATAATGATGAATTGGCAATGTATTAAGAATATCATATAAATTTTGTATCAATAAAAATATGCATGCAATGGGTGCAAAAGGCATCGATTCTAATTCAATTTCCATTAGAAAACTTTTCTAGAGGGCAAAATTATTTACATGACTTATCTGGGTAACCACTAAAGGTTCGGCATTCTACCTAGGGTAGGCTTCTAGGGTTTACTATATGTGGTTTGGTTCTAAAGAGAGGGTACCCGAACTAGCAGATTCCTCAATCCTCACCCATTATAGGCTCATATGGATCGAGTTCAGTTCAGGGGAACACATTTCCCTATGGCCATGCGGAGGTGAAAACCTCACGAAGCACATAGGTACAGATGTGTTCCGGAAGCAGTCCACTAGCCCATGTGGAGGTGAAAACCTCACGAAAGCTTAGTTTCTCACTCCCACTTAAAGGTGCGACTACAACAGTCATGCAATGCAATGCCAAAACACTTCATGAAACTTGACATTATAGCAAAAATAAATACGTTAAAACGCGGTGTGCCAAAACAATTTTCTAAATTTTCAATTGAAAGGACAAAAATTAATCAATTTATGGCCTGACTCTCAACCATTCCCCAGTGGAGTTGCCAAGCTGTCGAAACTATTTTTATCGGGTTTTGAAAAACAGGAACTGACTTTAAAAAACAAGGAGTCGCCATCGATCCTTTTTGTTTAGGTGTGATCAGGTCACCTATAAAAATATTTTTAGCCTGCGAAACTAAAAAGCGAGTTCGGGAGTCGGTTACGTGCAATGAAGGGTTAGCACCCTTGCAACGCCCAAAATTGGTACCGAAATTGATTAACGTTGTCCTAATGTTTAGGGTAACAAAAATTTAAAAGAAAACTAAATCGGAATTGAATCACAAGATGATCTCGTTTCAAAGGGATAAAAGTACTATACCCAACACGTTAGGATATAACGCTTTTATGCTCTAACACTGAGATCATCTTTGACCTTCAAAACATGTAAAAAAAAAAGGGTGTTTGGATATTTAGTTGAATGGAAAATCGACACCCAACACGTTAGGGTGTAATTTTCCCTACTTCTAAACACATAAGCATTGCCTCATTTTTTTCTTTTTGAAAAATATACAATCTTTAGACTGATTCAATATATGCTTTTAACAAAAGAAAACCATTAGAAAGAATTCAAACACATCTAAAACTCGAAAATATTTAGGGTGAAAATTTTGGGAAGAAAATTAATTAAGCCGGAATTGAATCTCAAGATTAACTTGTTTTAAAGGGATAAAAGCATCATACCCAACACGTTAGGATATAATGCTTTTATACTCTAACACCGGGGTCATCTTTGATTTTCAAAAACATGTAAAGAGGGTATTTGATTATTTGGTGGAACAGAAAATCGACAACCAACACGTTAGGATGTAATTTCCCGTACTTCTAAATACACAAACATTGCCTCGCTTTCCAAAAACGCAATCTTAAAATTGGTTCAATGCACACTTTTGACAAAAGAAAACATTTAGAAAGGATTTGAATACATTTAAGTTTAAAATAAATAATAATGACTATGATAAAAATAAGAAATTATTAAGATAATAAAACATCAAAATAATGATAGCAATATCAACATTGATTAGAAGTAATAATAAAAATATTAGAAATAATACTCGTAATAACATTCTAAAATATCATCCATAATAATAACAATATTAATTTAATGGTAAATGACAATAAGAGGGGACTAAGTTAAAAAGCATTCAAACAATCAGGAGTTAAAACAGTTAATACTCAAACAAGCAGAACGCAGTGTATAAATTGGACTAAATTGGGAGTATGCATGAATTGTGGAGGCTCATTAAACAATAAATACAAGCATAACAGGATTAATTAAAAAACAATATAGGGATATAAGGGACTAAATGCACAAATCCTCCATTAATTGAAGAAACATGCAGATCTCATGGGCCAAATCGGGTCGGGTCACCGGGTTTAGGTCAGTACGGTGTCGTTTTGAAGGCTATCATTAAAAGCCTAAACTGCAACGTTTCACTAACAGGTTTAAAAAACTGATTAAAGGCTTCTTTTGGTTCATCGTTTAGCATCAGTGAAGTGCAGTCTTTCCATTCAAGTCGGTAAACTCTTTTTAATTTCCTTGTAGGAAGATTTAAGAGAAAAAGAAAACGTTGTACGGTAACAATTTGTATGCATTCCGAAATATATCAGTCTTTATACAAATGAGTCTAATCAGCAGGCCAAGGACTCCATTATTCCTTTTCTTTGTCTTTTTTAACTACCATTCAACCTGTTAAAGCTGTAATTGTAACATCCTGGTTTAGAGGCTATGCAGGTTAGGTGTAATTCAGGTGTTGGTGGGTTTGTAGGTGTGTTTGGAGGTGTTTTAGAGGCTTTAAGAATGCTTGGATGAAAGGGGAAGGCTTCGGGAAATTTTGGATTTTTGGTGTAAGAGAGGGAAGTAGAGGCGGGAAGGCTTTAAAATAAAATTTGGGAGTTTAGGACACATGAAAGGATTTGGCAAAGTGGCTCCATGCACGCCTAAGAAAGTGGAAGTAGCGCTAAGGAGGAGCCTGGTTCGAGTCCAAAGGAAACAAGGGTGTTTTTTTTTTGGGTTTTGGGCGTTAGGCCTAGGAAGGCCTTATAATTAAATTTGGGGCCTTATGGGCATGGAAGGCGGAGTTAGCGAGTGGCACTCATGCGCCACTTAGGCGCTGGAGGAAGGAGGTCGCGGTTTCGAGGGGCGGGAGAAGCATTTGGCATTTTATTTTTGTTGTCCCAATGAATGGGCTGGCGTAGGAAGGGTTTATAATAAAATATTGGGCCTTTATGACATGAAAGACAATGTGGCCGAGTGGCCCAGGCGTTGGGGTAGAGGCTTGCAAAGCGGCTTGGTCCCGTGTTCGAACTCGAGAGGGGCTTTGGAGTTTTATTTTTGTTCTTCTTGTCACGATTTGCATGAAGGTGGACGGCACATGGGAGAGCCAAGGTGGGTTGATTCTTCTTGAATTCAATTTGGAGTGATAAGGGTGGGTTTTATCTTTTTTATTTATTATAGATAATAGGATAAATGTAAGAGTATTTTAATAGGATTAGATTAGTGGTTAGTTTTTTTTTCTTTTTGGGGTAGCTTTGTTAGTTTATTATTTTAGACAATTATAGAATTATTTTAATTAGTTTATGATTAGTAAATTGAGATAATGGCTGCTTTGGTGGATTAATATTTTTTAGGATTAAGTGATAGAATAGAATTAATAGGAAGTTGGCTAATTCAAATCAATTTGAATTAGTGGCGTGATTGGGAGTCCTCAGGGGGGAAGCTTGTGCCGAATGTGCTATTTAATGGACACTTCCTCCTTGATTTCCTTTTGAACCTTTAACCGAATTTTAGTCTCTTCTAAACCTTCATTTTCTTTTCTTCTCATACTCTATTTTCACCAAAACCGTCCCTCCTTCTCAAATATTATGGTGGCCGAACATTCCAACTCCATTTAGAGTCATTGCCGAAACATTTAGCCTCTCGTTCCTCTGCCTTGTTTCAAGTCCACGAGCCGAACCTATTCCTTGTGGTGGCGATTATTGGTTGGGCAAAGGTTGGAGCGTTGGGTCGTTGAGAAAGGTAAGGATTTATGTTATTAACCTCTCTCTTTTTATATAGTGGTTAATCAAAAGGTGGTCTTAGTGTGGGTTGGCCAATGCTCTATAGGCTATAAGTGATGTGTTTTGCTTGTTTGTAGCCAACGCCAAGGAGCCTAAAGGAGAGTCTCGAATTGTTGGACTCATCAAGGTAAGGGTGGTAAGGTATTCGGCCAAAAGGGCCTTTTCATGAATTTTGGTTATAGCCGATTTTAATAGTGATATAGCAGGATTTTCAGCAATTTCTTAAGACCATTAGAGTTTTGGGATCCAAGTTTATCTTTCGGTAAGGATGTTAGTAAGCGGTTTAGATTCGTATTAGTAGAATATGACTTTGTTGATTAATCGTGTGGATCGATTAAGCTTTTGATGGAGACCAATACCAGTCAAGGAGGGCAAGAGAAAGCCCCTATTCCAAGTTTAAGAAAAGAGCTGCCGTCTCGGCGATGCGGGATTGGCCACGGGGTGTGTCGTGCAACAAAAACGATAGGCGGATAGTCAGTAGTCTCGCTAAGCGATAGCGCGTCAAATCGAGGTTTTAGAGCTTCAGTTATAAGGTGTGTAACTAACCCACTTGTTTCGGGTTTATGTGTTATATGTTTTACTAACAAGTGCGATAATAAGTGTGCCATATACACCCCTAAAGGGTATAGCGATGATCGAGTTAGTATCGGACTGTTGCGGTGTGATTATTTGTTTATGAGTATGTTTATGGATATTAATAAGCATGTGCATGCATTATCACGATTATATTTTATGTGGCATGTGCATGGGTGGGTTATGAAAAGAAGGTACGGGTGTACTTCGAGTACGTGGATTGATGTCAGCTTTGTGCTACATCGTGGATTGGCGCTGACTGAGGTCGCATTGTGGATCTTTGCGATTTAGTTCGCGTGGTTACCTTGATTGATATCGGCTTTATGCCATATCGTGGCTTGATGGGTTGCTATGTGCTCCATTGTGGATGGCATTGGTTGCCTTTTTGGAGGGAAAAGGAGAGGGTGACTCAATAGTCCCCTGTGTGTAGTAAATTTGGATCGGGGGTGTGTAGCGGATGGACCCTAGGTTTGGGTTGGGTATCATGTTGCATTATTTTTGTAATAATACGGAAATGGGCCAAGCCCAATATGACATGTGGATAGGTATGTTTTGGGAACATACGTGGAAATGGGCCAAGCCCAGTTGATATGTGGTTTATTGAGAAATGGGCCTAGCCCAGTATTTGAGTATGATTTGAATGTGGGCCAAGCCCAGATTGTGGTAATTGTTAAGATGAATATATATTACTTGTTGCCTTTAATAATTGGGTTGATTGTGGCTAATATGTGGGTGGATATCGGTGGCTAAATTACACACTTGAGTGCATATGACTCACCCAACTTTTAAAACGTCGCGGTGACATGATGATCGGACCAAGGGTTGGAGTGGATACAAAGGTGGCCATGCAGAGGCGATTTTCGCACCAAATTGTTTTCTTATTTAATAGAATTTATCACTTTCGATTTTTTAAGTATTTGAATAAGTTTTATTGTAATAAGGCCCAATTAATTATTTGAGTATTTATATTATGTTAAATCAAAATGACGATTAAATTATTGTTTTGAAATCGCTTTATTTTCTAACAACTATATCTTAAACCATATAATAAAGTTTTAATTCGGATATTTTATACCAAGTTTATATTATTTATTAAATTTTAAAAGGACATGATTTTCAGAGTTAACAAATTTTCACGTTTTAAACTAAAGTCAAAGATTTTCCACCGTCTTTCCGCAGTGACAGAACCGGATTCGGTCTAGACTCGTGGGCCGGGTTTGGGGATGTTACAGATTGGTATCAGAGCCCAGTTCAAAACTCGGGTTTGAGGGTTTTGGGCCCAAAAACATTTTCAAAATGGGCTTTTCAAAAATGTGGGTTTTATGAATTATCTTTCAGGTTATTCTGGCATGGCACCTGTACCTCCGACCCGAGTCCACCAGGTAAGTACTTCGGACTCTTGAAGTGGTTTGATATTATAAACTGATATGGGCTTAGTTGGGCTCGTAGATTAGGGAACTAGGATCTGTTGAACCCTAGGACTAGTCTACTCAAACACATGCATAAAACTTAAGGTTACTAAAACAAACCTATGACTAAGTCGCCGAGTTAGGGTGTGGTAACCCCTGTGCGCATGTCAAGGATTGGATCCGGAAGAGCTTGGTATTTAAGCAGTCCTCGTGACTCACCTCCTCTTCGCGGGATTCCTACCTGGTGCGTAGCTTCGGTTCACCCTAACCAAGAGGACTCGACATAAAGCTAAACCAATTATTAAAACCCAAAAGGGATTGGCCTTGCTGTTTAAAACCCTTAATTTCTTTAAAAATTTTTGAACTTACCCTTTTATTTGTAAACCCTAAATCTGATTTTGAAAAACATTTTCTCGATTTACAAAATTACCAAAATGCCCCTGGTGGCAAAAAAATTACGAAAATGCCCTTGATTTCTAAAATTATCGTGTTACCTCGATTTCAATAAAATCCTCATACTTTGTAAAAGTATTCAAAATTATGTATTTCAAAATAATACCCTGACTTTGAAAGTTTACGAAAATACCCTTGTGTTGAAAATTACTAAAATGCCCCTGACTTTCAAAATTACCGGTCTAACCCCAATCTTAATAAAATTTCCCTACTTAAAAGTATTCAAAAATGCTATTTTGTAAAAATTCAAGACACTCTGACATTGGAAATTTACGAAATTACCCCTAATTGACAAAATTACCGAAATACCCCTGGTTTCCAAAAATGCTGTTATACCTTTAATTTGAGAAATTTTCGGAAAATACCCTCCAGTTTTGTGAAATTTCAAAATACCCTGATTTATTAAGGCTTTCAAAATTTTTTTGATTATTCACGAAAATACCCGGTAGGAAAATGAATGAAATACCCCTGGGGTAGAAACGGGCAGAAAGGTCCGAATAGTGGATGTGTGTGGTGGATACCACTGAATGTGCCTCTACTGAGGGAGAAATGTGTTCTTGTGGATGAATAAATGTGTGTGTAAATGTGATTCTTTGAATTAGGGTAGCAAACTTGAACTGAACTTTTGCGTGATCGAAAGAATTACTTCTAAATACCCTTCTTTCATAAAATTTGCTCGTGGTTAAATAGTGGAACAAAATTTCTAATGCATAAAATTTCTTAAATCAGATTAAATCGCGACGATGGAGATGAGTTCTAGGGGACGCGGTAGAGGTAGAATGATAGCTTCGGAACCCGTAGGGTCTGACCATGGGTCAAGAAATGAAGTGCCGCCGCCAGTCGTAGGCGCGGAAGATCAAGATCGAGCGGAGAGGGACGACGCGCAGTGTCACAAGCTATGTTACGCGTGCTCAAAGCAAGTGTGGCAAGAGCCGGTATGGGGAACGGAGCTCGGAAGTCGATGTCCGAGAGACTCAGTCGAGCAGGGGCTAAAGTTTTTAGGGGAGTATCGGGAGTGGCTCCGAATGTAGCAGTATTGGCTAGAAGAAGTCGAAAAGAATTATGGACGACTTGGATTGTACCCCGCAGAGAGAAGCTAAAAGGTCTTTGTTTATTTTGCCGGGGCGAGGCTTATCGATGGTGGCTCACTTTCGAGGCAAGGTGCTCGTGAGCAGAACGAGTGGATTGGGATTACTCTAAGGAGAAGTTTGAAGGAAGTATGTAGGAGCCAGTTATTTAGATGCGCAAAGGAAAGCGTTTCTAAACCTAGTACAAGGGAATAAGTCGATAGCGGAGTATGAAGCTGAATTTGTGCGGCTAAGTCAGTACGCCAAAGGAATCGTGGCCACTGATTATGAAAGGAGTGTTCGATTCGAAGATGGGTTGCGAGATGAGTTGCGGGAGTTGATCGCTCCGCAAAGAGAAAGGGACTTTACCATTCTGTAGAAAGCTCGGATCGCTTGAAGAGGTTAAAAAGACTATAAGAGAAAACCGAGAGAAGAATAGGAACGAGAATAAGAGAAATGTTGGACCGTCAGCATCGTTTGGTAATGTCCAGAAAAGACCAAAAATCGAGAATCCACAATGCGTGCACTTGTACGATGGAGATCGTAATCGTTCTTGTGTTCGATGTGGAAGAACTCATTCGGGAGAGTGTTGGGGAATAATAAAGAATGCTTTGGTGCGGATCTAAGGCACATTTAGTTAAGAATTGTCCTCGAGCAACGAAGGGTCGTGGTTCTAGTCAAAGTCAACCAAGGATGTGATATCGGGTAAGCTCCTTTGTTATGGAATTTTCTTTAATTGTTTTCTTTGCTTGTAAGTTAGCTTTTTCTTGTGGGACTTGGATCTTGAGTGAGAACTTAAGGATCGTGTGTCGGGAATATGATAAATTGAAATCGAGAGCGCAGCGTGGAGGCGTAGAGTAGGAGTTAGGATTGCATGGTAGTAAGTAATTTCGAGGACGAAATTATTTTAAGGAGGGTAGAATTGTAACCTCCTGGTTTAGGGGCTATCACGAGTTAGGTGTAATTCGGTGTTGGTGGGTTTGTAGGTGTGTTTGGAGGTGTTTTAGAGGCTTTAAGAATGCTTGGATGAAAGGGAAGCTTGAGAAATTTTGGATTTTTGGTGTAAAAGAGGAAGTAGGGCGGGGGAAGGCTTTAAAATAAAATTTGGGAGTTTAGGACACATGAAAGGATTTGGCAAAGTGGCTCCATGCACTGCCTGTCTAAGGCTGGAAGTAGCGCTAAGGAGGGCCTGGTTCGAGTCCAGCGAAACAAGGGGTGTTTTATTTTTGGGTTTTGGGCGTTAGGCCTAGGAAGGCCTTATAATTAAATTTGGGGGCCTTATGGGCATGGAAGGCGGGTTAGCGAGTGGCACTCATGCGTCACTTAGGCGCCCGGAGGAAGGAGGTCGCAGCTTTGAGAGGCGGGAGAAGCATTTGGCGTTTTATTTTTGTTGTGCGGTAATGGGCAAGGCGTAGGAAGGGTTTATAATAAAATATTGGGCCTTTATGACATGAAAGACAATGTGGCCAAGTGGCACAGGCGTTGGGGGTAGAGGCTTGCGTGTAGCTTGGTCCCGAGTTCGAACTGGAGAGGCTTTTGGAGTTTTATTTTTGTTCTTCTTCTTCTGCTTGATTGCATGAAGGTGGACGGCACATGGGAGAGCCAAGTGGGTTGATTCTTCTTGAATTCAATTTGGAGTGATAAGTGGTGGGTTTTATCTTTTTTTTTATTTATTATAGATAATAGGATAAATGTAGGAGTATTTTAATAGGATTAGATTAGTGGTTAGTTTTTATTAATTTGGGGGTAGCTTTGTTAGTTTATTATTTTAGACAATTATAGAATTATTTTAATTAGTTTATGATTAGTAAATTGAGATAATGGTCTGCTGGTGGATTAATATTTTTTAGGATTAAGTGATAGAATAGAATTAATAGGAAGTTGGCTAATTCAAATCAATTTGAATTAGTGGCGGTGGATTGATTGGAGTCCTCGAGGGGAAGCTTGTGCCGAATGTGCTATTTAATGGGCAGACTTCCTCCTTGATTTCCTTTTGAACCTTTAACCGAATTTTAGTCTCTTCTAAACCTTCATTTTTCTTTTCTTCTCATACTCTATTTTCACCAAAACCGTCCCTCCTTCTCAAATATTATGGTGGCCAGAACATTCCAACTCCATTTAGGAGTCATTGCTTGAAACATTTAGCCTCTCGTTCCTCTGTCTTGTTTACAAGTCCTTGGAGCCGAACCTATTCCTTGTGGTGGCCGATTATTGGTTGGGCAAAGGTTGGAGCGTTGGGTCGTTGAGAAAGGTAAGGATTTATGTTATTAACCTCTCTCTTTTATATAGTGGTTAATCAAAAGGTGGTCTTAGTGTGGGTTGGCCAATGCTCTATAGGCTATAAGTGATGTGTTTTGCTTGTTTGTAGCCAACGCCAAGGAGCCTAAAGGAGAGTCTCAATTGTTGGACTCATCAAGGTAAGGGTGGTAAGGTATTCGGCCAAAAGGGCCTTTTTCATGAATTTTGGTTATAGCCGATTTTAATAGTGATATAGCGAGGATTTTCGAGCAATTTCTTAAGACCATTAGAGTTACGGGATCCAAGTTTATCTTTCGGTAAGGATGTTAGTAAGCGGTTTAGATTCGTATTAGTAGAATATGACTTTGTTGATTAATCGTGTGGATCTGATTAAGCTTTTTGATGGAGACCAATACCAGTCAAGGAGGGCAAGAGAAAGCCCCTATTCCGAAGTTTAAGAAAAGAGCCGTCTCGGCAGTGCGGGATTGGCCACCGGGGTGTGTCGTGCAACAGAAAACGATAAGCGGATAGGCGTAGTCTCGCTAAGCGATAGCGTCAAATCGAGGTTTAGAGCTTCAGTTATAAGGTGTGTAACTAACCCACTTTTTCCGGTTTTATGTGTTATATGTTTTACTAACAAGTGCAGTAATAAGTGTGCCATATACACCCCTAAAGGGTATAGCGATGATCAGGTTAGTATCGGACCTGTTGCAGTGTGATTATTTGTTTATGAGTATGTTTATGGATATTAATAAGCATGTGCATGCATTATCACGATTATATTTTATGTGGCATGTGCATGGGTGGGTTATGAAAAGAAGGTGCGGGTGTACTTGAGTGCGTGGATTGATGTCGGTTTGTGCTACATCGTGATTGGCGCCGATCGAGGTCGCGTTGTGGATCTTTGCGATTTAGTTCGCGTGGTTACCTTGATTGATATCGGCTTTATGCCATATCGTGGCTTGATGGGTTGCTATGTGCTCCATTGTGGATGGCATTGGTTGCCTTTTTGGAGGAAAAGGAGAGGGTGACTCAATAGTCCCCTGGTGTGTGGTAGGCTGGATCAGGGGGTGTGTAGCGGATGGACCCTAGGTTTGGGTTGGGTATCATGTTGCATTATTTTTGTAATAATACGGAAATGGGCCAAGCCCAATATGACATGTGGATAGGTATGTTTTGGGAACATACGTGGAAATGGGCCAAGCCCGTTGATATGTGGTTTATTGAGAAATGGGCCTAGCCCGATGTTTGAGTATGATTTGAATGTGGGCCAAGCCCGTTGTAGTAATTGTTAAGATGAATATATATTACTTGTTGCCTTTAATAATTGGGTTGATTGTGGCTAATATGTGGGTGGATATCGGTGGCTAAATTACACACCGAGTCTGTATGACTCACCCAACTTTTAAAACGTCGCGGTGACATGATGATCGGACCGGGTTGGAGTGGATACAAAGGTGGCCATGCGAGGCGATTTTCGTGCAAAAATTGTTTTCTTATTTAATAGAATTTATCACTTTCAGATTTTTTAAGTATTTGAATAAGTTTTATTGTAATAAGGCCCAATTAATTATTTGAGTATTTATATTATGTTAAATCAAAATGACGATTAAATTATTGTTTTGAAATCGGTTTATTTTAAAAACTATATATCTTAAACCATATAATAAAGTTTTAATTCGGATATTTTATACCAAGTTTATATTATTTATTAAATTTTAAAAGGACATGATTTTCGAGTTAACAAATTTTCACGTTTTAAACTAAAGTCAAAGATTTTCCACCGTCTTTCAGATGATGTGACCGGATCCGTCTAGACTCGTGGGCGGGTTTGGGGATGTTCTGATAATTCAAATGTTTGCTCTTTGCCTTGTCAGCTCTGTATTTAAAAGTTCATTCGATCTTGGTCTCATAGCAGGAACTTTGATGCTTAAATCCAAAAATTGTTGAAAGCCTAAGTATGTCATAGCATATGTGAAGAGGAAATGTAAAAAGATTTGCTTGAATTACAAGTGATCACACTTTTTTTTTGTTTGCACATTTGGAAAGGGCATTATGTAGCTTAGATATTGTGTAGCTTTACAAGTTATATATGTAATGGATTCCGATAGGCACAGTATGGGGAAAGCTTAATATATTTTCTAGGAAAGACAAGTATGTATTTATGTATGTATTATTATTTTTTGGGGAGAATAACTTGGAAGTGAAATCATTCATTTTTTTAGGTCATCATACATTTTGAAGCAAGACAGTTTGCCCCCATCATATAGGTCCTTTCTCAATAAACATGGTGGAAAGGATCTTGTCATCTTGCAAGGTGTAAAAGAGATTGCCAGTGGTCTTCCATTCACTAATTTGGAAGCAATAGAGAAACTTTACAAGGCATGAGGAGTAGATGTTAAGTTAGATCCAAACATGAAAATCCCTTGCTCGGTACAATCTTTGTTTCTCCCATTTATGTTGTTCTGCCTAGGAGCATTAATGTGTATATCTTTTTGTATGTGTTCCTTCATTAGTTGTGTAACAACCCAAACCCGGCCCAAACACTATGGCCGAATCTAGTCTGTTACAAGGAAAATATTTTTGGAAAACACTTTTGCTAAGTAAAAATTTTTAGTTGTCAAAAGCCTTTTTTTTAGTGGTATTACAAAAAGGCATACTTAGATTTAATTGAAAATTTAATTAAGCCAAGTTATTATAAAATTACAAGTGTGCCCGATGGCATGATGAAAACATTTTCGTGTTAATTTGGAAAAACATGTGACTTTAATTTAATAATAATAATATAGTTTAAAACAAGTATTCAACACATGAAAAATAACAAAGATAAAATATCAGGAGGCCTTATTACATCCAAATAAAATAAAAACCGAAAATAAAAATTATCATAACTAAAATTAAAGTTCATTTAATTTAAAACCACTGCATGGCCACTCGAGTCGACCCGGCTCCACATCCACGATCTACGTGTCACCTGAAAAATGTAAAGGAGAAGGTGAGTCACCAAGACTCAGTATGTAACCCTTCCCCCGGTGTTAAACACTTTCATACACAACATATAACATTTAATATGAAAAATATTAAGTATCCCAACCTAGCCAACCATACGCCACTGTCTACCCCGTTGTGGTACCAAACCACTGGTGGTGCCAAATCACTGGTGACATATAGTCACAATGTGTTACCAAAACACTGGTGTCCGTAGACACGAATCGGGTGATGGGGCCAACCCATCGTGTGATACCAAATCACTGGCAGACGATCCCATATCTCAAGTGGGGCCAACCCACGGTGGTGTTAACCACAGGGATAAGTCGCTATTGAGGTGCCAAACCTCTGGAGGTACCAAACCTCTGGTGACTGTAGTCACGGTGTGTTACCAAAACACTGGTGCCCGTCGGCACGATCAATACTGCCCCCTCCACTCATCAACCCATATCAAATCATTGTATAACAGATCTCATGCCATCACATATTTAATTAACATATATAAACAATGTCATGCTTCCCAAAAGCATTATTATCAATCTCATACTGACAGAGACTTACCGGAATCCTCGCTTGTACCATTAAGGCACTAAATCCATATCTACATAAAGCAGACTTACACACACATGCATTTAATACAATTTATTAATTATTATAAGTGTGTATGTACACACCTGATATTGATGGAAGTCCTAAATCCTGAAAAGAGGAGTCGGCCACCTAGATCTATTTGCATCTATATTTGGCCAATCATTAGGATTAGTATTGTGGCTTATTCGACCAACTAAAACAAATCTAGAAGGGGTCAGTTGTGATCCCGAATCCTTACCTTTGCTCTTGTTACAATCCACGGTACTTGATACACAGATCTGCTTTTCCAAATAATTGATCAAGGATACTGTCAATAGCTTTCGGCTTTTAATCACTTAAACAATAATCCATTGAAAAATAAATAAGCCTTTATCACCACTTACCAAAGCCGAATGCTAGAGGTTTAGGCTTAGATCGTTTGCTCCAAAAATCCCGAAAATCCTGTAATCAACCGGTTCCAAAAGAGTGTTAACATCTTTTGATTACATACACTAAAATTAGCACATACCCTTTCGACAGGGCCATAAGAGACCATATTTAAAACATTCGGCTACTGCCCCCCTTACCTACCGAAATCGATTGAAAGGAAAGTCCCGAAGAATCTTGTACCACCTTCAGTGTTCGGCAAATTGCTACCAAAGAAGGGAATTGAGGATGGGATTTCGGCACAAGAGAAACAAAAGATTAGGGCTTTGGGACTTTGAACACGTTTGTAAAAGAAACGAAAATAGCAAAGTTGCTTACTAGAGAATTCGGCTATGTGGAAGGATGAAGAAAAGGGAAATAAGGTGATGAATGTGAGCCTTAAAAAGAATTCGGCACCCCCTAGTAGCCTTGCCGTCCACTCCTCCTTGCTCAAGGAGTTCAAATTCCGATCGAACACCTAAAAATCCTCTTGGCCACTTATTTTAATTTAATTCAAATAATTTGAATTAATCCCAAGTAATAAATTAATAACCCCTTAATAATCCAATTAATATCCTTATTTAATCAAATAAAATCCTTGATTATCTCCTATTATCCTATTATCTAAATGATAATTAAAAGAGATTTTTAAGAGAGAAAAACTCTCTCTCTTATTGCCGTCCATAACAAGGTGCAAAAAGAGGATTTTCGTGACTCGAACCAAGGCTCTCCCTTGCTCACAGTGGCGTCACATGTAGCTCCCAAGTGGCCCTCCCTTTGCCACTTATTCTAGGCTCATTTTTATGTCAGAAATCCCTTATTTATTCTTATAACACCCTTCTGCTAAGGCTCCCTGCCTTTTAAGTTCAAGATGAAATTTTTCTACTAAACCAAGCCTACTCAAGACCCTTAATTAACCTTTATTATTCCATAAATAATATCACAGTAGTTCATACATAAGAAAAATAATTACATTCCAAACAGCCCCATTTTTGGGATGTTACAAGTTGCCTCTCTTTCTTCCTTTGGGACTTGTAACATCCCAAAAATGGGCTTGTATATTTTTTCCTAATTATATGAAATAGCATGTTTTATGTGTTATGAATGGGTTATGTGAATTTTTGGGAACCTTGGAAATGTAAGGAAATGCTTTAGGAAATGGTAAGTTTTAGAGTTTAAAAGAGGAAACTGAAGCAGAGGGGCCTTAAGAGAAAATATAGGGGGTTATGGCACAAACATGGGCTAGTTAAAGTGGTTGCAAGGCGCCACTTAAGGCCCAGGTAAATGACGCCACAAGCAAGGGTTAGGGGGCCAAGGATCGAGTTGTGTTGGAAGCAAAATAACATTTTATTTTTTTCGGCACTAGGGGAGGTAATGGACGGCATTAAGGCACTAAAAGGGAGGTGTTTTATTTTTGTTAAAATTCGGCAAATAGATGGATAAATGATGGATTATTATTGGTATTTTTTTAATTAAGAGATAAGAGATAATTGAGGGATTAATTCTATTATTTTTTTAAAAAAGTGATAATTAAGAGATAAACTTTATCAAAATAGAGAGAGTTGGCCGAATAGGGGGAAGTAAGTGTAGTATTTTCGGCCAAAAGGATGAAGAAAGGCCATTTGTTTCTTTTTCTTTTCTTTTGAAGCCTTTGCCGAAATTCTCTTGTCATCTTCTCTATTTTCTTTTTGACAAAACCGCAAGCTCCCTCTCAAAGACTCACCATTGCCGAATACTCCATCTCTATTCTTCTTCTTCTTCTTTGTTCCAATTCATCAAAAGTCGAAACCCCAAAGACAACCCCTAGCCGATTCCCTCATACCATCCAAAAGCCGGAAGTAAGCCTTTTAAGACCTTAGTCGATTATTCAAGGAAGCCGAAATCAAGTTCTTTCTAGCCTATAGCCGAATATCTCAAGGGGAATCAAGAAGAAGTGCTGTCGACTTCCATAAATAGGGTAAGGGCCGATTATTGTCTTGATTATTCCTTTTCTTTATATAGCCGAATGTTAGAAACAAACCTTAATGATCTTGGCCGAAACTTTGAAAGAAGGTAAGACAATAAAGTATTCGGCCTTAGGCCATTTTATTGTGATTAGATCTATTATCTAATTATTCAAAAGCAGGAAGCTAACCTGTTATGTGATCTAATGTTAGCCGATTACAAGGAAGAGAGTCTACAACGTTTCGAGATTTGATTTGTAGGCAAATCGACAACAAGGTAAGGATTTAAGTGTGTTAATCCTTCGGGCTTTGGTTGTTTGGCCGAATAGGCTTTTCCCTAAAACACTAAGTGTGGCCAAATGTAGGGAGTTAAAGATCTAAGGCAGTAGATTGGATTTTGGGATTTCAGTGAATTTGTTAAGCGAATCAGGTATGTATCCCACACTATCTCTTAATAAGCTTTATGGCAATGTTTAATATATGTATGGTTATAATAAATAATGTGAACATGGCTAAGGTACCATGCAATGGTACAAAGTACTCAGGTACGTTTCCTACTCCTACTAGGAAAATGAATATATGTTATATATAACATGTGAAAAGTGATAAGAATGTGAATTAAGGCATGATGTGCATGATATGTATGATATGGGGCATTCGGGCTATATGGAAAAGGGGAAGTGAATGTGGTGACTTCGGTCATATTATCTGCATGTGGTGTCACATGACACAAATATTATCTGGTGGCTATGCCACGAATTTTATAAGGGCGATGAGCACGTCGACTGCAGTGACTGCCTTCGATGGTGTGTAGCGGATGGAGGGTTGACTTAGAAGTCCCCACGGTGTGCAGGTTGGTACGGGTGATGTGTAGCGGATGGCATCTAGGTTGGGTTCGGGTTTGCATCATATTATTAAATGTTTATATGTACTTGTATGACTTGTATGCCTAAATTGGTTAGGACTTAGTGTTGTGGTTACACATTGAGTCTGTTGACTCACCCCGTTGTGGGAACATGTTTCGTGTGACGCAACAAAGGACTTTAATCAAGGTCAAGTGAGGAGTTTGTGGTGGCCATGCTCAGCTTGAAGTTTATTTAATTTTTGACTTTTACATTTTAAGTATTTGGATTTATGTCGAATTTTAAATGTTGATGTAATAAGGCCACTGTTGAACTATTCCATTGTTTTTATTATGATTACGAATTTTTATTAAATTAAAGATTAAGTGAATTTCTTTTAAAATAAACTCTAAATGTTTTGTCACCTAAAATAAAGGGATAAAATCATAAAGATGGCAAAATCGAAAAATACGTAGTAATTAACACTTTTGTGTAAATGTACGAAAACAGTTAGAGTCGTGAAATTTGCAAAAAACTGCTAGATCGTTAAATGGGCCAAAAAACTGCTAAATCGTTAAATGGGCCGAAAAACTGCTAGATCATTAAATGGGCGGAAAAACTGCTAGATCGTTAAATGGGCCGAAAAACTGCTAGATCGATATATGGGCCAAAGTTTGCTAGATTGCTAAATGGGTTAAATGCTGTTTTGTCTTGTGGGCCAAAATAAAATCTTGAAATATAGACTCACATGTATTATGGGCTTTCTATTAAATTATCATATGGATATATTTTATTATGCATACATGATTGCATGGGTTGGGATAATTGATGAAGAGAAGAAAGGCCTGTTGCCAAAAATCTAGTTCGGTGGCTCTGCCACAAAATTTTTAATGGCTTAATGCCTCTAGTTCGGTGACTTTGTCACAATCTAGTTCGGTGGTGCACCACAATATTATTTTAAATGGCTTTATGCCTACGATTGGTGTGTTGGCGGGGTGGGTTGACTTGATCCCTACAGGGTGTTGGTTGGTACGGGAGGTGTGTAGCGGATGGAAATTAGGTTTGGTTGGGAAATTTCGTTTTACATGCATTTCATTTATTATATTGTTAAATTCGTAAATGGGCTCAAGCCCAAAATAATGTCTTGATGATCAGGCCCAATGAATGCGGTAAGTGAGTTACACACTGAGTTCTGAGTAACTCACTCTGTTTAATTATCCATCTCAGGTAATGGCAATTGATGGAGGCTTGGGCCGAGGATGATTTCGTGGAGGCCATACTGCGGATATGGGTTTTATAAACTATGAACTTTTATTAAGTGATTTCATTTAATTACTATTTTGGGTATGATGTAATAAGGCCTTATTAATATTTTTCTGGATTTTTAAGTGTGGATGGATTTAATTTTGTTTTAAGACACTTAATATGGGCTTATGTTAATTCTATAAGGTTTTCTTAAAAATTTGTTTTAAAAACGTTTGAGATACTTTAACTATTCTTGATTTCAAATTCTTTTGAACTCATTAAAAACTACTTTAAGGTTTTTGATAATTAAATACTAAATGATAAGATTTCAAACTAGTATTTCTTGATTAAATCATTTTTCTTAATTTTTACTAAACTTCACTTTCAAAAGGTTTTGTAGAACTGTTTTATCTAAATCATTAGAGAATTAAATGGATGTTCGATCTGTGTGGCAAACCAAATCTCATCTTAACGCATAGACCTGGTTTGGGGTGTTACACCATTGACCAGAGGCTGTTCACCTTGGAGACCTGATGTGGTTATGAGTAGGACCGGGCGGGGACGGCACTCAGTCCTCTGGATTTTTAAGGGCCGCTGGGGGCTCATCGGACACCATGCGACGTGTGGTGCTCTTTCGGCCGCTGGACCCTACCTCCGGCTGAGCCGTTTCCAAGGTGGGCAGGCTGTTAAACAGAAAAGATAACTCTTCCCGAGGCCCCCACCGACGTCTCCAGACTCCCTAACATTGCCGTCAGCTGCCGCGTCCCGGTTTAGGAATTTTAACCCGATTCCCTTTCAAAGCTCGCGCTGAACGCGTTATCGAACGGGCTTCCCCAGTCTCTTAGGATTGACTAACCCATGTGCAAGTGCCGTTCACATGGAACCTTTCCCCTCTTCGGCCTTCAAAGTTCTCATTTGAATATTTACTACTACCACCAAGATCTGCACCGATAGCCGCTCCGCCCGAGCTCATGCCCCGAGTTTTACGGCGACCGCCACGCCCTCTTACTCATTGGGGCCTGTGACGGGGCTAGAGATTTCACTAGCAATCCATGCGGCCTTAGGCGATTTGCTTATCCCAAACTCGCCCAAGTCAGCCTTTAACTCAATGAGGATTCCTTAAGAACTCCTCCAAGGCACCGAATCAAAGAGCGGAAGCAAACTTATGCCAAAAGAAGCAACCAAAGAACAACAGAAAGCCAAATGAAAGAATGCACACAAGGTGTTTGAGTAAATGCTCTCTCTATTCTTATATACAAAGAATATAGAAACAATAGAGTGTCTATCTATAAATAAGGGGGAGGCTCTCTATTTATAGGAGAGCTCCCCCTAAACCGATGGACGAGATTCATTTACATCGACAGACAAGATCAATTCTCACCTAACCTTATGGGATTTATAATATTAAACTCTCACCTAACTTTAATAACATTTGTTTAATATTATTTACCCAAAATACCCCTAGTTGCCATCTATTCATCATTGGGCTAAGCGTGAAACACCCCAAACCCGGCCCACGAGGTATGTTCCTCAAGAAAAACCGGTTTCAAAGTTCTTTGTTACTTAGAGAAAACTTGTGCGATTTTAAAGAAAATATGGTTTGGGTTGGGCTTGTGTTAAAAACGAAGTCAATTTTTTTATATTAGAAATCCTTTTAATCTTAGGTGACAAAATATTTAGGTTTTAGTTTAAAAATAAATTAATACTTAAACTTTAAAAGATAAATCACATAAACATAATAAATAAAAATAAGTGGAAAACAATTCAACTATGGCCTTATGGCCTTATTACATCACACAATTTCCAAATAAGTCAATTACTTAAATAAAAATAATAGTCCATAAAATAAAAACTTCAGGTTGAGCATGGCCACCGCAAGTACTGCCGTCCCGGTCCATCACTGTTCATCACCTGAAACATGGTCCCACAACGAGGTGAGTCAAACAGACTCAATGTGTACACGACACTAAATCATAATAGAATCAGCCATACAATAGTTACACATTCAAAACATAAAATACAAGTTATGAAGCATTCCCAAACCCAAACCTAATTGTCCATCTACTACACACCCCCGTACCTACCAGTCACACCGTGGGGATTACTAAGTCGACCCTCCTTCCGCTACACTCCAAATTGCGGTCTTATGTTACCGCATTCGTGGTCTTAGGTCACCACGTTCAGATTACTGTGGTCTTAGGTCACCACTTTCAGATTACTGTGGTCTTAGGTCACCACTTTTCACTTCCCCTTTCAAACAAACCCATATGCCCATAACATATTATGCAATTACATGCCAAAGTTCACATTCTTATCATATTCTCATGTTATGAATAACATTTTTCATATTCCTAGTGAAAGTAGGAAACGTACCTGAGTACTTAGTACCAAATCACGGTACTTTAGCCACTTTCATATACTTAATAACACATATATTAATGAATATAGCCATAATACATATTATAAAGTAGTGTGGGGTACACACCTGATTTGCTTAGCAAATTCCTTGAGATTTCAAAATTCGATCTACCGCTTAGGTCCTTATTCCCTATATTTGATTAATCACTTACTACTTTAAATAAAAGCCATTCGGCCATAAATCCAAATCCTAGTAGGTTTAGTATTCTTAAACTTACCTTGTTGCCGATTGGGACTCCAACAAATCCCGAAATCGATCCTTGTTTTTCCTAGGAATGTCGAAATCCTTATAACCTTGCGTTAGATTTAATCTAACATTAAAACATAAAACATGGCCTTTGGCCGAATATTCACATGTCTTACCTTAATCTTAGAAATCCCAAATACTCCTCCTTTTGGTCGACTACTCTGATATTCCGAAAGATCCTTCCATATTTGGCAACCATAATATGTATGGGGTTAGATTATCTCTCGGCTAATCTAAAAGAAAAGAATGGAATTCAAAGTTGTTCTTACCTTTGAAGAAATCAACAGCACCTATGCTTGAAGCCCTTCCAAGATTCGGCTTTTGAATGGATTGGTAAGAAGAAATAGGAAGAAAAGAAAACTTGAGAATTTTGACAATGGTGGACTATAGATTCGGCTTGACAAAAGAAAAAGAGAAGAGAAGAGAAGAGAGCACTCGAAATTCTAGAGAGAGAAGAGGAGGAAGAAAAATTGATGAGTAGCCCTATTTTCTTCCTTTTATAGCCAAAACTACTACTCGTAATCCTTTACTTGGCTACCACTCTTCTTTATTGATAAGTTTATCTCCTTAATTTAAAATAATTAGAGAATAATCCTTTATTATCTCTTCAAAAATAATCCAAATTAAATCCCTTATTTATCACCTTATTAATCGAATATTTATGAAAATAAAACTCCTCCTTTCTAGAAGGCTTGTGCTGTCCACCTCAGGCTTCTGGAAGAAAAAATAAAACTTCTTTTAGTTGCTTCCCATGTGACTCGAACTCAGGCCCAACACCCTTGCATGTGGCGCCATTTCCAGAGGCCCTAAGTGGCATCTTCAGGCCACTTTTCCAAGCTTGTTTGTGTGTCAAATTTCACCAACTTTTTCTTTTAAGGCCACTTTGCCTTAATTTCCTCTTTTAAACTTTAAAACTCGACATTTCTAAGTCATTTCTAAGTTTCCAAAAATTTTCGTTCGGCTCTGTTAACTTGACATTTCGTTACATTTCCAAGTTTCCAGAAATGTTCACTTTCCTCTTTTGAATCATTTCCTTACATTTCCAAGTTTCCAGAAATGTTCACTTTCCTCTTTTAAACCATTTCTAAATCATTTCCTTACATTTCTGGGTTTCCAAAAATGTTCAAAATAGGTTCATGACACATAAGACATATCATTTCGTACAATTAAACTGAAAATGCATAGGCCCTTTTCAGGATCTTACAAAGCGGGCCTCAATGTGATGGCTTCCCCAACAACTCTTGGGCTTGGGCCAGCTCTTGTGGGTCAAATGATCCAAATCTCAACAGTAGACCTCCATTGGATGCATTTGGTGCGATGGTCACGGGCTTAGAATTCTTGCCCGTGACTCTTTTTTTCTTACAGTCCACGCACCCAACTCGAAGTGTTGCACTAATTTCTTTGACCTCCTTCAGTGCCTCCCTAACTAGCTGAGTCAGCACATCAGTCCTAACACTTCTACGGCCTCGGCCTCTTCTTCCTCTTCTAGCACTCATCATTGATTCTCGTATTATCTGAATTAGAAATTTTATGAATTATTAATTTCTTTCACTAATTAACCATGAACAATCTTATGGGAAGTAGTTTTAAGAGTATATCTTTCGAATTCGAACCTATCTACAGTTTCAGTCTCAAGTTTATCTCCTAATTCTAGAAACCACATACATTCAACCATCATACATCAGCAAACATATAACATCCATGAACTCACATTCATCACATAAGGGTATCTTCATTATTTTACTACCCAGGGGTTTTTTGTAATTTATCCTACAGGGGTATTTTCATAATTTTCTAAAATAAGGTTTCTTAGTGATTCTGTAAAATAAGGGTATTTTGGTAATTTTGTAATCTGGGGGTATTTCGGTAATTTTGCAATCCAGGGGTATTTCAGTAATTTTGCAATCTAGGGGTATTTCGATAATTTTGTAAATTGGGGGTGTTTTAGTCATTTTACAAATCAGGGGTAATTTAGTAATGTTACAAATCAGGGATATTTTGGGAAATTTTTATAAATCAGGGGTATTTTCAAGAATTTTACAAAACTAGGGTTTTTTTTTTTAAACAGGGGTATCTTGGAGATTTTGATTTTAAAAGAATAATAGTGGCGTTCATGTGTTTGTGGTTTTTGATTGATGTTGTGTGTTGTATGTTTTTTTTTTCAAAATAAGGGTTTTTAGAAATTTTGTAAAGATAAGGTAGCTGGTCCCTTTCGGGTTTTAATTATAGATTTTGGCCACCAACAAGTCCTCATGGCTAGGTGAGCATCCATCACAAGATCATGTAGGATTCCTACAAAGAGGAGGTGAGTCACTAGGACTGCTTAAATACCAAGCTCTTCCGGATCCAATCCTAGACATGCGCATGCCTGTTGCCACACCCTAGTTTTGTGACTCGTTCATGGGTTTGTTTAGTGAAATTAAGGCTTATGAGATTTAGAAAGTTGTTTGCTAAGCTTAGAGTCCATCAAGTTCTAATCTAAATAGTCTACGTCCCATAAAGCCCATCAAGCCCACATATATAACACATAGTGAGTTCAAAATACTTACCTGGCGGACTTGGGCCGGAGACGCAGGTGTCATGCTGAGAAAACCATACTGTTTTATTTATAAACATGCATGTTTCCAAAACCCATCTTTAGAAAACGTTTTGAGCCCAACACCCCAAAGTTGAGTTTTGAACCGGGCTCTGATACCAATTTATAACACCCCAAACCTGGCCTAAACATCACGACCGAATCTGGTATGTCACTAAGATGATTTAGTAAAACACGTCGCATTTTGGGAAAACAATTTATCAGGTTTAAACATTTACACCGGAAAACTTAATAATTTAATAATTCATATAAGATGTAAATTTTATAAAATGCCTTAACTTCATTAAGGGAAAAATTTAAACGTCTAATAAAAATAAAAGCCCAAATTAAAATCGAAATAAAAATAAAACTAATGGCCCATGGCCTTATTAAAAAGAAATTTAAAACCCAGTAACTAAAAATAGTAAAAACAAATATTCTAAGTAAAGTCTTCTGCGAAATTAAGATACTCTCTCGCATGGCCACCTTGCGCTCCTCTCCAGCCCGGTCCGACGCACAAAGTGCTACTACGAAAATGTTAAATAATAGGTTGAGTCATGAGACTCAAGGTGCAAAACCCTCATGCACCATTAGATTTGGGCCTTAGCCCCACAGAACAAAATAACAGAGTATAATAGATTAGAAAATATGCAAAGCCCAACCCAATCCTAGGTTTCCTGTAACACCCCAAACCCGTTCCAAACACCACGGCCGAATTTAGAATGCTACTGCGGAAAATGTTAGAAAAATATTTTGACTTAGAGTGAAAACATAAAATTAATTGTCTTTACTAAAACATTGTATAATTAAAATTCCAAATAATATTAAGTTATTACAAATTTTTCCGACTTGAAAACTTTAATATAGATTTTTAAAACATAAGTTGCTAAAAATAAAACATTTTCAAATAATAATATAATCGACAATACAACTTAAAAACATAATAAAAATCCTTAAATACTTAAAATGGCCCTTATTACAATAAATAACCTTACATAAATAAAATGTGTAAAACAAATAAAACATCTTCTGCATGGGCCACCTCGTATCCACTCCAATCCGATCCAAGCTTTATGCGTCACCTGTAAGGTTTGAGAAAAATTGGGTGAGTCACACAGACTCAGTGTGTAATTAGTCCACTGGATTCCACCCACATGGGCTTGGCCCACAACCACTTATCAATTCACATATCAGATAACACATGTCAAATAATAAGGGAACTTATTCATATAGTCCACAATTTGGTCTTGGCCCATATCCATACCACATATCGGATAATATTTAACCACCTGATTCCACATATTGGGCTTGGCCCATAATCACATCAATAACCACAATGCCACACATAATCATGCAAAGTGCACCCAACCCAATCTAGGGTCCATCCTCTACACACCCCCGTATCCAGCCACCACACACAAGGGGATTATCAGATCACCCTCTCCTTTTCACTCCAAAAGGCAATCAATGCCATCCACGTGCAATTAAGCATAATAATCCACAACGCGACCTCAGTCAGCGCCAATCCACGATGTAGCCGTAGCTAACACCAAAACCACGATGGGACACATAGTCACTCATCAACCACGATATGGCACATAGCCGATATCAACCACGATGAGGAACACAGCCACTCATCAAGCCACGTGAACTAAATCACAATTAATCCACAACGTGACCTTAGTTAACGTCAATCCTCAATGTAGCTCAAGGCTAACATCAAACCACGTACTCGAAGTACACCCGTACCTTCTTTCATACGATATCCCAACCCATGCACATGCAACATTCCATAATGACATAATATAATGATGCATGAGCATGTTCATCAAGCATATTATCACATATTCATATTAGAAATCACTTTTTATCTGATTTGGTACATACCGGATTATCGACATACCCCTTGAGGGTATCCATATCACAATTTCCATTGCACTAGCTAGCACATATTTAACACATACATATATAACACAAATACCCAGAAAACGGTAGGCTAACTACACACCTGCCTATTAGTGAAATCCCGAACTACTCGAATCTAACACGATCTCGAAACGTGGTTCTTCTTTCTCCCTTTAAGCCGATTTGGCCTCCTACCAAATCCCAAATCACACTCTGAGTTCCCTTCCTTTAGCTACACACAAAAGAACACCTTTTATGGCACTATGAACATTCGGCCATGCCACAAAACTATAAACAAGGCCATTCGGCCACACCAACAAATCCCGAAGGGTTATCGAACGGAATATCAAATCTTACCTATTGGCTTACCCAAAATGATTGAAGAAAACCAAATGAAGATCTACCCTTGTTGATATTCGGCCAAGATAACACCAAAAGAGAGAAAAAGATTCGGCTATAGTGGAAAAGAGGAAGAAAAAGAAAAGTAAAAATGGAAGAGAGAAATTCGGCAGAGAAAAGTGAAGAGAATTTCGGCTCAAGAGTTTGAAAGAAGAAAAGAAAGAGATGAAAGAGAGGAGATAGATACTTTCGGCTTTGAGCAAAGAAATGGCAAAGAAAAAGAAAGATATGGGAGAGTATGGTTTCGATTTCTAAGAAGAAAAAAAAGAAAAGAAACAAATGTAATTTGGCTTAAAGACCAAGTGAGTAATTCATCAATTCTACTTGGGTTATCGAATTTGCTTTAACCAAAAGCATTAGGAAGAAATTGACAAAGCAAAGGGAGATTTCGGCTTGACACAAAAATAAAGACTAACACCTGCAAAACTTAGCCGAAAATATCACCTAACTACAAAGAAGTTTCGGCACCCTATTTCCCCCTACACAAAACAAATTTCGGCAACCATACTTTTGCCAACAATTCAAAGTAATTTTGAATTAAACACACTCCTAATTTTCTCCCTATTTCCTCCTATTCATCACAAAACTTAAGCCAACCCCCTTAGTCCATGAAATCGTCCACATTCATGGACAAATGTCCATTAAAAAGCTTCCAAAAACCCCACCTTAAACCAAGCCTTATGTCCCCTATCCTTCATTAATCAAAAAGATTCTTATCCCAAAGTTCAAGCTTTCCTATTCTAATATTCAACTTGCCATAAAATCTAAAGTCCAACTTACCATAAATGAAAAAGTCTATCCTACCATAACTAAAATTTGACCAACACATGCCATACAAAAACAAAAGTCACCTTATTGTCATCCATGGGATTCGAACCTAAGACCATTAGTACACTCCACACTCCACTTACCACTTTACCAATTGACTCCTTGTGTCAAGAACTCCCCACAATTTCTCTTAAGACCTCCTTCACCTAGCTCCCTTTCCTAAGCTTGAAATCTAAATATTTTCCACTGCATTTCCCTTTCTCCTGAAGTTCTCAAAACTCCCAAAACACACTCAAAGCCTACTAACTCACTTGAATTATGCATAACCCCTAAAACCTGGATGTTACATTTCCATCCGCTACACACTACCCTTACCTGTCAATCGCACCATTGGGGATTTCTACAATCAACCCACACCACTACACACTATCGATGGCAGTCATACTACTCATCGTCAGATCATGGCCGTAGCCACTACAACAGATCATGGCATTAGCCACTACAACAGATCACGGCAAAAGCCGCTACAACAGATCATGGCAAAAGCCGCTACAACAAAACACTTCCCCTTTCATTAAACCCAAACCCATGCAATCACAGAAGTCGACATACTTATCACATATGTCATCTTAACAGGAACATTCACTTAGGAATGACAGAGATCACTAACCTGGTGATTCGCTTTCACCCTCCTCGGGTTTTCAACGGCCATGCTGATATTTTGGCATTTTACAGAATATTACAGATTTATAACATATTTTAACAGGCAATCTAAATGGTGTGGAAGTGTTACACACCTGATAACACATAGTACTACTCTCTATGTCGATACCCTCACTAATCAGATCTACTGCCATTTGTCTACAACTTTGCTTAAAAGCCGGAAGAATGCGAAGATAAGGCCTCTCCTATATTCGGCCAAGGGTTAATGTTTACCCGAATTTACACATTTAAATTAACAGATCTCCTCACCTTGAAATCTCAAAAGTGATACGATCCAAGGGCTACTGAACTCTGGCTTAGAAATATAAGCGATTGAATCCCCTTCAAATCCCGAAATGCCGTAAATGATAGAAAATAGCTGATTAGTTAACCATATAGCCATTCGGCTAAGATCTCTAAAAGCCAAAAAAGAATACACAAATCGACATTTACCTCTATAGATGATTTCGGCTACCCCCTTGCAGAAAGATTCGGTAATCCCAGAAGAAGATCGAAGCATAGAAGAGTATAGATCAAGGAATTTCAGCTTTTAAGAAAATCTCGAAAAGATGAACTAGATGTATTTTTTGACTTTTTAGAATAATTGAATGAGGAGTTTCGGCTTTTTGTGAATGGGAGAAGAATAATAATGAGGAGCAGAAGATTCGGCTAAAAGGAAGTTTCAAAGAAAAAGAAAGAAAAGGTGAGAGAGGTGGTGATTTTCGGCTTTTGGAAGAGGAAAGATGAGAAAAGAAAACAAGTGGGATGGCCTTCAAATTTTCGGCACAGGAAGAGAAGAAAGAGTAGGGTTCTAATGCCAGAATTGATTAGCTATCCCTCCTATTTATAGAAATTTCGGCACTTACCTAACCTTGCAGATAAATCTTATCTTTTCTCCTTAATCTACTAACTCATCCAAAAGAGACTTAATTAGCTCCAATTCCTCTCTCCTTTATCAGCTTATTATCCACATAATTTAAAACATAAAATCCCCTATTTTGTAGCCACATTGCCGTCCCCCCTAGCTCTCCTTGGGCTGTCGAAATTGGCCTAACTTCTTGGGCTCCAAGCGGCCACACTGAGGCCCCCTTCCTTTGCCTATTGGCGCCACTTATAGCTCCCCCTACTCCGCCTCTTGTTCTTGGGCCACAAGCCTGTCTTGCCTATTACACTCTTAATACTTTATTCAAACCCAATAGTCTCTAAACAAAATATTTAGCCACGGCCTCGGTCCATTCCTGAGACCAATTTGCACCTCTAACCTCAAATTAACATTTTAAGCATACAACACCAAAATGCATAGGCCCATTAATTCAGGATGTTACAATAACCGGTAGCATGATTGTCGGAATGGCGTGTAGCGGATGGAGGGTTGATTGTAGAAATCCCCACGGTGTGTTGGTTGGTACAGGTTGGCGTGTAGAGGATGGAAAAACTAGGTTGGGCTGGGACATGTTGCATTCATTTATTTCTATGCCACATTGAGTGGGCTCAGGCCCAACATGCATTTGTGGGCTACGAGCCGTTTATGTGTTTTGGGGAATTTACACACTGAGTCACGATGACTCACCCCTTTGTTTAATTTTGCAGGTAATCATTAGATCGCAGATTTGGAAGCTGAGGCGGACTTGTGGTGGCCATGCAATGTTTTCTCGTAAACTCGTTTCTTTTATTTGGACTTATTTTTATTTGGGTTTTTGTTATGTAATAAGGCCACTATAACTTTAATTTTGGTATTTTATTTGGTTTAGCTTTTAATTTGATTACTGCCTATTATTATTAAATGTTCAATACGGGAATTTCCTAAACCCTTAATAACCATTTTCCAAAATGTTAACAAAAGGATAACAAGCGAATAAATATTTAAACTCGAAATTTTTAACAAACGCGCAGTTTTTAAACAACCCTTTTATGTTACATGCCAGATCCGATCGTAACGTTTAGGCTGGGTTTGGGGTGTTACAAGATATGCAAAAAGGATTTTATTCTTAAATACTTTAACTCAGAAAATTTTATCTTAACTTTGACCTTCAAATTTTTCCAAAGTTATCATTCAAACTCTTTTAATTTTTCTCAAAATAAATTTCTCAAAGTTTCGTTTCATAAACTCTTATAAAATAAATAAAAAAGAAATAAAAATTAAATTAATAGTAATAATAACAATAACAATATCTATAGTAGTAGTAATAGTAGTAATAATAATAATAATAATAAAATTAATATTAATAATAATAATAAAATATCCAAAATCACAACAGAAATAAAAAAAAGGACGAAATTGAACCTAAAACCAAAGTCTGGGGCAAATCTGAAAATAAATAAAGAGGTAAGGACTGGATCGAGTGCCCGAATAACATGGAGGGACCGAAAGGGAAAATATCCCTGCCCTCTAAAACGGCGTCATTCGAGTAAGGGCCCAATTGGAATCACGGTAAATTATGGGGCCAAATTCAAAAAATAAAAAAATAAATTAAAACAAGTAAAAATGCGAAAGGGCCTACAGCAAAATTATCCCACCAAAGGGAAAACGCGCGGATCCTATCTTCGGGTCGAGTCGCGCATACGGGCTAAGGTAAAATGATGCCCTTTTGGCGTCTGTGCATTAGCCTAAAATGGCGCTATTTTGTAGGGCCTATTTAAGTTAAAAATTTTCAACAAAAATTCATTTTCAGCCATCTTTAAAAAAAACGAAAATCGTTTCCCCCTTTTCTCTCAAATTTCCTCTCTCGAGGCCCGATCCAATGAGACTGAGGCAGCACACAGCACGCCAGCATCTGAGCCTAAGAAATGTTTTTTTTTCTCTCTTTTTTTATACTATTTTTTAGACTTTTTTTTTATATTCACAAACAGTTTCAATGAAAAAAAGAAAAGAAAGGAAAAAAAAAGGAAAAAAGAAGATGAACTAAAACCTTTCTGTTTTGACATTCTTTCTATTGATATTTTGTGTGTAAAAATATCCAGGGGGCTACAACGATTTTTAGTTCGACTTTATAAAGCCGAAATCCAAAATAAAAATGAAAAATACATCGTTTTTTCCCTTTTTTCTGTATTGCTATGCTGTCTATTTGTTTATTCTGTTCACAGGTACAGAGGAGACATGGCACGTGGTGGTACGTAGAGGAGTACAGAGGCTGTACGGAGGAGCTGACGTGGCGTGGAGAGGCGGGGCTGTTGCGGCACACAATGATGGCTAGGGTTTCTGTTTGTTCTAATTTTTTGGGCTAATCAGGCCAATTTTTGAA
This sequence comes from Gossypium bickii, assembly GCA_025503065.1. Classification (NCBI taxonomy): domain Eukaryota; kingdom Viridiplantae; phylum Streptophyta; class Magnoliopsida; order Malvales; family Malvaceae; genus Gossypium; species Gossypium bickii. The sequence goes on from CP106711.1 coordinate 139,422,115, forward strand.
TTGGGCTTGTATTGGTTTTTTTTTTTATTTTGGACTATTATTGGACTTGGTTTCTTATTATTTTTTTTCGTTTTAATTTAGTTAATGGGCCCCCAGCATAAATTGGGTCCTAAAATGATGACATGGTTCAAGATAGTTAAACAAAAAGGTAAAGTCTTATTCATTTTGTGGAAATGCACAGAGGAAAAGGTCTTTATCATCTTGTTGTTGGTTTAGTCCCAAAGGAAAAGAAAGACAACTAAAGAAGGAACACATACAAAAAGATATTCACATTAATGCTACTAGGCAGAACAAAATAAATGGGAGAAACAAAGATCATACCGAGCAAGGAAAAATTTGCAATCGGTAGATTAAAAAGACAAAACATAAGACTCAAGTACCAAAAGTACCTAAAATTACTCAAGTAACCAGTTTACCAACCTAGTTACATACCGTAAGACTCAACATACAAAATAGCAACGAAATGACTTTCGAGTTGAGCTGGAGAAAATGAATGCTTGACCATGTATTTACTAAAGCTCCCATCCGAGACCTACGTACAAAAATAAGCATAACTATTCGCTGAGTAATATATACTCAAAAATACTAACATAATTTAAATTCAATTATAAAATTGAATAAACAAATAAGTAAGAAGATTAAATATATTATTAACATGCATGAAATTAAATCTTTAACATAGTCTAATTTCTAGCGACTTGTTTTAAGAAATCGAATTTCTCGATTTCAATTGAACTAATTTGCTTCAATTTGATTCTAGATTTCAATTCTAATCTCACCTAAGCTAATCTGAAGTTCTAGTTACTGCTCTTTAACCCGTATTTCTCTTACCCGGAGTTTCTAAACTTGTATTTTCTTTTATTCCACTTAATCACGTGATTTTTTTTATTCTTTTCTTTTTCCTACTTCTAGTCCAGACTTTGAGGTGTGACAGTTTCTAAATATATTTAAAGAGAAAACCAACTTGCTTTCCTTTCATATATTTTCAGAAATAATTGATTTCGAAAAAACTGGATTCCTATATCAAAACATTAAAATAACAATATTCATTTAATATGAATTAAAAAAACAATTTTACAATGATAATATAATTTTTCTATATTCCTTACCTGATTTTATTGGTTTTTGTATAATTGATTAAACCTTCAAATAGATGAAGATACAGTTCTGGCAGTAGCCTGCTCAACTCCTTCTCAATGTTAATGATGCTAATCTATAAAATAAACAATTTAAGTAAAAGTTAACAACAAAAGTAAATAAAATATCATAATAAAAAATGTTGAAATCTTACTTTTTGTGCTACATTTTCGTTGTAATGACGGTAAACATTAGAACAGTACCGTACTATAGAGGCATAGCTGGTTGGATTTTTAAAGTTTGTTTTCTCGAATATAAAGTTAAGTGTTAGAATTAAGTGACCCAAATTATTATTTAAATAAAATATAATGGTAAATAAAATAAAAGAAGAATCCTTATAGAATTACACTTATTTTATTTTATTTTAAATAAGGTTTTATAAACCTTATTAAACTCCATCTATTTGATATTGATTAGAATAAGGAGTTTCAATCTTACTACACTCCTATTAGAATATTGCTTTATACGCCTATAAATAGACATGGTCTATTCCTCTTGTAATTGATTCGAATTCGACATAGTAAATTTTCATCTCCTCTGCCCATGGTTTTTTCCCGAAAGGGTTTCCACGTAAAATCTTTGTGTTCTTTATTTTATTTCTCTTTCTTTGTGATATATTTGTCATTATTGAATTTATATTTTTCACAAATTGGTATCAGAGCTTCCGGGTTTTTCATCTCGATCACGGTAATGGTGTCTTTGAAGTATGAAATTTTGCTGTTGGATTACAACACCAGATTCGCATTTTGGCAGATAAAGATGCAGGCAGTTCTTGCACAGATGGATTTAGAGGAAGCCCTACTAGGGGTGGATAAGATGCTTTCAACTTTGACGGAGGAAGATAAGAAGCGCAAGGATCGAAAGGCATTAACACAGTTACATTTACATTTGTCTAACGAAATTTTGCAGGATGTGATGAAGGAGAAGACTGCCGCAGCATTATGGAAGAGGCTAGAACAAATATGTATGTCAAAAACTCTAACTAGCAAGTTGCATATGAAGCAACGTCTTTATGCTCATCGTTTGGAGGAAGGTGCGTCAGGCACACTAACACTTAATGATGTTTAAAGAAATTCTCTCAAACTTAGAGGCCATGGAGGTTTAGTATGATAAGGAAGATCTAGGGTTGATTCTACTTTGTTCGTTGCCTCCGTCTTAGTCAACCTTTAGAGACAAGATTTTATATAGCCACGAGTCTCTCACAGTTGATGAGGTTTATGATTCTTTGACCTCGTATGATAAGATTAAGCATCTTGTGGTTATACCCGACTCTTAGGGAGAGGGTCTCATTGTTCATGGGAGACAAGATCAAAATGCTGATAATGATCGTAGAAGGATACAGGATCAGAATCCTCGCGATAAATCCAAGGGTGGATCAAAGTCTTCAAACAGAGGTAAAACTTGTAACTTCTGCAAGAAGAAAGGGCACATTAAATCTGAGTGCTATAAGCTATAGAACAAGATTAAAAGGGAGGCTGCGAATCAAAAGGGAAAACAACCAGAAAATTTCGGTGAAGCTGATGTTGTAGAAGACTACAGTGATGGTGAACTTCTAGTTGCTTCTGTCAACAATTCTAAAGAGAGCGAGGAGTGGATACTTGATTCAGGCTGCACCTTCCACATGAGTCCCAATCGGGATTGGTTTACAAATTATGAAACGGTGTCTGAAGGTGTTATTTTATGGGAAATAATGCTTCGTGTAAAATCGTAGGTGTTGGAACAATTAAAGTTAAGATGTTTGATGGAGTTGTCAAAATGCTTTGTGACGCATTTACATGTTCCGTAATTGAAGAGAAATTTAATTTCGTTAAGTACTCTTGATTCAAAAGGGTACAAATACACAGCTGAAAGTGGGATTTTGAATATTTCCAAAGGTTCCCTCGTTGTGATGAAAGGGCAGAGAAAGACTGCCAAGTTATATGTTTTACAGGGTTCTACTGTCATTGGTGATGCAGCTATCGCTTCCTCTTCATTGTCAGATGATGATATTACTAAACTTTAGCATATGCGCCTAGGGCATATAAGTGAGAATGGCATGGCAGAATTGAGCAAAAGAGGACTTCTTGATGGGCAAGGAATTTGCAAACTGAAGTTCTATGAGCATTGCATTTTTAGGAAGCAAAAGAGAGTTTGATTCACCAGAGGAATCCATAACATGAAGGGAATGTTGGAGTATATTCATTCTGATATGTGGGGGCCATCAAGAGTGCCTTCGAGAGGTGAAGCTAATTATATGCTAACTTTTATTGATGATTTTTCCAGAAAAGTTTGGGCATTCTTCCTAAAGCAGAAAAGTGATGTGTTTAACAGACTGGAAAACAAATAAAATACCTCCGCACAGACAATGGCTTAGAGTTTTGTTCTGATGAGTTTAATAAATTGTGCAAGTCAGAAGGGATCGTGAGACACTTGACAGTTCGTCACACTCCATAGCAAAACGGCATTGCAGAACGAATGAACAGAACAATCATGAAGAAGGTTCGATGTATGTTGTCAAATGCCAACTTACCAAAGTCATTTTGGGCCGAAGCAGTCTCTACTGCATGTTTTTGATCAACCATCTCCATCTATTGCCATTGAGAAAAAGACTCCACAAGAGGTATAGTCTGGTAATCCTGCTAATTATTCTGATTTAAAGATCTTTAGGTGTCCTGCGTATGCTCATGTTGATAATGGAAAGTTGGAACCGAGATCCATTAAATGTGTTTTTCTTGGTTATAAAGCTGGTGTAAAAGGGTATAAGTTATGGTGTCCTGAAAATAGAAAAATTATGATTAGCAGAGATGTTACTTTTGATGAAACTGCTATGCTACCTAACTTACCTCTTAAAGACTCTTTCAATAAAGAAAATCAAAAGCAGGTGGAGCATCAGGTTAATACAGAGTCGACTCCTCAAGCTAGTACAAAAATTGAGAATAGAGTTGCTTCTTCACCACAATACTCTATCGCCAAAAACAGAACTAGAAGAGAAATTAAATCTCCAAAGAAGTATGCCAAGGCTGATCTAGTTGCTTATGCTTTAAATGTGGCTAAAGATATAGATGCAAACCAAGAGCCGTCTAATTATTCAAAGACGGTTAGCTGTGAAGATTCAGAAAAGTGGATGTTTGCTATGCAAAAGGAGATGGAATCACTTCACAAAAATAGAACATGGGATTTTATGAAACTTCATAAAGGTAAAAAGGTTGTTCGCTGTAAATGGGTGTTTAAAAAGAAAGAAGGGACCTCAGGAGTTGAAGAACCCAGATATAAAGCAAGGCTTGTTGCAAAGGGTTACAGTCAAATTCCAGGAGTAGACTTCACAGATGTGTTCTCCCCAGTTGTGAAGCAAAGTTTGATTCGAGCTTTGCTTGGTATTGTGGCCATGCATGATTTAGAGCTTGAGCAGTTAGATGTAAAAACTACATTTTTGCATGGAGAACTTGAAGAGGATATTTACATGCAACAACCAGAGGGTTTTATAGTCTCGGGAAAAGAGGACTATGTTTGCTTGCTAAAAAAAGGCTCTTTACGGTTTGAAACAGTCACCAAGACAGTGGTACAAGAGGTTTGATTCCTTTATGACTTCTCATGATTTTAAAAGAAGTAGTTTTGATGAATTGTGTTTACTTTAAGAAAAAGTTGATGGTTCTTTTGTGTATCTACTTTTTATGTTGATGACATGTTGATAACAAAGAAAAGATAAAGCAGAGATAAGAAAGGTCAAAGCCCAACTAAGTGAAGAATTTGAGATGAAAGATTTGGGACCAAAGAAAGAAGATACTTGGTATGGAGATTCTCAGAGATAGGAAAACAAGTAAATTGTACCTAAGTCAGAAGGGGTACATTGAGAAAGTTCTTTGCAGGTTCAATATGCAGAGTGCTAAGCCTGTTAGTACTCCTTTAGCAGCCCATTTCAGACTTTCAACGGCTTTGTCTCCACAATCAGATGATGAGATTGAGTAGATGTCACATGTTCTATACTCTAGTGCAATGGGATCTCTCATGTATGCTATGGTTTGTTCACGTCCAGATTTATCATATGCAGTCAGTGCAATTAGCAGATACATGGCGAATCCCGGTAAAAAATATTGGAAAGCAGTTCGGTGGATTTTTAAGATACTTACGAGGTACTACCGATGTTTGCTTACAGTTTGGAAGAACTAGAGATGGAGCCATTGGGTATGTTGATACTGATTTTGCTGGAGACCTTGATAGAAGAAAATCTCTCACCAGTTATGTCTTTACAATAGGAGGTTGTGCAATTAGTTGGAAAGCTACTTTGCAAACTACAGTCACTTTCTCTACCACTAAAGCTAGCTACATGGCGATTACTGAGGCTTGTAAAGAAGCTATTTGGTTGAAGGGACTCTTTAGTGAGCTCAATGAAGACCTTCAAATCAACACAGTATTTTGTGACAGTCAGAGTGCCATCTTCCTTACAAAAGATCATGTAATATCCCGAAATTTGGCCTAGTAGGATTGGGCCGTTTGGGCCTTGGGCTTTAGGAAAAATTTGAATATCATCTTGTTACTTGTGTTAGCTCGGGTATGATCTTTTTATTGTGTGCTTAGTATAGTTTTGTGAAGGTTTGGATTTATTTTATGAAGTTAGAATAATTTTTAGTATTAAAAATTTAATGAAGTGGATTAAGTGAGCTTAGCACTTAAGTTAATTTAAGCGTTTAATTAAGCATAAGAGGAGTAAGTGGCAAGTTGGTTAAGGAGCTTGGAAAGTTGCTTGAGGATAGAGGTTCGAGTAGCATGTCTAGCATTTTGAAGGTTTATTTTTTTTAAATCCTAGCATTTATGGACGGTCAACCTTTGTTTATGATAGGTTGGACTCTCAACTTTTGGTAAGTTGAATTTTGGATTAAGGAAAGCATGATATTGGGGATAAGAATCTTGAAGTTATGGTATTATGAGGGGACAAAAGGCATGGAATATGGAGGATATTTTGGAAACTTTATTCAAGGCTTTAGTGTATGTATGTGGACGGCATGTATGGCTAGGGGGTGGCCGAATTTTGATAGGTAGCTTGGGGGGAATAATTGGCCAACTTTTCTTTTTGTGCATCTTTTTGCATTTTGTTTTTCCTCTCCAAAAACTCCCCTCCTTTGGCCGAATGTGTATTGTACATTTTGTGCAAATTTTGCTTTTGGTTAGCCTTCATTTTGCTTGAACCAAAATTGATATTTTTCTTTCTCTTATCTTTTCCTTTGAAACCGAAAACATCTTTTGCACTTTTGTGCACTCTTTCTCCCATCTCTCTTCCTCTTTTCTTACTTTTGGTATTTGCTCAACATCACTTTTTCCTTTTTATTTTCTTCTTGGACGAACCTCTTTCTTCCCCAAATCCTCTTTTCTTTTCTTTTCTTCCATTATTGCTAAAATCAAATCCCCTCCCTCTCATTCTCATTTTCTTTGCTACTCACATACTCTATTTCTTTTTCTCCATATATCTTTTGTTATCTTCTTTCAAAACCATAGCCGAATCTTCTACTTCCTTTTTAGTATTATTTTGTTGGCCGAATATTCAAAGGGTAGGCATTCATTTTTGGGTTTTCTTCAATCGGTTTTGGAAGATAGGTAAGTGTTCATGGCAGTATTTCCTTTCTTTTTTTCTATGTCGTTTTCTTGAAGGCATAAGCCACTTTCTAATGCTTTTTGATATAGAGGCCAAAACTAATATGGTTCCATTTAGGGATTTCGGCAGACTTTTAGGTGCAAACGTGTGACCTCGGGTTTTAGCCGACTGTGCCAAAAAGGTGCGTAGTTATCGCACTGTTCCTTTGTTGTGTGTATGTGTTTTATATATATATAAATATGAATATGATGTGCATGGTAGCCGAATTAATGGCTAAAAAGGGTGGATGCCTATGTTGGGTAATCAATTGACAAGGTCAGTATTTTACGACGTTAATTTACATATGATATATGTATGAAAATGTGATGGCATGTGATATATGCTTATTTTAATGATATTGTGGCATGATACATGGGACTTGGGATGTGACTATCGGCGAAAGGGGTGTACTTTATGTACGTGGTCCGATGTTAGCCTTGTGTTACATTGGCGCTTGATGGTGGCTATGTGCTTCATCAAGGGAGGTGTTGGCTAGGTGCCCATCTCGGCGGATGATAGCTGTGTGCATCACCGTAGATTGAGGATGACCTCGAGTCACCTCGTGGATATAGATATGTGGATCACTATATGATCGGTGGCTTAGCCACGGCCTTGGGCAGCAAGTCTGCCGAGGTAAGTTATGTGGGATCACTTATGTGATCGGTGGATTAGCCACGGCCTTAGGCGGCAGGTGTGCCGAGGTTGGTGTAATGGTTGGAATTAGGTTGGGTTGGGCTTCATGTTGCATATTAATGTATGTGGACTGTGTGGATTTGGGCCAACCCCATATGTGGGGACATGTGTAATAGCTATGCACTGAGTCTGTTGACTCACCCAATTTTTCTCAAACCTTACAGGTGATGCATAAAGCTTGGACCGGGTTGGAGTGGATACGAGGTGGCCCATGCAGAAGTTATTTTCCTTATTTTATATATTATATATTTTTAGAATTTGCGAATATTTGGTTATTGTAATAAGGGCCATTTAAAGGATTTGAAGTTTATTATTATGTTTTAAAGTGGATTGACAATTTTTATTATTTGGATATGTTTTATTTTTAGCAACTCATATCTTAAAGATATATGTTAAAATTTCAAATCGAAGGATTTGTAACAACTTGATTTTATTTGGATTTATAAATATACAATGTTTTATTAAAGACAATAAATTTTTATATTTTCACTCTAAGTCAAAATATTTTCAAACTTTTTCCGCGGTGGCATTCTAAAATCGGCCGTGGCGTATGGGCCGGGTTTGGGGTGTTACAAATTGGTATCAGAGCTCGGTTCAAAACCCGGCTTTGAGGGTTTTGGACTCAAAAACATTTTTTTAAGATGGGCTTTTCAAAGATTTGGGCTTTCATAAATTTTTCAGGTTTATTCTGGCATGGCACCTGTATCTCCGACCCAAAGTCCACCAGGTAAGTACCTCTGACTATTGAAGTGATTTATATATGTGAATGTTATGGGCTTATTTGGGCTCGTAGATTAGAATATTAGGACTATTGGACCGTAGGGCTTGTGCACTCAAACACATGCATAAGACTTAAGAACAATCAAACAAACCTGTGACTAAGTCGCCGAGTTAACGTGTGGCAACTATTGTACGCATGTCTAGGAGTGGATTCAGTAAGAGCTTGGTAGTTAAGCAGTCCTAGTGACTCACCTCCTCTTTACTCGAATCCTACTTGGTGCGTAGCTACGGTTCACCCTAACCAAGAGGACCTATTCACGGGCTAAACCCGATAACTAAAACCCGAAAGGGACTAGCCATACTGTTTTATAAAGATCTTAGTTTTAAATTCACTAAATTACCTCTTTGATTTGTAGTAAAATTATTTTTTGAAAATTTTTTCTAAAATATTCCTGATTTACAAAATTACCTAAATACCCCTAAGCGGTAAAATTACAAAAATGCCCCTGTTTTATAAAATTACCATGTTACCCTCGACTTTTATGAAAATATTCTTATTTTACAAAATGCCAAAACCCCTGTTTTGCAAAATGCTAAGATATCTTGATTTGGAAAATTTACAAAATAACCCCGATTTTCGAAATTTTTGCAATACCATTGATTTGGTAGAATTTTCAAAATAACTTCGAGATTCGTATATTTTGGAATGCCTTTGATTTGTAAAGATTATTTTCGAGTTGACCACAATTTATTACGAAAATACCCTTGTAGGAAAAATGACGAAATTACCCCTGGGTCGGGAATGGTCAGAAATACCTATAATGATGTGTTGAATGTTGTGGATGAATGTGGATGTGATTCTTTGAATTAGAATAGTGAACTTGAGATGAAACTTTGATTGATCGAAAGAACCACTATTAAACTTCTTTTCATAAAACTGTTCGCGGATAAACAGTGGAACAAAAAGTACTAATGCATAAAACTTTTTAATCAGATTAAAGTGCGATCATAGACATGAGTCCTAGGGGACGTGGTCGTAATGTGCGAAGACGTGGTCGTAATGTGCGAAGACGTGGTCGTAATGTGCGAGGACGTGGTAGAGGCAGAATGGCTGTGACGGAACCAGTTGGGTCTGGTCAGTGATTTCAAGATTTAGTAGAAAGTATGTTAGTTTTATTAAGATCAGACTGCGCAGCAGTAGCATTGTGTGGTGAGTTAGGATGTACAATTATTCGTTAGTAAGTAATTTCGAGGACGAAATTATTTTTAAGGAGGGTAGAACTGTAATATCCCAGAATTTGGCCTAGTAGGATTGGGCCGTTTGGGCCTTGGGCTTTAGGAAAAATTTGAATATCATCTTGTTACTTGTGTTAGCTCGGGTATGATCTTTTTATTGTCTGCTTAGTATAGTTTTGTGAAGGTTTGGATTTATTTTATGAAGTTAGAATAATTTTTAGTATTAAAAATTTAATGAAGTGGATTAAGTGAGCTTAGCACTTAAGTTAATTTAAGCGTTTAATTAAGCATAAGAGGAGTAAGTGGCAAGTCGGTTAAGGAGCTTGGAAAGTTGCTTGAGGATAGAGGTTCGAGTAGCATGTTTAGCATTTTGAAGGTTTATTTTTTTTTAAATCCTAGCATTTATGGACGGTCAACCTTTGTTTATGATAGGTTGGACTCTCAACTTTTGGTAAGTTGAATTTTGGATTAAGGAAAGCATGATATTGGGGATAAGAATCTTGAAGTTATGGTATTATGAGGGGACAAAAGGCATGGAATATGGAGAATGTTTTGGAAACTTTATTCAAGGCTTTAGTGCATGTATGTGGACGGCATGTATGGCTAGGGGGTGGCCGAATTTTGATAGGTAGCTTGGGGGGGAATAGTTGGCCAAATTTTCTTTTTGTGCATCTTTTTGCATTTTGTTTTTCCTCTCCAAAAACTCCCCTCCTTTGGCCGAATGTGTATTGTACATTTTGTGCAAATTTTGCTTTTGGTTAGCCTTAATTTTGCTTGAACCAAAATTGATATTTTTCTTTCTCTCATCTTTTCCTTTGAAACTGAAAACATCTTTTGCACTTTTGTGCACTCTTTCTCCCATCTCTCTTCCTCTTTTCTTACTTTTGGTATTTGCTCAACATCACTTTTTCCTTTTTATTTTCTTCTTGGCCGAACCTCTTTCTTCCCCAAATCCTCTTTTCTTTTCTTTTCTTCCATTATTGCTAAAACCGAATCCCCTCCCTCTCATTCTCATTTTCTTTGCTACTCACATACTCTATTTCTTTTTCTCCATATATCTTTTATTATCTTCATTCAAAACCATAGCCGAATCTTCTACTTCCTTTTTAGTATTATTTTGTTGGCCGAATATTCAAAGGGTAGGCATTCATTTTTGGGTTTTCTTCAATCGGTTTTGGAAGATATGTAAGTGTTCATGGCAGTATTTCCTTTCTTTTTTTCTATGTCGTTTTCTTGAGGGCATAAGTCACTTTCTAATGCTTTTTGGTATAGAGGCCGAAACTAATATGGTTCCATTTAGGGATTTCGGCAGACTTTTAGGTGCAAACGTGTGATTTCGGGTTTTAGCCGACTGTGCCAAAAAGGTGCGTAGTTATCGCACTGTTCCTTTGTTGTGTTTATGTGTTTTATATATATAAATATGAATATGATGTGCATGGTAGCCGAATTAATGGCTAAAAAGGGTGGATGCCTGTGTTGGGTAATCAATTGACAAGGTTAGTATTTTACGATGTTAATTTACATATGATATATGTATGAAAATGTGATGGCATGTGATATATGCTTATTTTAATGATATTGTGGCATGATACATGGGACTTGGGATGTGACTATCGAAGGAAAGGGTGTACTTTATGTACGTGGTCTGATGTTAGCCTTGTGCTACATTGGCGCTTGATGGTGGCTATGTGCTTCATCAAGGGAGGTGTTGGCTAGGTGCCCATCTCGGCGGATGATAGCTGTGTGCATCACCGTAGATCGAGGATGACCTCGAGTCACCTCGTGGATATAGATATGTGGATCACTATGTGATCGGTGTCTTAGCCACGGCCTTGGGCAGCAAGTCTGCCGAGGTAAGTTATGTGGGATCACTTATGTGATCGGTGGATTAGCCACGGCCTTGGGCGGCAGGTGTGCCGAGGTTGGTGTAATGGTTGGAATTAGGTTGGGTTGGGCTTCATGTTGCATATTAATGTATGTGGACTGTGTGGATTTGGGCCAAGCCCATATGTGGGGACATGTGCAATAGCTATGCACTGAGTCTGTTGACTCACCGAATTTTTCTCAAACCTTACAGGTGATGCATAAAGCTTGGACCGGGTTGGAGTGGATACGAGGTGGCCCATGCAGAAGTTATTTTCTTTTTTTTATATATTATATATTTTTAGAATTTGCAAATATTTGGTTATTGTAATAAGGGCCATTTAAAGGATTTGAAGTTTATTATTATGTTTTAAAGTGGATTGACAATTTTTATTATTTGGATATGTTTTATTTTTAGCAACTCATATCTTAAAGATATATGTTAAAATTTCAAATCGAAGGATTTGTAACAACTTGATTTTATTTGGATTTATAAATATACAATGTTTTATTAAAGACAATAAATTTTTATGTTTTCACTCTAAGTCAAAATATTTTCAAACTTTTTCCGCAGTGGCATTCTAAAATCGGCCGTGGCGTATGGGCCGAGTTTGGGGTGTTACAGATCAAATGTTTCATGAGAGAACAAAACACATTGATGTTCGGTATCATTTTGTTCGTGATATTATTGCTCGTGGTGATATTGTTGTGAGCAAAATTAGTACTCATGAAAATCCTACAGATATGATGACTAAGGAGCAAATTCAAGCCATCACACTTCAAGATAGCAAGGAGTTAAGAAGCACCCAACCCAATTCCAGAAAGTAAGGTAGACAAAGGTATAATAGAGGAAGTACAAGAAAAGTCGAAACCTATAGTCAAGGAATACAAACCTCGCATACCTTATCCCGCAGCCCTACACCGAGAGGATTCGGATGAGCAATTCAGTAAGTTTCTTAAACTTTTAAAGAAGTTACATATTAACTTACCGCTTTTTGAAGCTCTTTTTCAGATGCCAGACGTAAGGAAATTTTTAAGACAGCTCTTGACCAACAAACGCAAAATAGATAAGGAGCACCACGTAGAACTTAACGCAACATGCTCAGCAATGTTACAAAATAGACTACCACGTACAAAAAAGATCTAGGAGTTTTACAATTCCATGTTTAATTGGTAGTCCTAATGTTGATAATGCGTTAGCTGATCGAGGGGCAAGCATAAATGTTATGCCTTATACATTGTTTAAGCGACTAGGTTTAGGGAAACCAAAACAAACTAAGATGAGTATTCAATTAGCGGATAAAACTGTTAGAATCCCTAGGGGCATTATTGAAGATGTTCTCGTCAAAATTGATAAATTTGTTTTCCCAGTAGACTTTGTTGTTTTAGACATGGATGAGGATAATTCAATCCCCTTCATTTGAGGGAGACCTTTTCTAGCAACTGCCAAGACTAAAATTGATGTTGCCACAGGAGCGCTCATACTTTGTGTAGGTGACAATTCAATTAGTCTTCAAGCCCTTGATTCAGCTAGGTCGTTAAGGAATCAAGGTGAGCAAGAAAATTCTTTCAATAATCATTTAAACTCACCTTCTTTTTAGGAACCTCCAAAAAAGGAAACGGTTAAACCAGATCATCAGTTCAGTGCCAACAAAGAAATAACTTACGAAGAATAAAAGACCCAAATTGATGACCTAGATGAGTGGAAAACACACTTCAAGGAAAAACTAGGGTTACACAAGGAAGAGCAGGAACCACAAGACAATAAAGAACCGGCTCCACACAAAGTAAAACCGGAGGAACCACCAGAAGAGATTGTGGGGCCATTAAATCATTATAAAATAAGAGACCAGTTCCTGTTAGAAAAAGACAAGCCTCACGTCACCACAACAAACCTGAAGGAAAAGGGAGAATTTTTTCTGAATGTAAATGATATCCTCCCACAAGAAATAGTTGTGGTAAGTAATCAAACATTTGGCACTTTTACAGAAAATGCTTCTTGACTTCAATTTTGTCATAAAACTTAAAATATAGACATGAGGGAGGATGTTCAAACTTTCAAACCTCTCTAAAATTTTCAAATATGATGAAAGTCTAGCTTAAGACTATAAACGAGCGCTTCTCGGGAGGCAACTCGAGTACTAAACGCATTTCTCTTTGCATTCTTTTATTTTCTTTATTCCTTTTTCTTTTCCTTTTTAAACTAACCGAAAGTGCAAAATCCAAGATCACACGGCCTTACACACCATCGTGTTCGTGGCCGTGTGGACCACCAAAACTACCACACTGACAAGGCAGAGGCCGTGCAGTCAGCCCAATCACCACCCCAACATCACAGATCCAACCACCCTCGACACGGGCACCAACAGACATGGCACGGCCATGGCACCAACTGTGTGAGGCTACTGACTTCCACACCACGGCCAGAACATGCTCATGCCACATAACCGTGTGAAATTCCTGAGGATACTGACTTATCGAGCACGGGTAGGACACGCTCGTACAGACCATCGTGCCAACAAAAATACACCCTGAGCACGGGCGTGGAAGGATCGAGCACGGGCATAGTGTGACAACACCCTCTTGAACACGGCCGTGTGAGGCGGCCGTGTGACTCGACACATCCTGAGACCACGGCCGTGGAGAAGCAGAGAATTGAGCATCTATTTAAACCCCTTCCCTCTTTCTTTTCCCCTCATCTGATTTCTTCCCCATTCCCTTTATTTTCCACACCCTTCATCTCAAATTCTCCACTTACTAAGGCTCTAGATCCTTGAGCAAACCAAACACCATGCCAAAGAAGCGTAAAAGGCCACATTCCACTGCTATTTTTGTTTAAATTTATTTTGGATTCTTAGTTTCAGGTTCGAAAGGCTGTTAGGGAATCATGCCACTTCCGCCTCATCCACCACATCCCCAACCTTAGCGTTGATTCCCACCTTGCGAACCATCCGTCAATAAGGACTATTCAGTCCATTTATCTTTAAATTTTGTTTTGTTTACATCTTTGTTTCCTCTTTATTTATTTTACTTTTATTTAATTATCTATCTAGTTTCTTTTATTTAGGTCTTATTAAATCCTGGCTACTCCTCAAACCACCACCATACTGACGCCTTCGACGCAGTGGCCACCATCCTCTGCGAGCAACATCCGCACCTCAGGGAGTAATCTTTACCCGTCTCTTTTGATTTGTCCTGTAAAAGTCATTATTTGTCTTTGTACATTGAGGGCAATGTACATCTTAAGTGAGGGGGTAAATAATTATACCCATTTTTTTTCATTATTCTCAAATCCCTGAGGGTAAAAATGAAATATAAGTGCCTAACTTTCTTCATTATTCTCAAATCCCTGATTTAGTCTTGTTCTTAAAGTAAAGTTGTCATACTACTAATTAGGATGAAATTTTTACTGATTTATGATTTTCATTGATATGTTTTTGGATAAGTCATAGTTAATTGTACATTGATGTTTAATTCAAGGAATACTAGAGAATCAAGCATGATAAGTCTGTTCTTCAGACATTAAAATTTTTTGCTAGGTTGTTGACCTGAAATTAAATTCTACCTTGAAATTTTAAATTTATAAGGATGATGTCAAAACACCCATAATTTTTGTGAGTATTTGAACCTTATAGAACATATATTCTTTTTCATGCTCAATTTTTTATTGTGAGTGTGTCAACTATGAACTGTTATTCTAGAACTTGCTTGGTTTTTACATGTCGAGACCACAGTTATGATTTGATATATAGAGATGATAGAGGCACTTAGGTTTTAACCCACTAATTCCACTAAATAGCTTACCCTAACAATTAACCCCTAGTGAACCTCTTTTAATCCTAACAAACCCTTTTTATTGATTTACCCGCTAATATTAACCCTAAGCCTTTGTATTTGTTTACCCTTTTCTTTTGACTAACCTTTAATCGAGTTTTGATTTGATCAGTTACCGAAGTTTATTATTCGTAATTTAGTTTGTTCTAAAAAAAATTCAAGTTTTCATCATTAGTAGAATAAAAAGAGAGCTTACACAATCAAAAAGTAAATTTTCGAAAGAAAAAGCTCGTATTAGTAAAGTTTATTATTCAGTCGATGAAATTTTTGGGAAGTTTTTAGGATAGGAACTTGTCAAGTCAATCTCGATTCTAGCCCTCTAATTTTAGCCTGTAACCTCACCTTTCACCTTAGCCCCATTACAACCCGAACAAAGACCTTTTTATCTATTTATCATCTCATATTACAGTGGTGGAGATTTGATTTCCAAGCAAGCCTATGGGATTAACTTTTCAGGTTCGACTTATGAGCGATCTTCTTCTAAACCTTAAATACTTCTGAGTGATTTGAGTGAATCCTAAGCGAGGATATCAATCCTTGTCGATTTTAAATTGAAAAGGTAGTTATTTAAAGGAAGGAAGACACCTATGTTTTCGAGGTATAAACTCATGACTTATCTCGTTTAAATCTCTAGGACACTTTGAATTAGATCATCCATGTATAAATTATCTGTGCATTAGGATAAGACATTGTCAATATGGATTATAAATTGTGGAAAAGTTCATTTTAATTGTAAATTGAGAATTTTACTTGAGGACAAGCAAAAGCTTAAGTGTGGGGGTATTTGATAAACCGCTCACATTTATTATGCTTTTCGAAGATTTAAGCCTCGTTTTATATAAAAAGGTGCTTTTAATCCTTTCTTTTCATGTCTTATACCCAGGAAAGCACCCGGGGACGAAAAGAACACGAAATGGGCCTAAAACGAAGTAAATGAGCCTTTCCACGAAATTGACACGGCCTGGGCCAAGGACCACACGGTCGTTCCTCGACGAACACCTGGAGCACGACCTCATCACCACCACACACGGTCGTGCCAAAGTAGAAATCAACAACACGGCAGTCTCGACTTGCACGGGCGCAGACATGGCCGTGCCTGCAGTCATTGGAAAGAGTAATTTCAATCAGAAAAGGATACTTGGGGAGAAAGAATCGCATTCCAAGAGCCTATAAATACACCCCAAGGACCACCTTGAAGGGGGAGCGAAAGCTAGGCCAAGGAGCCAAGCCGAGAAGGCCAGAGTTAGGGAATAACGCGAGGATAGCCAGTTGATTCATCACCAAGAAGCCGGAGTTATACTCAAGACATTGAAATTCTCCTTCAACCCCGTCAGGGAGTTTTAGGATTTTTCTTATGTTTTGTTTTACCTTTTCTCTTGTGATGTTTTATTTTTCCATTATGAACTAAACCCCTCAGATACCTGAAGGGGATGAAACCTAGACAAATTTTATTATTTGATTTTTAAGTTATATAATAAATTACTTAGTTTGTTCTTAATTATGTTTTTTTAATCCAAATCTAATGTGCTTAGGTAGAGGAGGAATAGACCCTGCCTAAGAGTAAATCCAACATAATTAAGCGGAGTTGATAGGGCGCCTAGAGATAGGGTTACGAGATTTTTTCGGACTAGGGTGAATCCATTGATCGATTGATCGATTTATTGCTTTCCTAGGGGGTTATTATAAGCGAACAAGAGTTCCACTAATTAACCTAGGATTAGACGTTATTCACCTCGAGAGAGGGTTTAGCATAGGTTAGGGAGTCTCACGGATCAAGCTAAGTAAAGAAATCATATAATTTAGGGTTAGATAATAAAGTGAAGCCTAGGTGGATTCTTCCCGAGGGTATCATCAAAATCAACTGAGTCTTTTCCAAGTTATCCCAATCTTGTCTTTTTGTCTTTGTTTCTTTAGTCTAGTTGTCGTTAATTTAGTTTAAAAGCAACCTTCATCTTATTTAGGCTAAATAATAAAAAGAAAGTAAGTATTAGTACTTTTAGTTCCTTTGGGTTTGATATCCGGTCTTGCCTAAGCTATACTACTGTTCGATAGGTACACTTGCCTCAATATCGTTGTCAGAGTTAGTCTCCAAGTTTGATCATTCTTTTATAAATATTTAAAACTCTGATTCCACAGTGATCACAGCCTTCCCCTACGCGCGCCCCGCGTGCATCCGCGCTGCAATCACCACGAGCAGCCACGCTAGCATCAGTAATGGCTTCCTCTACAACTGTACCTATAACAGAAAGCAGTAATAGCAGCAACAAAGAATAGCAGAATGTAGAATACAATAGAAGATTTCAAAAAAAAACCTGTATTTCATTTTTTTGGCTATGAAAAGCTAAATATTGTACAGTAAAAATTTACACGCACTCATACGAAAAATGCGAAATCCAAAAGCAGAGAATAATTTTGAAAAGGTGATTTCAGTCTTTGATAATCTTTTCCTTTCGTTTTTTAGATCTTTGTTTTTTCTTCCATTTATCTAAAAATCTAGAAAGAAATAGGGGTTTACCTTCATAAAATGGATCGTCGGATTGCTTTGTAACATCCTAAAAAGGGCCTATGCATTTTCGGTTTAATTGTACGAAATGACATGTCTTATGTGTTATGAATATATTTTGAACATTTTTGGAAACCTAGAAATGTATGGAAATGTTAAGTTTAAAAGAGGAAAGTGAACATTTTTGGAAATCTGGAAATGTAAGGAAATGATTCAAAAGAGGAAAGTGAACATTTCTGGAAACTTGGAAATGTAAGGAAATGTAACATCCTGGAAAGGGCCTATGCATTTTCGGTTTAATTGTACGAAGTGACATGTTTTATGTACTAAGAATAAATTTTGAATATCTTTGGAAACCCGGAAATGAATGAAAATGATTTGGAAATGAACATTTTTGGAAACCTGAAAATGTATGGAAATGATCTGGAAATGAACATTTTTGGAAACCTGAAAATGTATGGACATGATTTGGAAATGATTCAAAAGAGGAAAGTGAACATTTCTGGAAACTTGGAAATGTAAGGAAATGTCAAGTTAACAGAGCCGAACGAAAATTTTTGGAAACTTAGAAATGACTTAGAAATGTCGAGTTTTAAAGTTTAAAAGAGGAAATTAAGGCAAGGTGGCCTTAAGAGAAAAAGTATGTGAAATTTGACACACAAACAGGGCTTGGAAAAGTGGCTTGAGATGCCACTTAGGGCCTCTGGAAATGGCGCCACATACAAGGGTATTGGCCCTAAGTTCGAGTCACATGGGAAGCAAATAAAAGAAATTTTATTTTGCTACAAGGAGCAGAGAGGTGGACGGCACATGGCTATAATTTAGTAGCTTTTATTCTTTTATTTTTAAGAGATAAATAAGGGGATAAATAAAGGATTTATTTATCATTATTTTCAAAGGATAAATAAGGATTATTCTTTAATTAAGAAAATAAGGGAGAAGCGATGGCCAAGTAAGGGACTTTGAGTTTAATAATTTCGGCTAAGTAAGGATAGTTGCTGAATTATCTTTTATTTTGAGTGATAATTAAAGAGATAAAGCTATTAAAATAGAAGAGTGATGGCCAAGTAAGGGACTCTAAGTTAGTAATTTCGGTTATAAAAGGAAAAGAGAGGCCATTCTGCATTATTTTCTGTTCTTTGAAAGCCTCCACCGAATTCTCTTCACCAAATCTTCTTCTTCTTTTATTTTTGCCAAGCAGAAATACCTTGTGTTCTAGCCGAATCCTCCATCTTTATTCTTCCTTCTCTTTTCTTTCTAATCCTTCCAAAAGCCGAAAGTTGTGAGATCATCATCTAGCCATAGCCAAATCTCTGAAGGTTGAAGTGAAGGTGCAATTGATTTCTTCAAGTAAGGGTAAGATCTCATTCGGTCTCATCCTTTTTCTTTTAAGATTTGCCGAAATCTAGGACTAACCCCATCAATATCTTGTTGCCGAAACTTTGAAGAGATCTTTCGGGATTTACTAAGTGTCGACTACAAGGAAGGAGAAGTTCTTTTTCCAAAGGTACACCGTAGGCCACGTGTTCCCTAGTTATCCGGTGAGTTTCGAGATTTAAAATCCACAAGGTAAGTGTCTATAGCATTCGGCCAAGGCCATGTTTGGTAAATATATGTGTTCATTAATTATTCAAAAGCCGAAAACTAACCAAGTTAATTGATTAAATGTTGGCCGATTGAAGGAAGGTATAGCACAAAGTTTTCGGGATTTGATTAGTAGTGAAATTGGCAACAAGGTAAGTTTTAAGTATACTAATCCTACTAGGATTTGGATTTATGGCCGAATGGCTTTTTATTAAATTAGTAAGTGAATAATCAAATGTAGGGATTAAGGATCTAAGCGGTAGATCAGATTTCGAGATCTCAAGGAAATTACTAAGCGAATCAGGTGTGTACCCCACACTGCTTCATAATATGTTTTATGGCTATGTTTAATTAATATATGTGATATTAAGAATGTGAATATGGCTAAGGTACCATAATATGGTACAAAAGTACTCGTGCACGCTTCCTACTCCTACTAGGAATATGAAATATGTTATTTGTAACATGAGAATAAGAATGTGAACTTTGGCATATTAATGCATATTACAAATGGGGCATATGGGTTATTGAAAGGGGAAGTGAATGTGGTGACCTAAGACCACGAACACGGTGACCTAAGACCGTGGTATCTGAATGTGGTGACCTAAGACCACAGTAAACTGAATGCGGTGACCTAAAACTGCGATATCTGAATGTGGTGACCTAAGACCACAAATGCGGTGACCTAACACCGCGATATGGAGTGTAGCGGAAGGAGGGTCGACTTAGTAGTCCCCACGGTGTACAGGTTGGTACGGGGGAGTGTAGCGGATGGCTTATTAGGTTTGGGTTTAGGAATGCATCATAATTTGTATGCTATGATATGAATGTGTAATATTTGTTATGCTTGATTCTATTATGATTTAGTGTTGTGTACACATTGAGTCTGTTGACTCACCCCATTAAGGGACCATGTTTCAGGTGATGAACAGTAATGGACCGGGACGACAGAACTTATGGTGGCCATGCTCAACATGAAGTTTTTATTTTTATGGACTATTAATTTTTTTTAGTACTTCGAAGTATTTGGATTTATTTGATGTAATAAGGCCATAAGGCCATAGTGCACTATTTTATTTCTGTTTTTATTTATTTATTATGTTACAAAATTTTTATTAAGTTAAAGATTAGGTAATTTATTTTTAAATGTATTCTATATGTTTTATCACCTAAAATTTAAAATGGGTTTTCATTATAAAACGATTTTGTTTTCTACTCGAGCCCAACCCCAAACAATATTTCTTTCAAAACACACTATTTCCCCAAAGTAACAAAAGAACTTTGAACCGGTTTACTTGAGGAACATACCAAATCTGGTCAAAGCTCGTGGGCCGGGTTTGGGGTGTTTCAGTTTGGTATCAGAGCCCAGTTTCAAACCCTCGGCCTAGGGGTTTAAGGCCCAAAACGTTTTCAAAGCGAGCCCAAATAAGTTTTATAAAAATATTTTATGAAATCAGCAGGTTATTCTGGCATGGCACCCAAGTCTCCGACCCGCAGTCCGCCAGGTAAGTACCCCTATCCATTTGTGTGATTTATGCTATGAATTATAGAAGGGTAGGAATGGAACGTAGAATAGAGAATAAGTACTTGAACCCTAGGACTAGTATACCCCTACCATTACATAAGACTTAAGTGACTAATTAAACAAACCTGTGGTTAGGGTATGGTAACCATTATGCGCATGTCTAGGATTGGATCCAGAAGAGCCTGGTACTTAAGCAGTCCTAGTGACTCACCTCCTCTTCGCTGGAATCCTACCTAGTGCGTAGCTACGGTTCACCCTAACCATGAGGACTTATTCATAGGCTAAACCCGATCACTAAAACCCGAAAGGGACTAGCCCTGTTTTATGAAAACTTTATGAAAATTCTCAAAATATTTCTGATTTGCAAAATTACTAAAATACCCCCTAGTGGCAAAATTACAAAAATGCCCTTGGTTTATGAAATTTCCAATGTCCAAAAACCCTAATTTGCAAAATGTCAAAATACCTTGATTTGGAAAATTTACGAAATTGCCCCTAACTTACAAAATTACCAAAATGACCCTGATTTCCAAAATTTTTGCAACATCACCGTTTTGGAAAATAAAACTTTCAAAAAGAACCCTCAAAGTTTTGTAAATTTTGAAATACCCTTGAATTATTAAACTTTACAAATTTACCCTGGTTTGTAAAAAATTACCGAAATACCCCCTGGAATTTCAAAATTGTCGAAAGGCCCCGGGATTTTAAAATTACGAAAATACCCTTATTGACAAAATCACCAAGGAACCTTATTTTGACAAATTATGAAAATACCCCTATAGGACAAATTACGAAAATACCCCTGGGTAGTGGAAAAACAACAACAATGAAAACTACAACATTTCTCTGAATGAACGAAAGTTCATAATTGGTTGATGAATGTGAACGTGACTTTCTAAATAGTGAACTTGAGCTGAGAACTTTGTTTGATTGAAAGAACCACTTTTAAACATCTCTTTTCATAAAAATGTTTGCGGTTAATCAGTGAAACAAAAGTTCTGATGCATAAAACTCGTTAACCAGATTAAATCGCAGCGTAAGAAATGAGTTCTAGGGGACGTGAACTTAGAGATTGTGCCTAGGAAGTATGATGGTTCTATTAAGATCAGAGTGCGTAGCATAAGCATAGTACGATCAGTTAAGATGTACGATTATTCGTTAGTAAGTAATTTCAAGGACGAAATTATTTTTAAGGAGGGTAGAACTGTAACATCCTGGAAAGGGCCTACGCATTTTCGGTTTAATTGTACGAAGTGACATGTTTTATGTACTAAGAATAAATTTTGAATATTTTTGGAAACCCGAAAATGAATGAAAATGATTTGGAAATGAACATTTTTGGAAACCTGAAAATGTATTGTAACATTCTAAAATTGGGCCTAGTAGGATTGGGCCGATTGGGCCTTGGGCTTAGGAGTGTTTAAAATCTTCAAGAATATAAGAATGGTGTTATTGCAAATTGGACTTATTAGTTAAGTGGATTTGGAAGGTTACGAGGTTTCTATGAAGTCTCGGGTTTAATTGGGCTTTATGAAAAATTTGGTATTTTAGCACTTTAAGGAGAGATGGTAAGTAGCTTCAAGACATATGGAAATTTATGAGTAAATAGCTTGCATAAATGAGCATATGGTATAGAGGATATGGCGCCACATGATGGACGTTGAGGGAGGAGGTTCAAATCCCATTGTGTGCAAATTTTGATTATTTTTTTTGCATGCTTTCCTTAAGTGTCTGGTCAAGAGGTATTTATGGTAAGGTGGACTTCTTATTTTTGGCAAGATGGCTAAGAGAAAAAGGCAAGGTTGAAGTTGGGGAAAGGAATCAAGAGAAATAGGAAAGAAAGGGGGACATGAGGCTTATTCCATGGATGATGTTTTGGAAAGCTTGGGTGGCCAAAATCTTATCCTAAGGGGGGATGCATGTGGACAGTTTTTGGAGTAATTAGGTGGCTGAAATTTTATTTGGCATTTGGTAAAGTCTTAGC
Organism: Gossypium bickii; assembly: GCA_025503065.1. Taxonomy (NCBI): domain Eukaryota; kingdom Viridiplantae; phylum Streptophyta; class Magnoliopsida; order Malvales; family Malvaceae; genus Gossypium; species Gossypium bickii. The sequence goes on from CP106711.1 coordinate 139,444,799, forward strand.
CTTGTTTTGGCCAAAAATCCTTTTGACAACTTTGTGCCATTTCTCTCAATTTTGCAACCCTCCTTGCCAAATCATAGTAGCACAATAGTGCATTGTTTTTCCTCTCAAATTCTTTTCTTTTCCTTTGCTTTGTGCCGAAATTACAAGCCTTGGTGACCATATTTTCTTCTTTCTTTTTACTTTGGCCGAATTCCCCTAGCACAATTGTGGACTTTCTTGCTCTTTTGTTTGATCAAGATTTTCATCTATTGTTTATTCCCCTTTTGATAGCCGAAATTACAAGGCACTCTTCTTCCATCCAATCTCTTCTTAATCAAATCGGTAAGTGATCGTATATTCCTCTTTTCATTTCTTTTTCTTTTTCTTCCAAGCCATATATAGGTGAAGGGGGGTGTATTGTGGTGATTCTTTCTCAAACCGAATAAGGTGTGGCTAACATTGTTTTTGTGTTAATCACTTCTAAGGACTCGAAGTACTTTATCGGAGGACCAATCGAACACCTATCCCTCGTAATAAGAGACTCGGATTATTGGTAAGTGATAGATTGTTAATCAATCGAAATAATTGGTTGAAGTGGTAAATTCGGTTTTGGGATTAATTGTTGATCGATTGTATCTTTAGGTGCCATGAGAATATCGTGTTCACTGATTCCGAAGAAGGTGTGTAATCCCGTACCCTTCCGAATATATGTTTGAAATGGTGAGTAAACCTCACATCTCTCTGAAATTTTACATGAAATATTCTGTGATTCGGTAGAAATACCAAAGAAAACTGATAACCGGCATCCGTGATCACTCGGACGTGCGTATACTCGTAGTGGTAAACGTGTTTTGTAATAAAACAGTTTCAGTCAGAAACAGTGGCGTATATTTGAAAAATCACGAAATATTGGATAAAAGGAATTACATAGTGAGTAAGATATCAGATTAAAGCTTACTGTGTCTATTTTAATATGGAAGAAACGGAGAAGGAAAAGGAATTTTATATTCGGAGATATGTAAATTTTAGTGAGGCTGGTTCTGAATGACTTCGAGGTATTCTGTTCTATCTTGGAAAAATATTATAAAATTGTAAAAAGTGAATTAAGAGTTATAATTGATATGTATGGATTCCTTAGTGAATCTATTTTCAAAAGAAATAAGCGGGAGCAGTACATGAAAAGCGTACAGTAAGATATTTGAGATTAAGTTAAGAGAGGTCAGAATCGTCAGACAGTGAAACAAGGGAAATTTGAAGGAATAAACTGTACTAAATGGTTAAGTTAAAAATTCTGGAAAAATTATAGTAGAAAGATATACGAGTCTAGTTTCAAGGAAAATTTACGGATTTAGATTTCGAGTTTTCTAACTCGAGTTATGGTCAATTTAGTCAGTGTGACGCAGTTGGACAGTTTCATTTTATGCCCCAAATTAGTAATTAAGCCTAGGTTGCGAAATTACCATCATACCCTTAGAGGGTAAATTACTGAATTACCCTTAGTGGGTACGATTACCGAGTTATGAAAATGCCCTTACGGGTCAAGTTACGAAAATGCCCCTAATGGGCCGAATTACAAAAATGTCCTTACGGACTGAATTATGAAAATACCCTTTATGGGTCAAATTGAAATATGTTGCTATATGGGCCTCATGTGATTATTGGGCCAAAATACTCTAGTTCGATAAATTGGGCCAAAAACACTCTAGTTCGACAAATTGGGCCAAAAACCCTCTAGTTCGATATATGGAACAAAGTCCGCTAAATTGCTAAATGGGCTAGTTAATAAATTGTTTTATGGGCCCAAATGAAATGTTTAATTATGGACTCAATTGATGTTATGGATGATTTGATAAATTGTTATATGGTTATATTTTGTTATTCACGCATGTTTGCATGGGGCGGGGTAATTGATGAAGAGAAGAATGGCCTGTTGCCAAAAATCTAGTTCGGTGGCTCTGCCACAAATTTCGGCTTAATGCCTCTAGTTCGGTGGCTCTGCCACAAATTTGGCTAAATGCCTCTAGTTCGGTGGCTCTGCCACAAATTTGGCTATATGCCTCTAGTTCGGTGACAATGTCACAATCTAGTTCGGTAGTGCACTACAACATTATTAAAAGGCTTAATGCCTATGATTGGTGTGTTTGGCGGGGTGGGTTGACTTGATCCCCACAGGTGTGTTGGTTGGTACGGGGGTGTTAGCGGATGGAAATTAGGCTTGTTTGGGAATTGCATATCACATGCATATTATATACATGTTATTATGTTATAATTGTAAATGGGCTTAGGCTCAAAATATTGCTATGTGTGTTCAGACCAGTGGATGATGGTAAGGGGATTATACACTGAGTTCTTGTAACTCACCCCCCCTTTCTCTTAACCCTTGTAGGTAATGCTCCGTAGTGAGGACTTGGGCCCATGGATGACTCGAAAGGAGGCTATATTTCCAAAATGGTGTTATCAAATTTTAAATTTTTATTTCCGTTTATTTTATTGTTTTGCTATTTTGGTTTAAATTGTAATAAGGCCTCTAGAGTATTTTATTATTCGCTTCATGGTTGGTTTACTTAGTATTTTGCTTAAATTGTTTTAAACGAGAATTTTTGTAAAAACTAAAATATAGGTTTTCCAAAATCGATTAACATATGGATTTCAAAATAAACTTTTTCAAATATGTTTTAACTCGAACTCTCTTTCAAATTATTAATGACATTTTCAAAAGTCACGGATTGAAAGTCCAATTCCTTGAATTGTGATTCATAAATCAATCTCTCAAAAGTACTTGTATTTTATCGACGTTTCCGCAATGTTTCAAAATGTTTTTGCAACTCTATTTCAAACGTCACATTTTCGTAAATCGTTTATTTCAAATATGCTTTCACAACCGAAAAGGTTTATTAAAGATAGTTATGGTTCCACGTAGACACAATTGCTTAAGTGTTTTGGGTTTTAACAAAGAGGCTGTAAGTCTCAAACAAGTTGTTAACAATTGCAAAGATGGTTTAAAAAAAAAAAACTTCCATGTGGCACGCCAGATTCGGGCCTAACTTCTAGGCCGGGTTTGGGGTGTTACATTTAATGGTATCGAGCCCGCCAAAACTCGATTGTGGTTTGGGTTCAAAAACGTTTCCAAAATTGTTTTGAATTTTAAATTATAATACATGTTTGAAAGGAAGTATGGCACCACGTATCCAAGCACCAAGTCAAGTAAGTATTTGTTTTCGCTTTATGATTTTTGTGATATGACTATAGGAACACTCTAGTACTTTTAGTTTAAGATGTTGAAACTATAGAGATTGAGACTTTAGGATGCGTTTTACGAAAACAACTTTACTTCTTGTACTCCATAAAACATTGTTTAATAAACACTGAAATAGCATAAAGATTCATAAAAATCTTAATAAGATTAAATCGACTTAGCAAACATGAATGCTAGAAGACGTGGACGCGGTAGGCATGGACGTGGTAAAGGCCAAGATGCTAGGGCTAAATCTTCGGTACCGAGGCATATTTTCGAAACGGAGGCGTTAGCATCGCTAGTGGCTGAGACGGGTTCTCATGATCAAGTTGGGATTGATGAGCTGACTCAGATAGTTAAGGAAGTGTTGGAGGAGGTTAAAGGAATCGGTGAAGCACTTCGAGTTAGGTCTGAAGACTGTAAGAAAAAAAGAGATCACGATTCTCTAGGGTCACAATCTCGTTCTGTAAAACATGTCAAGGCACGACCAAACTTTTCGGCTTGAGATTTTTTTTTGCAAGAGGCATCATCCAGGAGAATGCTGGAGGAGGTTAGGAGCATGCGTGAGATGCGGGTCTAAGGAGCATAAGGCTCGGGATTGTTTCCTCACCCTCAAGTCAGGTATGTTTTGGTTGGAAGTGAAGATTGAATGTAGGAAAATTTTTGGTATAAATGGTAGATAACGGTTTGCTATTATGGTTAGATGTTTGGTTGTGTGAAAAAGGATTCAAGATTATGTTAAAAAAAAAGAACATTGTGGTTTTTTTAAGGGCAGTCTTGCAGAAAAAAGCATAGTGGTGTGATTTGAGCAGTGTGTTAGTAGTTGGTTGGAAATTTCGAGGACGAAATTTTTTTTTAGGAGCGTAGAATTGTAACATTCCAAAATTGGGCCTAGTAGGATTGGGCCGATTGGGCCTTGGGCTTAGGAGTGTTTAAAATCTTCAAGAATATAAGAATGGTGTTATTGCAAATTGGACTTATTAGTTAAGTGGATTTGGAAGGTTACGAGGTTTCTATGAAGTCTCGGGTTTAATTGGGCTTTATGAAAAATTTGGTATTTTAGCACTTTAAGGAGAGATGGTAAGTAGCTTTAAGACATATGGAAATTTATGAGTAAATAACTTGCATAAATGAGCATATGGTATAGAGGATATGGCGCCACATGATGGACGTTGAGGGAGGAGGTTCAAATCCCATTGTGTGCAAATTTTGATTATTTTTTTTGCATGCTTTCCTTAAGTGTCGGTCAAGAGGTATTTATGGTAAGGTGGACTTCTTATTTTTTGGCAAGATGGCTAAGAGAAAAAGGCAAGGTTGAAGTTGGGGAAAGGAATCAAGAGAAATAGGAAAGAAAGGGGGACATGAGGCTTATTCCATGGATGATGTTTTGGAAAGCTTGGGTGGCCAAAATCTTATCCTAAGGGGGGATGCATGTGGACAGTTTTTGGAGTAATTAGGTGGCTGAAATTTTATTTGGCATTTGGTAAAGTCTTAGCCTTGTTTTGGCCAAAAATCCTTTTGACAACTTTGTGCCATTTCTCTCAATTTTGCAACCCTCCTTGCCAAATCATAGTAGCACAATAGTGCATTGTTTTTCCTCTCAAATTCTTTTCTTTTCCTTTGCTTTGTGCCGAAATTACAAGCCTTGGTGACCATATTTTCTTCTTTCTTTTTACTTTGGCCGAATTCCCCTAGCACAATTGTGGACTTTCTTGCTCTTTTGTTTGATCAAGATTTTCATCTATTGTTTATTCCCCTTTGATAGCCGAAATTACAAGGCACTCTTCTTCCATCCAATCTCTTCTTAATCAAATCGGTAAGTGATCGTATATTCCTCTTTTCATTTCTTTTTCTTTTTCTTCCAAGCCATATATAGGTGAAGGGGGGTGTATTGTGGTGATTCTTTCTCAAACCGAATAAGGTGTGGCTAACATTGTTTTTGTGTTAATCACTTCTAAGGACTCGAAGTACTTTATCGGAGGACCAATCGAACACCTATCCCTCGTAATAAGAGACTCGGATTATTGGTAAGTGATAGATTGTTAATCAATCGAAATAATTGGTTGAAGTGGTAAATTCGGTTTTGGGATTAATTGTTGATCGATTGTATCTTTAGGTGCCGCGGAGAATATCGTGTTACGGATTCCGAAGAAGGTGCGTAATCCCGTACCCTTCCGAATATATGTTTGAAATGGTGAGTAAACCTCACATCTCTCTGAAATTTTACATGAAATATTCTGTGATTCGGTAGAAATACCAAAGAAAACCGATAACCGGCATCCGTGATCACTCGGACGTGCGTATACTCGTAGTGGTAAACGTGTTTTGTAATAAAACAGTTTCAGTCAGAAATAGTAGCGTATATTTGAAAAATCACGAAAAATTGGATAAAAGGAATTACAAAGTGAGTAAGATATCAGATTAAAGCTTACTGTGTCTATTTTAATATGGAAGAAACGGAGAAGGAAAAGGAATTTTATATTCGGAGATATGTAAATTTTAGTGAGGCTGGTTCTGAATGACTTCGAGGTATTCTGTTCTATCTTGGAAAAATCTTATAAAATTGTAAAAAGTGAATTAGGAGTTATAATTGATATGTATAGATTCCTTAGTGAATCTATTTTCAAAAGAAATAAGTGGGAGCAGTACATGAAAAGCGTGCAGTAAGATATTTGAGATTAAGTTAAGAGAGGTCAGAATCGTCAGACAGTGAAACAAGGGAAATTTGAAGGAATAAACTGTACTAAATGGTTAAGTTAAAAATTCTGGAAAAATTATAGTAGAAAGATATACGAGTCTAGTTTCAAGGAAAATTTACGGATTTAGATTTCGAGTTTTCTAACTCGAGTTATGGTCAATTTAGTCAGTGTGACGCAGTTGGACAGTTTCATTTTATGCCCCAAATTAGTAATTAAGCCTAGGTTGCGAAATTACCATCATACCCTTAGAGGGTAAATTACTGAATTACCCTTAGTGGGTACGACACGAAAGTTATGAAAATGCCCTTACGGGTCAAGTTACTTAAAATGCCCCTAATGGGCCGAATTACAAAAATGTCCTTACGGATCGAATTATGAAAATACCCTTTATGGGTCAAATTGAAATATGTTGCTATATGGGCCTCATGTGATTATTGGGCCAAAATACTCTAGTTCGATAAATTGGGCCAAAAACACTCTAGTTCGACAAATTGGGCCAAAAACCCTCTAGTTCGATATATGGAACAAAGTCCGCTAAATTGCTAAATGGGCTAGTTAATAAATTGTTTTATGGGCCCAAATGAAATGTTTAATTATGGACTCAATTGATGTTATGGATGATTTGATAAATTGTTATATGGTTATATTTTGTTATTCACGCATGTTTGCATGGGGCGGGTAATTGATGAAGAGAAGAATGGCCTGTTGCTAAAAATCTAGTTCGGTGGCTCACACAAATTTCGCTTAATGCCTCTAGTTCGGTGGCTCGCCACAAATTTGGCTAAATGCCTCTAGTTCGGTGGCTCGCCACAAATTTGGCTATATGCCTCTAGTTCGGTGACAATGTCACAATCTAGTTCGGTAGTGCACTACAACATTATTAAAAGGCTTAATGCCTATGATTGGTGTGTTTAAGGGGTGGGTTGACTTGATCCCCACAGGTGTGTTGGTTGGTACGGGGGTGTTAGCGGATGGAAATTAGGCTTGTTTGGGAATTGCATATCACATGCATATTATATACATGTTATTATGTTATAATTGTAAATGGGCTTAGGCTCAAAATATTGCTATGTGTGTTCAGACCAGTGGATGATGGTAAGGGGATTACACACTGAGTTCTTGTAACTCACTCCCCCTTTCTCTTAACCCTTGTAGGTAATGCTTCGTAGTGAGGACTTGGGCCCATGGATGACTCAGTGGAGGCTATATTTCCAAAATGGTGTTATCAAATTTTAAATTTTTATTTCCGTTTATTTTATTATTTTGCTATTTTGGTTTAAATTGTAATAAGGCCTCTAGAGTATTTTATTATTCGCTTCATGGTTGGTTTACTTAGTATTTTGCTTAAATTGTTTTAAACGAGAATTTTTGTAAAAACTAAAATATAGGTTTTCCAAAATCGATTAACATATGGATTTCAAAATAAACTTTTTCAAATATGTTTTAACTCGAACTCTCTTTCAAATTATTAATGACATTTTCAAAAGTCACGGATTGAAAGTCCAATTCCTTGAATTATGATTCATAAATCAATCTCTCAAAAGTACTTGTATTTTATCGACGTTTCCGCAATGTTTCAAAAATGTTTTTGCAACTCTATTTCAAACGTCACATTTTCAGAAATCGTTTATTTCAAATATGCTTTCACAACCGAAAAGGTTTATTAAAGATAGTTATGGTTCCACGTAGACACAATTGCTTAAGTGTTTTGGGTTTTAACAAAGAGGCTGTAAGTCTCAAACAAGTTGTTAACAATTGCAAAGATGGTTTAAAAAAAAAAAACACTTCCATGTGGCATGCCAGATTCGGGCCTAACTTCTAGGCCGGGTTTGGGGTGTTTCATGTATGGAAATGATCTGGAAATGAACATTTTTGGAAACCTGAAAATGTATGGACATGATTTGGAAATGATTCAAAAGAGGAAAGTGAACATTTCTGGAAACTTGGAAATGTAAGGAAATGTCAAGTTAACAGAGCCGAACGAAAATTTTTGGAAACTTAGAAATGACTTAGAAATGTCGAGTTTTAAAGTTTAAAAGAGGAAATTAAGGCAAGGTGGCCTTAAGAGAAAAAGTATGTGAAATTTGACACACAAACAGGCTTGGAAAAGTGGCCTGGAGATGCCACTTAGGGCCTCTGGAAATGGCACCACATACAAGGGTATTGGGCCTAAGTTCGAGTCACATGGGAAGCAAATAAAAGAAATTTTATTTTGCTACAAGGAGCAGAGAGGTGGACGGCACATGGCTATAATTTAGAAGCTTTTATTCTTTTATTTTTAAGAGATAAATAGGGGGATAAATAAAGGATTTATTTATCATTATTTTCAAAGGATAAATAAGGATTATTCTTTAATTAGGAAAATAAGGGAGAAGCGATGGCCAAGTAAGGGACTTTGAGTTTAATAATTTCGGCTAAGTAAGGATAGTTGCTGAATTATCTTTTATTTTAAGTGATAATTAAAGAGATAAAGCTATTAAAATAGAAGAGTGATGGCCATGTAAGGGACTCTAAGTTAGTAATTTCGGCTATAAAAGAAAAAGAGAGGCCATTCTGCATTATTTTCTGTTCTTTGAAAGCCTCCGCCGAATTCTCTTCACCAAATCTTCTTCTTCTTTTATTTTTGCCAAGCCGAAATACCTTGGGTTCTAGCCGAATCCTCCATCTTTATTCTTCCTTCTCTTTTCTTTCTAATCCCTCCAAAAGCCGAAAGTTGTGAGATCATCATCTAGCCATAGACGAATCTCTGAAGGTTGAAGTGAAGGTGCAATCGATTTCTTCAAGTAAGGGTAAGATCTCATTTGGTCTCATCCTTTTTCTTTTAAGATTTGCTGAAATCTAGGACTAACCTCATTAATATCCTGTTGCCGAAACTTTGAAGAGATTTTTCGGGATTTACTAAGTGTCGACTACAAGGCAGGAGAAGTTCTTTTCCCGAAGGTACACCATAGGCCACGTGTTCCCTAGTTATTCGGTGAGTTTTGGGATTTAAAATCCACAAGGTAAGTGTCTATAGCATTCGGCCAAGGCCATGTTTGGTAAATATATGTGTTCATTAATTATTCAAAAGCCGAAAACTAACCAAGTTAATTGATTCAATGTTGGCCGATTGAAGGAAGGTATAGCACAAAGTTTTCGGGATTTGATTAGTAGTGAAATTGGCAACAAGGTAAGTTTTAAGTATACTAATCCTACTAGGATTTGGATTTATGGCCGAATGGCTTTTTATTAAATTAGTAAGTGAATAATCAAATGTAGGGATTAAGGATCTAAGTGGTAGATCAGATTTCGAGATCTCAAGGAAATTGCTAAGTGAATCAGGTGTGTACCCCACACTGCTTCATAATATGTTTTATGGCTATGTTTAATTAATATATGTGATATTAAGAATGTGAATATGGCTAAGGTACCATAATGTGGTACAAAGTACTCAGGTACGTTTCCTACTCCTACTAGGAATATGAAATATGTTATTTGTAACATGAGAATAAGAATGTGAACTTTGGCATATTAATGTATATTACAAATGGGGCATATGGGTTATTGAAAGGGGAAGTGAATATGGTGACCTAAGACCACAAACACGGTGACCTAAGACCGTGGTATCTGAATGTGGTGACCTAAGACCACAGTAAACTGAATGCGGTGACCTAAGACCGCGATATCTGAATGTGGTGACCTAAGACCACAAATGCGGTGACCTAAGACCGCGATATGGAGTGTAGCAGAAGGAGGGTCGACTTAGTAGTCCCAACGGTGTACAGGTTGGTACGAGGGAGTGTAGCGGATGGCTTATTAGGTTTGGGTTTGGGAATGCATCATAATTTGTATGCAATGATATGAATGTGTAATATTTGTTATGCCTGATTCTATTATGATTTAGTGTTGTGTACACATTGAGTCCGTTGACTCACCTGTTGAGGACCATGTTTCGGTGATGAACAAGAATAGGCACCGACGGCAGAACTTGTGGTGGCCATGCTCAACATGAAGTTTTTATTTTTATGGACTATTAAATTTTTTTAGTACTTCGAATTATTTGGATTTATTTGATGTAATAAGGACATAAGGCCATAGTGCACTATTTTATTTCTGTTTTTTTATTTATTATGTTACGAAATTTTTATTAAGTTAAAGATTAAGTAATTTATTTTTAAATGTGTTCTATATGTTTTATCACCTAAAATTTAAAAAGGGTTTTCATTATAAAACGATTTTGTTTTCTACTTGAGCCCAACCCAAAACAATATTTCTTTCAAAACACACTATTTCCCCAAAGTAACAAAAGAACTTTGAGCCGGTTTACTTGAGGAACATACCAAATCTGGTCAAAGCTCGTGGGCCGGGTTTGGGGTGTTTCAGGAAATGTCAAGTTTAAAGAGGGAAACGAAAATTTTTGGAAACTTGGAAATGTAAGGAAATGACTTAGAAAATGTCGAGTTTTAAAGTTTAATAGAGGAAACTGAGGCAAGGTGGTCTTAAGAGAAAATGTATGTGAAATTTGACACACAAACAGGCTTGGAAAAGTGGCCTGGAGATACCACTTAAGGCCTTTGGAAATGGCGCCACATACAAGGGTATTGGGCCTGAGTTCGAGTCACATGGGAAGCAAATAAAAGAAATTTTTATTTTGCTTCCAGAAGCAGAGAGGTGGACGGCACAAGGCTTTTAAAAGAGGAGTTTATTCTCTTTAAATTTCAGCTAATAAGGGGATAAATAAAGGATTTATTTTAGATTATTTTCAAGAGATAAATAAGGATTATTCTTTAATTTTTAAATTAAGGAGATAAAGTTATCAAAATAAAGGAGAGTGGTGGCCAAGTAAGGGACTCTAGCTAGTAATTTCGGCTACTAGAGAAAAAGAGGCCATTCATCCCTTCACTTTTCTTTTGCCGGAATTCCTTAAGCAATTCTCCTCTCCCTGCCGAATTTTCCCTAAGCAAAAATCCTCTCTTCTCTGCTATTTTTCTTCCAAAAACTGAAAGCAGGTTCCCTTAACCCTAGCCGATTCCTTCTAAGCCTAATATTCCTCTCTTCTTTCATCATTGAAACCAAATGCATAGAGGGCTCATAGCCGATTGTTCATCAAGTTTCTAAGTCGAATCTCTGAAGTGGTGTCAGGAAGGATCCGTCGAATTCAATATTAAAGGTAAGAATTTTATGGTTATCAATTTATTCTCTTCTTTAAACCGAAAGTCAAGACTCTAATGCCATGTACATGATTGGCCAAAACTTTGAAGGAAAGCTTCGGGATTCTGTGACTGTTGACTACAAGGAGGAAGATTTCGGGATTTAAGATTTGGAAGGTAAGCCCAAAGGTACATTCGGCCATAGGTCTGTTTTGATATCTAGATCTATTCCATAATTGTTTAAAAAGCCGAAACTAACCTATAATGTGATTTAATGTTGGCCGAATGCAAGAAGGAATACAACAAAGTTTCGGGACTTGATTCTTAAGTCAATCGGCAACAAGGTAGGTTTTAAGTGTACAAATCCTACTAAGATTTGGTAGGCCTTTACTAAATATTACCATGTTAACTGAATATAGGCATTAAAGATCTAAATCTGTAGATCGATTTTTCGGGATTTCAAGGACTTCATTAAGCAAACCAGGTGTGTACCCCACACTAACTTTTAATAAGATTTATGGCAATATGTAATATGTACATGTTTATAAGAATGTGAATATGGCTAAGGTACCGTGTTATGGTACAAAGTACTCAGGTACGTTTCCTACTCTTACTAGGATTACGAAATATGTTATATTTAACATGTGAATTATGATAAGAATGTGAATTTAAGTATGATATGCATGATATGAATAGTATGGGGCATTTGGGATATATGAAAAAGGGGAAGTGAATGCGGTGACTTCGGTCCCACTATCTGAATGTGGTGACTTCGGCCACATTATCTGAATGTGGTAACTTCGGTTACATTATCTGAATGTGGTGTCTCATGACACAATTATAATCTGGTGGCTATGCCACAAATCTTATATTGGCGATGAGCACGTCGACTGCAGCGACTGCCTTCGATGGTGTGTAGCGGATGGAGGGTTGACTTAGTAGTCTCCACGGTGTGCAGGTTGGTACGGGGATGTGTAGCGGATGGCATATAGGTTTGGGTTCGGGATTGCATCATTATTTTTATCTGTTATATGAATTGATATGTGATATGATTATGTATGCCTAAGTTGTTAAGATTTAGTGTTGTAGTACACATTGAGTCTGTTGACTCACCCGTTGTGGGAACATGTTTCAGGTGATGAACAGTGATGGACCGGGACGGCAGATCTTATGGTGGCCATGCTCATCCTAAAGTTTTATTTGAATTGGACCTTTCATTTCTTTTAAGTACTTTATAATTTTATTTTGGGTTTTTACTTGATGTAATAAGGCCATAGTGAATTATGTTATTTTCTGTTTTAATTACTATGTTACAAAGTTTTATTTATTAGAGACTAAGTCAATTTAATTTAAAATAAACTTTAAATATTTTGTCACATGAAATTAAATGGGTTTCAATACAAAATAAATTTGTTTTCAACTCGAGCCCAACCCATCAGCGAACTATCTTCAAAACCCACAGATTCCCAAAGTAATAAAAAGATTTTTAACCGGTTTTCTTCGAGGAACATACCAGATCTGGTCCAGCCTCGTGGGCCGGGTTTGGGGTGTTTCATGCTTTCTTCGTCGTAATCGAAGCAAAGAGGTCCTTTGAGGTTGGGAATGTGGAAGCATTCGGTCTGGTTTGAAAAAGAGTATCCGAATAGGCCTGAATCGGCCATTAATCGCCGATTGTCATGGCGTTACAATGGTCAAATGGTGGGTTTTTTGATGCCGTGAAGAAAGGGAGATTTCGACTGGACGGAGAACAAAAGGGGGCTAGGGTTTCGTTTAAAAAAAAAGATTGGCTGATTGTTTTCGTTCTGTTTTTAAAAAATTATGGTTCATTAAGGGAGCGACGCTATTTGGGCTCATTTCAATAGCCTCAAAATGACACCGTGTGAAATGCTCCGATCCGATTCGATCCAGCATCCATAGGATCCGCACGCTTTTACGGTGATGGGATATGAAACACCCCAAACCCGGCCTACGAGCTTTGACCAGATTTGGTATGTTCCTCAAGTAAACCAGTTTCAAATTCTTTTGTTACTTAGAGAAAAACTTGTGTGATAAAAAAAATATTGTTTGGGTTGGGCTTGTGTTGAAAACAAACTGGATTTTTATATTAGAAAACCCCTTTTTAATATTAAGTGATAAAACATATAGAGTATATTTTAAAATAAAATACTTAGTCTTCAACTTAATCAAAATTTGTAACACAATAAAACAACAAGTAGAAATAAAATCGTTCATCATGGCCTTATTACATCAAGTAAAATCTCAAATAAAATTCTAAAATACTTAAATAAAATTAAATATCCATATTGAATAAAAGTTCGAGCTGAGCATGGCCATCCCTAAGCTTCTGCCGAACCCGGTCCATTATTGATCGTCACCTGAAAAATAGTCCCACAATGGGGTGAGTCAACAGACTCAATGTGTACACAACACTAAAATTCAACAGATCAGGCATACATTTTCATATCAAATACTTATTCATATAAAAATAAAATGATGATGCAACCCAACCCAAACCTAGGTGCCATCCGCTACACATCCCCGTACCAACCTGCACACCGTGGGGACTACTAAGTCAACCCTCCATCCGCTACACTCCATCGAAGGCAGTCGCTGCAGTCGACGTGCTCATCGCCCATATAAAATTTGTGGCATAGCCACCAGATATAATTGTGTCAAGAGACACCACATTCAGATAAAGTAACCGAAGTTACTACATTAAGATAATGTGACCGAAGTCACCACATTCAGATAGTGTGACCGAAGTCATCACATTCACTTCCCCTTTTTCACATAACCCAAATGCCCCATAATATTCATATCATGCATATTATTCTTAAGTTCACATTCTTATCACTTTTCACATGTTAAATATAACATATTTCATAATCCTAGTAGGAGTAGGAAACTACCTGAGTACTTTGTACCATAACAGTACCTTAGCCATATTCTCATTCTTATAAACATGCATATATTACATATTACCATAAATCTTATTAAAAGTTAGTGTGGGGTACACACCTGATTCGCTTAGCAAATTCCTTGAGATTTCGAAATCTGATCTACTGCTTAAATCCTTAATCCCTACATTTGATTAATCACTTACTAATTTAATAAAAAGCCATTCAGCCATAAATCCAAATCCTAGTAGGTATAGTATTCTTAAACTTACCTTGTTGCTGATTAGGACACCAACAAATCCCGAAACTGACCCTTGTTTTCCTAGTAGTGTCGAAATTCCTATAACCTTACGTTAGATTTAATCTAATCCTCAAAACATAAAGCATGGCCTTTGGCCGAATCTTATAGTTTCTTACCTTAGATCCCGAAATATTCCTCCTTGTAGTCGACAGTTGTAGAAACCCGCGAGATCCCTTTAATATTTCAGTCGACTGCTTCCTTGCTTAGATTCACAGGGAGATTCGGCTATGGCTTCTAATGGACAGGAAAATATTCGGCTAGGTTCCAACAATTACTTAATTTCGGCTTGACAAAAGAAAAGAAAAGAAGAGAGGAGAGCACTAAGAATTCAGCAGAGAGAGGAAGAAGCAAAAATTGATGAGTAGCCCTTCCTTTTATAGCCGAAATTATCATCTAAGGAGTCCCTTACTTGGCCACCACTCCTCTAGCTGATAACTTTATCCTTTAATTATCATAAATAAAAGAGTTTAATCCAACATTTATCTCTTTAAAAATAATCCAATTTAAAAATCCTTTATTTATCACCTTTTTAATCGAATATTTATGAAAATAAAACACCTCCTTTCTAGAAGCATGTGCCGTCCACCTCAGTCTTCTGGAAGCAAAAATAAAACCTCCTTTATTTGCTTCCCAAGTGACTCGAACTCAGGCCCATTCCTCTTGCATATGGCGCCATTTCCATAGGCCCTAAGTGGCATCTTCAGGCCACTTTTCCAGGCCTGTTTGTGTGTCAAACTTCACAAACTTTTTCTTTTAAGGCCACCTTGCCTTAATTTCCCCTTTTAAACTTTAAAACTCGACATTTCTAGGTCATTTCTAAGTTTCCTAAAATTTTCGTTCGGCTCTGTTAACTTGACATTTTCTTACATTTCCAAGTTTCCAGAAATGTTCACTTTCCTCTTTTGAATCATTTCCTTACATTTCCTAGTTTCCAGAAATGTTTACTTCCCATTTTTAAACTTAACATTTTCACACATTTTCAGGTTTCCAAAAATGTTCATTTCCATTTTCATTTCCATGCATTTCTAGGTTTCCAAAAATGTTCATTTCCATTCCCATTTCCATGCATTTCCAGGTTTCCAAAAATGTTAAAAATGTATTCATAAAACTTAAGACATGTCATTTTGTACAATTAAACCGAAAATGCATAGGCCCCTTTCAGGATGTTACAGGATATTTGTGCATTTAGTCCCTCTTTGTCGAGCCGTCTTTCGATTAGATCCGTTATGCATTTTTTTTTGTTTTTTTAAATTGACCTCTATAATTTTTGCGTATTTCAAACTAATCCGCGCTTAAACGATGTGCATAAGGATTTGGCCCAATTGCGTTTTTTAACCCTCCCTCATCCATGCACACTTTAATTAAGTCCTTGATTTTGTTTTTACTTGTTTAAACATTATTTTTTGATTTTATTTTTATTTCAACTAAGTTTGTTTTAATTCTATGCTTTTATTCCTTATAATTTATTTATTTTCTTAAATAAAGACCGATTTAACATAGAACTTGCAAATACTTTATTAATTTTACATTGTTTTAATATATTATTTTATATTTTCATTTATATATTTTTATTCGTTTTACTATGATTTATTTTTAATTTTTTTATTATTACTTTGTTTTAAGATTCGTATAATGTTTAATTTAAATACTTTTATATCTTATTATTTTATGCATACATACATATGTAATTTATGATAAAATTATTTCTTTTATGTATATATTATTGATTTTCACATTATTTTATGTATATATTTTATTTTAAATCTATCTATATGTGCACGTTTTCTTATAAATCTAGTTAAGCGACTTATATCTTTTTAAAACTTCAATCTTATTTATATTTTTGCTCATTCCAAAAATTTCATCAGACATTAATTACTTATATTAAGTTTTATTGCATATATATTACTTATATTATTTCTATTTACCATTTTGTATACGGTTTATTTTTCAAAAAATGGTTTCGACACATATATTTTCAAACTGTTTGTGATAGGCCCATTTCGAAATAAACTAAATTAAACTAAAATAAAAACAATAATAATAGTCCAATAATAATGTCCATTTACAATTTTCCAAACCCAAACCAAATTAAAGCCCAATAAAATACCCAAATCCAAATTACATAACCCAATTTAAAAATCCCAAAAATAGGCCAAATTCGGTCCAGTATTGGCCTAATAAAATTACACGGCTCGAATGGCCCAATCAGAGATTTGCATCGGGGAAACCCTGGAATATTCGAGAATAGCTTGGCGCATTTGCCCTCACGAGCGGCTTCTCCGTGTGGCCTCGTCCCTGCCCCCGAGTGGTACCTCCGCACCGCGCACACCTACACAGTCAGCAATAATAGAATAACAATGGAATATTGTAGAAGAAAAATGTGTATTTCATTTCTTTCGATTTGGCTATAAAAAGCCAAGCATTTTCATCTGTAAATTTTTATGAACACTGATTCTTACGCATACCGAATACAGAAAATTAAAAAAAAATTAGAAATAGAATTCTGAAAGGTGATTCTCAGTTCTCAATAATCTTTTTCTTTAGCTTTTCTCTTTTATTTTGGATATTTGTGCTATTTGCTAGTGTGAAAATCTAAAAAGAAAAGGGGTTTACCTGTATAAAAGTGAACTGTTTGACTGTTTCCTTCGTCGAAATCGGAGTGAAGAGGGTTCGGCATTTCTTTTAACTTATAATTTTTGAAACATGAAGGTAACGTTTTTATAAAATACAAACTTTAATAACAACACGATTTTCAACTTGATCATAAAACAAATCTATTTTCTTCAAAACCACCATATTTTCCAATATGACAAAAAGAGATTTAATTAAAGTTTTACTTAGGGAACATACCAGATCCGGTCAGGGCTTGTGGGCTGGGTTTGGGGTGTTTCAACTTGGTATCAGAGCCCAGTTTTAAACACTCGGCCTTGGGTTTTGAAGCCCACAACGTTTTCAAAAATTTGAGCCAAAATGGGTTTTTGAAAATTTTCGGTTAAAATGGTTCTATGGAAGCATGGCACCAGAGTTCTTGGCCCAGGTCTGCCAGGTAAGTTCTCTAGTTGATAAATTGATTTAAATGTGCTGATGTATGATACTTTAGAAGGATAGACATAGGAAACTATACTATAGAGACATGGACCCTAGGTATATGTGTACTCTTACGGAAAGACCACTGATTAAAAACTCTCTGCATAAAACTTTTCTTTAAACAAGAAGTGAAAAGAGTCTAATGCATAAAATTTTCATAAAAAACAGATAAACTGCAACAGTAGACATGAGTTCTAGGGGACGTGGTCGCTGTGGGTGCGGCAGAGGCAGAATGACTGTGTCGGAACCAGTCGGGTCTGGTCATGGTTCTAAAAATGAGGCACCGCCACCGGCTGTAGAGGCAAAATTTCAGGAGCAGACGGGAGGAGATGATGCAGTATCGCAGGCTATGCTTCTAGTGTTAGAACGAGTGGTAGGAGCTAGTATGGGAAATGGGGCTCGAAAGTCAGTATCTGAGAGACTTAGATCAAATGGAGCCAAGGTTTTTAGAGGGGTATCTGGGGTAGCTCCGAATGTAGTGGAGTATTGGTTAGAGGCAATCGAGAGGATCATGGATGATTTGGACTGCACTACTGAGGAGAAGCTGAAAGGTACTATTTTGCTGCTTTGAGATGAGGCCTATCTGGTGGCTCACTGTCAGAGAGGGTACCCCTGCAGATCGAGTGGATTGGGGGTATTTTAAGGCTAAGTTTGAGGGGAAATACGTCGAAGCTAGCTACATAGACTCGCAGAGAAAGGCGTTTTTAAATTTAGTGCAAGGAGGCAAGTCGATAGCAGAATATGAAGTGGAGTTTTTGCGGTTAAGCCGGTATGCCAGAGAGATTGTAGCTTCTGATTATGAGCGGTGTGTCAGATTTGAGGATGGACTGAGAGATGAGCTGCGAGTGTTGATTGCCCTGCAGCGAGAAAGAGACTTTGCAGTTTTAGTGGATAAGGCTCGGGTAGCTGAAGAGGTTAAGCGGACCGAGAGATAGAACTGGGACAGAGGTCAAAGTAAGAATAAGAGGAGCTATGGGTCTTCAGGGTCATACGGGAATTTTCAAAAGAGACCTAGAGTTGATAGGCTGCAAGGTCAGCAGGTTGTTGTGGGAAAATAGTACCGTACTTGTACTCAATGTGGAAAGATGCACCCAGGCGAATGTTGGAAAAATACCGGTGGATGTTTTAAGTGTGGGTCCAAAGATCATATGATTAGAGACTGTCCGGTGGATACAGATAGGGGTTGACCAAAGCAGTCGTGGTTATAATCAGCCGGTAGAGGTGGGCAAAGACCCGCCGAGAGGTCGTGGTCCGAATGGCAGAGGTAATGGTTCTGGTAGAGGTTGCAGAACACCAGGCAGAGGTAGTTGTAACACAAAGGCGAGACAGCCAGGTCTGGTATATACGGTTCGTCGGAGGGAGGATGGTGATGCACCAGATGTCATAACAGGTACGTTTCTTATTTCTGGATTACCCTTTGTTGCTCTGATAGATATAGGGTCAACTCATTCATACTTCGCTAGTAAAGTATCCGAACTCGCATGTGAACTCGAGATCAGATTTAGGAAGATGATCGCATTTAGTCCTTTAGGGCAAGCGTAGAGTAGTAGACAAACTCTTTAGGAAGTGCCTTTAGAAGTTCGTGGGCGCGCTTTCCGATCAATTAATGGAGTTGCCATTCGGGGAATTTGATCTAATCTTAGGCATGGATTGGCTAGTAAGGTACCGTGCGAATTTGGACTATGCTGCTAAGCGTATGTCATTGAGAACTTCTGACGACAATGAAGTTGTAGTGATGGGCGAGAGACGGAATTACTTGTCGAATGTAGTATCTACCCTTAAGGCGAAAAAGATGGTAAGGAAGGGATGTTTGGCTTTCCTAATGCTGGTTAGTGCCTTGGAGGCTAAGGAAGCAGCTGTAAAAGGGGTTAGGACGGTAAAAGAATTTGTGAATGTCTTTCTGGAAGAACTTCCAAGGTTGCCTCCGGATCGTGAGGTGGAATTTGGGATTGATTTTTGCACGTGCACAAATACAAGATCTATCGCTCCGCATGCAATGGCACCAAAGGAGTTGGTTGAGCTTAAGGCTCAGATTCAAGAGTTGCTAGATCGTGGGTTTATCCGACCCAGTGTGTCTCCATGGGGAGCACCGGTCCTATTCGTAAAGAAGAAAGAGGGGACTATGCATATGTGCATAGATTACCGGCAGTTGAATAAGCTGACCATCAAAAACAAGTACCCTTTGCCGAAGATAGATAACTTTTTTGACCAGCTTAAGGGGGCCGCGGTATTTTCAAAGATAGATCTAAGGTCGGAATACCATCAGCTTAAGGTGAAGGAAGCAGATATCTATAAGATAGCTTTCCAGACAAGATACGGGCATTATGAGTTCTTAATAATGCCGTTCAGATTAACGAACGCCCCAGCTGCGTTCATGGATATGATGAACCGGGTTTTCCAACCCTACTTGGATCAGTTCGTCGTTGTGTTTATAGACGACATCCTAGTGTATTCCAAGTCTAAGGAAGAACATGATGAGCATCTCCGGATAGTATTGCTAGTGTTAAGGGAACAGAAGCTTTATGCCAAGTTCAGCAAGTGCGAATTTTGGCTGAAGGAAGTTGCATTCTTAGGGCATGTGGTGTCTGCAGAAGGAATAAGGGTAGACCCTCGGAAGATTGGTAGTGCTAGATTGGAAACCACCTAAGTCTGTGGCTGAGATTCGCAGTTTCTTGGGGTTAGCAGGCTACTACAGAAGGTTTGTGGAAGGGTTCTCGTCTATAGCCGCACCTCTGACGAAATTGTTGAGAAGGAAGGTACCTTTCGTGTGGGCAGATAAGCAACAAGAGAGTTTTGAAAAGCTTAAGAGGGTTTTAATAGAAGCTCTGATTTTGATTCAGCCTGAGGTAGGGAAGGATTTCGTGGTGTATTGTGATGCTTCTCACACAGGATTGGGATGTGTTCTGATGCAAGACGAGAAGGTGGTCGCTTATGTGTCTCGTCAATTAAGGCCACATGAGGTTAACTATCTGACGTATGACTTGCAATTGGCAGCGGTAGTCTTTGCTCTTAAGGTATGGAGGCACTATTTATATGGAGAAAAGTTAGTAATATACACGGACCACAAGAGTCTTAAGTATTTGCTGACTCAGAAGGAGCTGAATTTGAGACAGCGAAGGTGGGTGGAGTTATTAAAAGACTATGATTACTCAATAGAGTATCACCCAGGTAAAGCGAGTGTAGTGGCAGATGCTCTGAGTCAGAAAGTAGTGTCGGATCTGAGGGTGATGTTTGCACATCTTAGCCTTTATGACGATAGAAGTTTGCTGGCAGAGTTGCAAGTGAAGCCAACGTGGTTAAGTCAAGTGAAAGAGAGACAGCTGGCAGATGATGATCTGAATGCTAAGCTACGGTAAGTGTAGAGGGGGGAATTGGAAAATTTTTGTGTGAATAGTGACGGAGTGTTGTGTTTCAAGGGTAAGGTCTGTATGCCGAAGGATGAGGAACTAAGGCAGAGAATTCTTCAGGAATCGCATAGTAGCCCTTATGCTATGCATCCTGGAGGAAGTAAGTTATACAGGAATCTACGGGATCAGTTTTGGTGGCCTGGTCTGAAGCGGGAAGTTACAGAGTTTGTAGGGAAGTGCTTAACGTGTCAGCAAGTCAAGGCTGAACACTAAGTACCTTCGGGGTTGCTTCAGCCGATAAAGATTTTGCAGTTGAAGTGGGAGAGAATCTGTAACACCCCAAACCCGGTCAACACACCACGACCGAATCTGGCATGTTACAGTGTGAAAACATTTTAAAACACAAGTTTGTCGGATAATTTCTAAGGAAAACTCTTTTATCGCTTTAAGGTTTAGAAAAAAAAAACCCCCGGTAATAAGTGATGTTGAGATTGTTTTATAGTTGCTTAAAACTTGGAAAACTCACGTTTAAAAACCTATTTGTTATTACAAATTTTAGAAAACATACGATACTTGTTAAAAACGGAGTGCGGTGAGTATAATCAAATTTAAAACCATTTGCATTTGAAGTTGTTTGAAAATTAAAGTTGTAAAAACATCCCAAGTTACCTTTAATATTTTGTGAACTTTGTTACCCGATGGTAACGTTTGAAAAACCCAAAAGAGATATAGTTTTGAAAATGTTGATTTTTACCGGTTATTTAAGCAAGTATATATATATATAAACACATGCATAATATAATCAAAATAAAAGTAAAAGATTAAAAACCCAAAATACTTAGCGGCCTTATTACAACCCAAAACCAAATTTAAAGAAAGTAAATAAAATCAAAATAGTAGTTTAAAGTCGAAATCCAAAATGTAGATGCATGGCCACATCGAGTCCTCCCCGGCTCCATATCCGCGATCTAAGCCTCATCTGCAAAATATAAGGGAAGGGGTGAGTCACCGAGACTCAGTGTATAATCCAACCCGATAGTTTAAGCACTCACACAGATCATCAATAAAACATGCAAATCATGCAACCCATAACCTAACCATCCGATCTCCTTTATCTACCCCGTGTGGTCAAAACCACTGGTGGTCAAAACCACTAGTGACCAAAGTCACAAATATATCAGTGCGGTTAAAACCACTGGTGACCGTAGTCACAAATCAAGTGATGGGGCCAACCCATCGTGTGGTCAAAACCACTGATGACAATCCCATAATAAATCATGTGGGGCCAACCTACTGTGGTACCAAGCCACTGGGACAAGTCACATTATGTGGTCAAAACCACTGGTAACTATAGTCACAAATATCATATGTGTGGTCAACACCACTGGTGGTCAAAACCACTGGGACTTAGTCACAAATAATAATAGTGTGGTCAAAACCACTGGTGACCGTAGTCACGAATCAAGTGATGGGGCTAACCCATCTTGTGGTCAAAACCACTGGTGACAGTCCAAATAAATCATCCCCCCTCCTCTCATCAATCCCATCATCATGTCCATATCATACGTGTCATAATATCATGTAATCATGCAATAATGCATAGCATAGCATTTAACAGTAACATGATGACGTACATCAAAAACCACATAACAGGGGACTTACCCAGAGTCCACGCTCATGCCCACAAGGCAAAATCACTGATTTCAATGGCTATAACAGTAACATAATCAGCATATTATACTAATAGAGTGTGGAAGCGTTACACACCTGACTAACCGTAGATCTAAGCAAAATCTTAGAACCACTCGAAACTAGAGAAATCCCGAAGCGTTGCTTTCCCTTTCTTACAATCGGCCAACACCTAATTAGTAGCTAAAAAGCCCATTCGGCTCAAATGAAAATCCCGAAGGATATGCCACCCAAATGTAGCATTCACCTTAAAGTCGATTTGGTTTCCAACCAAATCCCGAAACTACACAATGAAACCCCCTGCAATCGTCCCAACACTAGTACACACAAATGGTTAGCCTTCGGCTTTTAAAAGACTAAGGAATAGATTCAAACCACTAGAACCCTTACCTAGATCGGCAATCAAATCCTAAAGATCCACTGATTCAGGTTAGACTCCTCCCTACAATCAACTTAAACGCATCATTAGCTATCCAAACACCAATCGGCTTAATCATGAATCCCGAAACCAAAAGGGATTGTTGCCACCTTACCTTAATGATTGATTCGTCTTCTAAACACCAAAGATCGGCACCCCCTATTAATGTTAGGGGTTTCGGCTATCAACATGAAACAAGAATGAAGTTTCAAAATCCCGATTAATAATGATTGAAAAAGTATAAAAAGAGAAAGGCAAAAGAGATTCGACCTTCACCAAATCAGTGTCGAAGAAGAAAAGGGAAATAGAAAGTCAACTTACCAAAAGATTCGACTAACCTAAATGGAAGAGCTAGGTTTCGGCACTTGAATGAAGGCTAGATCACGTGAGAAGAGAAAGGAAATACACTAGGATTATTCGGCCCAGAAGAGAACAACAAGGTTTCGGCTTTTTTTTGAATCAATGGAAAAATGAAGAAGAAAAAGAAGTGGAAAGAAAGGGATTCGGAAAAGAGAAAGGAAGGGTTTTCGGCACAAGAGACTTGAAAGAAGAAAAGATGTCGACACAAGAATGGGTGTTGGTTTCAGTTTTGAACAAAATAGGGAAAAGAGAAGTGACACAAAGATAAATTCGGCCAAGTACCAAGAATGTCAAAAAGAGCAAAGAGAGATTGAGAGGGGTGCAATTGAGGTTTTGGTTCTTACAACAATCAATGAGAGAAAAGAATAGATTCAAGTGAGAAGGTTCGGCTACCAAAAAGGGAGTGAAAGTGAAACTCAAATTGCCGAAAATGAAAGTAAGGCTCACACCCAACGGCACCTATAGCTAACCCCCTTTCCAACGACACAACCCCCCTTCTCAAGCTTCAAACCCGAATGCTCCCACTCCACAACCAAAAAATTTGGCTAACACAACCTACTTCATTCAAACACTTGCCGCCCCTCCATCCTTCCTTGAATTCCTCTCATCTACTCATTCAAACTAATTTGAATGAGTCAAACTCCACATTTTTCTCCCTCTCATCTATTCAAATCCGTTTGACCCCTTCCATCCTTATCTTCCAGAGTCCATCCTGAGCACCCCACTTCCCTGCTTCTAGCGTCAAAAATAAATGCACCAAGGGGATTTTTGCAGCTCGAACCAAGGTCCCCCTAGCTCCCTGTGGCGTTACCTCCCTTGTACCTGAGTAACGCCTCCCTTGCCACTTTACCAGGGTAATTCTTGCGTCTAAGTCCTCCAATAAATTCTTTTAACCCCTAATTCCCCTAGCTTATTTTCCTTAAGTGCTAAAACAAAATTTTTGGCCATGACCCAGGACGAACCTGAGATCATGCCTGGACCCCAAATCATGCTAAACTAGCACATCAGACATATCATTACATGCAAACACATACAACATGCAGAGACCCTGATTTAAGAATGTTACAGAATCACCATGGACTACGTTAGTGGGCTTCCCCATACGCCTACTAAGAAGGATTCGGTGTGGGTGATAGTAGATCAGTTGACTAAGCTTGAACATTTTATACCAGTGCAGGTTGATTATTCTTTGCAGTGGTTAACGAAGTTGTATGTGGCAGAAATTGTGAGGCTGCATGGAGTGCCAATGTTGATTATTTCAGATAGGGATCCGAGGTTTACGTCTCGATTTTGGAAAACTCTGCATCAGGCGTTAGGCACCAGATTGGACTTCAGTACGGTATTTCATCCGCAGTCAGATGGCCAGTCTGAGCGAGTAATCCAAGTGTTAGTAGATATGTTGAGGGGTTGTGTGATAGACTTCAGAGGAAGCTGGGAGGAGTTCTTGCCTTTAGCAGAGTTTGCGTACAACAACAGCTATCAAGCAAGTATTCGAATGGCACCGTATGAAGCACTGTATGGACGGAAGTGTTGCACTCCTACATGTTGGACAGAATTGGGGGAATGTCAGGTTTTGGTCCGGAGATTGTGGCAGAATCTGAAGAAAAGGTTAAGGTAATTCAGACAAAGTTGAAGGAGGCATCTGACAGGCAAAAGTCGTACGCAGATCTTAAGCAAAAAGAGATAGAGTTTGCTGTAGGAGATCAGGTGTTTCTGAAAGTTTCACCGTGGAAGAAGGTGATGAGATTTGGTCACAAGGGAAAGCTAAGTCCCAGGTTTATAGGACCTTATCGGGTTTTGAAGCGGGTTGGACCAGTGGCATATCGGTTAGAATTGCCTTCGGAGTTGAAGCAGATGCATGATGTGTTCCATGTTTTGATGCTACGTCATTACCGATTGGATCAATCCCATGTAGTACCGATTGAGGAGGTGGAGCTAAGACCAGACTTGTCCTACGAGGAAGAGCCGATTCAAATTCTAGAGTGAGGTGTGAAGGTGTTACGGAGGAAATTAGTTCCTCTAGTCAAAGTGTTATGGCGTAAGCATGGATCGGAAGAAGCTTCGTGGGAGGCAGAGGAAGCAATGGGACAGCAATAGCCTCACTTATTTTAGCCAGGTCATTTTGAGGCTGAAATTATTTTTAAGGGGGTAGAACTGTAATATCCGGGATTTAGGGGTTATGTGTTTTCACTTGAATGTGTGCAGTATCATGTTTGTATGTGGTCTGTATGTGTTTTGGGGGCTTCGGGAACCTTGGGATGAAGGTAGGAGCCTTGGAAAAATAATTGATTTTAAGCATTGAATGGGGAGCTAAAGGAGCTAGGCCTTAAGAAAATTTGTGTGAGGGTCATGACACAAGAAACTAGCTAGTAAAGTGGCAAGAAAGGCGCCACTTAGAGCACAGGAGGGTGACGCCTCAAGGAGTGTGAAGGGGCCTAGGTTCGAGCAACACAAGTAGCATTTTGAGCTTTTATTTTTTCGGCAAAGGGGTTCAGTGGTGGATGGCACAAGGACACTGAATGGATGAGTGAAAGACCAAGTCAAATCCATTTGAATGTGCGGCTAAGAGAGTGGATGAGAGGTGGACTCATTCAAACTCTTTGAATGTGAGGTGGAGAGGAAAAGTAGGAGAAAAAGAAGGGATTTGAGAAGAGGGGAAGAGTTGGCTGACAAAGGGACTTTGGAGGGGGCATATTCAGTCATGCAAAAGGGAGATAAGTGCCGAAAATTGCTTAAGGGGTTCTAGGTGCATTTTGGTTCTCTTTTCTTTCCCTGGTGTTGTGTCGAAAGTAGTAGTCAGAGAACTTTCAAAGCCTTTTTGCATTAGCCGAATTTGAGAAGACCATTAAGGTCACTTTCTTCTTCTATTTTCTTCTTCTCTTTACTCATCTTTAGACCGAACCAATCTCCCTCCCTTTTCTTCTCTTTTAATTTGCTTAGGCCAAACCTCTCTCTCTCAATCCCACCATTGCCGAATCTCTTTAAGCTTTACACTTTTCTTCTCCTTTGTTAAAGCCGAATCACATCAAACTTCAACCCCTTCACTTCTTCTTTTCATGATTTCTCCTGTCATCAAAAGCCGAATCCCTTATCTTTTGGCCATAGCCAATTGCATCTCTACCCTTTTGGAACCGATTTATTCACTAGATCAAAAGCCGAATCATATTTTTGTCTCAGCGATTCCTTTTCTACTAATTCTTCAAAGCCGATCAACTATCTATAGTGGCCGAATTTCTCTGTGTTTCCAAGCAAAGGGTGCAATCGATCTCAACATTTTGGTAAGGGTTAACTGTCATTCGATTTCTTTTCCTTTTACCTTTGGTTACACAAAATCTAGGAATCTAATCCCTCTTATTCTCTTTTGGTCGAAACCATGAAGGAGATCTTTCGAGATTCTTGTAGCCAACGATTGAAAGGTGATCTTTCGGGATTTGAAATCCAAGGTAAGTAGAATGTAACATTCGGCCAAGGGCCATTCTTATAGATCTTATGCAATAAACTGAATCTGACATAAGTTATGTAGGATTTTGACATCTTCAAGGGCAAACGATAGTTCCGAGATTTAAGCAAGCGAGGTAAGGGATATTGATATTCGGCCAAAGGCCATATTCTTTGTTAGCTGATTTCTCATAAAGGGTTGTGTAGGTACTCAATCAATTCCCGAAGTAAAAGCTGGAAGCTTTAGTATTCTGTCGATCTAGGTAAGCCCTGTTCGTTTAAGATCTATATTTTTAGACTCTTTCACTCAATTGTTTTCTCTGATTAAGTTAATCTCATGGAGTCGGGATATAGCCAATCTAAGGAGAGGGTTGGAAGCGCAGATCCTACCCCTAAGTTCAAGAAGCGCTCAGTTTCAACGAAACGTGGTTGGCCACCGGGGTGTGGGCCAGCATTGGAAAGGGATAAGCAGATCGCTGTTATCCTTGCTAGCGAGAGTGTCGGTATCAAGAGTGTCGTTCTCACTGTTATCAGGTGTGTAACCCTACATTAATTTCCCAATAGATTAAATATGTGATTATGAAAATACGAGTAACATGGCTAAGGGTACCTTTCAATGGTACAGTGCATTCAGGTACGTTATCCCCTTAATACTCAGTTAATAATGTTATAAACATTGCTATGAAATATATGTGATTTCGTTATGACTTTGGGGTAAGGTACATTGCATGATATCTGAATAATATGTTGTTGCATGGGCATATGGGTGATATTGATAAAGGGGAAGTGTTCCGATGGTTTTTACCACATTATCCGGTGACTTATGTCACATATTATGTATCCAGTGACTTATGTCACATAATTATGAATCCGGTGGCTCTGTCACATTATCTGGTGGCCATGCCACGATTATAAGGGCGATGTGCAGTTGACTGCAGCGACTGCCTTCGAGGCTGTGTAGTGGATGGAGGGTCGATTTAGTAATCCCCATGGTGTGATTGGAAGGTACGGGTGGTGTGTAGAGGATGGATATCTAGGTGGGCTCGGGATTGCATTTCATTTTATGCATAAATGTGATTAAATATGTTATGACTCGATATGCTATGTTATTGGTTTTAATGAAATGTTATGATTAAGGCTATGATCGGTTAGGTTTTTGGTGTAGCCGTTACACATTGAGTCTGTTGACTCACCCTTCGTGGGATAACTTTTTGCAGGTGATACTTAGCGATATGAATCGGGTCAGCGGAGAGTTTGTGGTGGCCATGCTCAGCTCAGCGTTTTTGGGTCTTCTTATAATTAAACTTATCACATTTTTGTTATTATGTTTTCGGGATTTATTTCGGGTTTTGTTTTGTTGTAATAAGGCCACTATTTAACTGTTTTATTTATGCATTTTAATTTTTATTCTGGTACGATCAACATCAAACAAATGGTTGAATATTTTTCGTAAAACAACTTCAAATGTTTTGACACCTAAACACCTACGGCTTTCAACTTAATAATAAGCTCTATAATTTGGCATTTCTTTTAACTTATAATTTTTGAAACATGAAGGTAACGTTTTTATAAAATACAAACTTTAATAACAACACGATTTTCAACTTGATCATAACACAAATCTATTTTCTTCAAAACCATCATATTTTCCAATATGACAAAACGAGATTTATCAAGGAACATACCAGATTCAGTCCGGGCATGTAGGTCGGGTTTGGGGTATTTCAACTTGGTATCAGAACCCAGTTTTAAACACTCGGCCTTGGGTTTTGAAGTCCACAAAGTTTTCAAAATTTGAGCCAAAATGGGTTTTTGAAAATTTTCGGTTAAAATGGTTCTATGGAAGCATGGCACCCGAGTTCTTGGCCCAGGTCCGCCAGGTAAGTTCTCCAGTTGATAAATTGATTTAAATGTGCTAATGTATGATACTTTAGAAGGATAGACGTAGGAAACTATACTATAGAGACATGGACCCTAGGTATATGCGTACTCCTACGGAAAAACCATTGATTAAAAACTCCCTGCATAAAACTTTTCTTTAAACAAGAAGTGAAAAGACTCTAATGCATAAAATTTTCGTAAAAAATAGATAAACCGCGACAGTAGACATGAGTTCTAAGGGGCGTGGTCGTCATGGGCGCGCAGAGGCGTGAAATGATCGTGTCGGAACCACTGGTCGAATGCAGTCGTGGTTAAAAATAAGGCACACCACCACCTGTAGGGGGCGGAATTTCGTGAGCGCAGACGGAAGGAGATGATGCAGTATCGCGGGCTATGCTGCGAGTGTTAGAACGAGTGGCAGAATCTAGTATGGGAAATGGGGCTCGAAAGTCAGTATCTGAGAGACTTAGATCAAATGGAGCCGAGGTTTTTAGAGGGGTATCTAGGGTAGCTCTGAATGTAGCAGAGTATTGGTTAGAGGCAGTCGAGAGGATCATGGATGATTTGGACTGCACTACTGAGGAGAAGCTGAAAGATACTGTTTCGCTGCTTCGGGATGAGGCCTACCAGTGGTGGCTCACTGTCAGAGAGGGTACCCCTACAGATCGAGTGGATTGGGGGTATTTTAAGGTTAAGTTTGAGGGGAAATATGTCAGAGCTAGCTACATAGGCTCGCAGAGAAAGGCGTTTTTAAATTTAGTGCAATGAGGCAAGTCGGTAGTAGAATATGAAGCGGAGTTTTTACGGTTAAGCCGGTATGCCAGAGGGATTGTAGCTACTGATTATGAGCAGTGTGTCAGATTTAAGGATGGACTAAGAGATGAGCTGCGAGTGTTGATTGCCCCGCAGCGGGAAAGAGACTTTGCAGTCTTAGTAGATAAGGCTCAGATAGCTGAAGAGGTTAAGTGGACCGAGAGACAGAACTGGGACAGAGGTCAAAGTAAGAATAAGAGGAGCTATTTAGGGTCAGCCGGGAATTTTCAAAAGAGACCTAGAGTTGATGGACTGCGAGGTCAGCAGGTTGTTGTGGGAGGACAGTACCGTACTTGTACTCTGTATGGAAAGATGCACCCAGGCGAATGTTGGAAAAAGACCGAGGGATGTTTTAAGTGTGGGTCCAAAGATCATATGATTAGAGACTGTCCGGTGGATATAGATAGGGGTCGACCAGTAGGTCAGGGTTATAATCAGGCTGGTAGAGGTGGACAGCAGCCGTCGAGAGGTTGTGGTCTGAATGGCAGAGGTAATGGTTCTGGTAGAGGTCACGGAACACCAGGCATAGGTAGTGGTAACACGGAGGCAAGACAGCCAGGTCTGGTATAAACGGTTCATTGGAAGGAGGATGGTGATGCACCAGATGTCATAACGGGTACGTTTCTTATTTCTGGATTACCCTTTGTTACTCTGATAGATATAGGGTCAACTCATTCATACATCGCTAGTGAAGTATCTGGAACTCTGCATGTGAACTCTGAGACTGTACCTAGGAAGATGACTGTACTTAGTTCTTTAGGGCAAGCAGCAGTAGTAGACAAACTCTTTAGGGAAGTGCCTTTAGAAGTTCAGGGGGCGCAGTTTCCGGCTGACTTAATGGAGTTGCCATTTGGGGAACTTGATCTAATCTTAGGCATGGATTGGCTAGTAAGGTACCATACGAATTTGGACTGTGCTGTTAAGCGCATGTCGTTGAGAACTTCTGACGATAATGAAGTTGTAGTGATGGGCGAGAGACGGAATTACTTGTCGAATGTAGTATCTGCCCTTAAGGCAGAAAAGATGGTAAGGAAGGGATGTATGGCTTTTCTAATGTTGGTTAGTGCCTTGGAGGCTAAGGAAGCAGCTGTAGAAGGGGTCAGGACGGTAAAAGAATTTGTGGATGTCTTTCTGGAAGAACTTCCAGGGTTGCCTCCAGATCGTGAGGTGGAATTTGGGATTGATTTGTTGCCTGGTACAGTGCTAGTATCTATCACTCAGTACAGAATGGCACCAAAGGAGTTGGTTGAGCTTAAGGCTCAGATTCAAGAGTTGCTTGATCGTGGGTTTATCAGACCTAGTGTGTCTCCATGGGGAGCATCAGTTCTATTCGTGAAGAAGAAAGACGGGACTATGCGTATGTGCATAGATTATCGGCAGTTGAATAAGCTGACCACCAAAAATAAGTACCCTTTGCCGAGGATAGACGACTTGTTTGACCAGCTTAAGGGGGCGGCGATATTTTCAAAGATAGATCTAAGGTCGGGATACC
This sequence comes from Gossypium bickii, assembly GCA_025503065.1. Lineage (NCBI taxonomy): Eukaryota > Viridiplantae > Streptophyta > Magnoliopsida > Malvales > Malvaceae > Gossypium > Gossypium bickii. The sequence goes on from CP106711.1 coordinate 139,475,567, forward strand.
ATCAGCTTAAGGTGAAGGAAGCAAATATCCATAAGACAGCTTTCTGGATAAGATACGGGCATTATCAGTTCTTAGTAATACCATTCGGATTGACGAACGCCCCAGCTGCGTTCATGGATATGATGAACCGGGTTTTCCAACCCTACTTGGATCAATTCGTCGTTGTGTTCATAGATGACATCCTAGTGTTTTCCAAGTCTAAGGAAGAACATGATGAGCATCTCTGGATAGTATTGCAAGTGTTAAGAGAAAAGAAGCTTTATGCCAAGTTCAGCAAGTGCGAATTTTGGTTGAAGGAAGTTGCATTCTTAGGGCATGTGGTGTCTGCAGAAGGAATAAGGGTAGACCCTCGGAAGATTGGCAGTGCTAGATTGGAAACCACCTAAGTCAGTGGCTAAGATTCGCAGTTTCTTGGGGTTAGTAGGCTACTACAGAAGGTTTGTGGAAGGGTTCTCGTCTATAGCCGCACCTCTGACGAAATTGTTGAGAAAGAAGGTACCTTTCGTGTGGGCAGATAAGCAACAAGAGAGTTTTGAAAAGCTTAAGAGGGTTGTAACAGTAGCTCTGATTTTGATTCAGCCTGAGGCAGGGAAGGATTTCGTGGTGTATTGTGATGCTTCTCACACAGGATTGGGATGTGTTCTGATGCAAGACGAGAAGGTGGTCGCTTATGCATCTCGTCAATTAAGGCCACATGAGGTTAACTATCCAACGTATGACTTGGAATTGGCAGCGGTAGTCTTTGCTCTTAAGGTATGGAAGCACTATTTATATGGAGAAAAGTTAGTAATCTACACGGACCACAAGAGTCTTAAGTATTTGCTGACTCAGAAGGAGCTGAATTTGAGACAGCGAAGGTGGGTGGAGTTATTAAAAGACTATGATTACTCAATAGAGTATCACCCAGGTAAAGCGAATGTAGTGGCAGATGCTCTGAGTCAGAAAGTAGTGTCAGATCTGAGGGTGATGTTTGCACATCTTAGCCTTTATGACGACAGAAGTTTGCTGGCAGAGTTGCAAGTGAAGCCAACGTGGTTAAGTCAAGTGAAAGAGAGACAGCTGACGGATGATGATTTGAGTGCTAAGCTACGGCAAGTGCAGAGGAGGGAATTGGAAAATTTTTGTGTGAATAGTGACGGAGTGTTGTGTTTCAAGGGTAAGGTCTGTATGCCGAAGGATGACAAACTAAGGCAGAGAATTCTTCAGGAATCGCATAGTAGCCCTTATGCTATGCATCTTGGAGGAAGTAATTATACAGGGATTTATGGGATCAATTTTGGTGGCCTGGTCTTAAGCGGGAAGTTACAAAATTTGTAGAGAACTGCTTAACGTGTCAGCAAGTCAAGGCTGAACACCAAGTACCTTCGGGGTTTCTTCAGCTGATAAAGATTCCGCAGTGGAAGTAGGAGAGAATCACCCCATACGCCTACTAAGAAGGATTCGGTGTAGGTGATAGTAGATCGGTTGACTAAGTCTGCTCATTTTATTCCAGTGCGGGTTGATTATTCTTTGCAGAGGTTAGAGAAGTTGTATGTGGCAGAAATTGTGAGGCTGCATGGAGTGCCAATGTTGATTATTTCGGATAGGGATCTGAGGTTTACGTCTCGATTTTGGAAAGCTCTGCATCAAGCGTTAGGCACCATATTGGACTTCAGTACGGCATTTCATCTGCAGTCAGACAGCCAGTCTGAGCGAGTAATCCAAGTGTTAGAAGATAAGTTGAGGGGTTGTGTGATAGACTTCAGAGGAAGCTGGGAGGAGTTCTTGCCTTTAGCGGAGTTTGCGTACAACAACAGCTATCAAGCAAGTATTCGAATGGCACCGTACGAAGCACTGTATGGACGGAAGTGTCGCACTCCTACGTGTTGGACAGAATTGGGGGAACGTCATGTTTTAGGTCCGGAGATTGTGGCAGAATCCGAAGAAAAGGTTAAGGTAATTCGGACACGGTTGAAGGAGGCATCTGACAAGCAAAAGTCGTACGCAGATCATAAGCGAAAAGAGATAGAGTTTGCTGTGGGAGATCAGGTGTTTCTGAAAGTTTCACCGTGGAAGAAGCTAATAAGATTTGGTCGCAAGGGAAAGTTAAGTCCCAGGTTTATAAGACATTATCGAGTTTTGAAGCGGGTTGGACCAGTGGCATATCGGTTAGAGTTACCTTCGGAGTTGAAGCAGATGCATGATTTGTTCCACGTTTTGATGCTACATCATTACCGATCGGATCAATCCCATGTAGTACCAGTTGAGGAGGTGGAGCTAAGACCAAACTTGTCTTACGAGGAAGAGCCGATTCAGATTCTAGAGCAAGATGTGAAGGTGTTACGGAGGAAATCAGTTCCTCTAGTCAAAGTGTTATGGCGTAACCATGGATCGGAAGAAGCTTCGTGGGAGGCAGAGGAAGCAATGGGACAGCAATACCCTCACTTATTTTAGCCAGGTAATTTTGAGGCCGAAATTATTTTTAAGGGTGGTAGAACTGTAATATACGAGATTTAGGGGTTATGTGTTTTCACTTGAATGTGTGCAGTAGCATGTTTGCATGTGGTCTGTATGTGTTTTGGGGGCTTTGGGAACCTTGGGATAAAGGTAGGAGCCTTGGAAAAATAATTGATTTTAAGCATTGAATGGGGAGCTAAAGGAGCTAGGCCTTAAGAAAATTTGTGTGAGGGATATGACACAAGAAACCAGCTGGTAAAGTGGCAATGGAGGTGCCACTTAGAGCACAGGAGGGTGACGCCTCAAGGAGTGTGAAGGGGCCTAGGTTCGAGCAACACAAGTAGCGTTTTGAGCTTTTATTTTTTCGGCAACGGGTGCAGTGGTGGATGGCACAAGGACACTGAATGGATGAGTGAAAGACCAAGTCAAATCCATTTGAATGTGCGGCTAAGAGAGTGGATGAGAGATGGACTCATTCAAACTCTTTGAATGTGAGGTGGAGAGGAAAAGTAGGAGAAAAAGAAGGGATTTGAGAAGAGGAGAAGAGTTGGCCGGCAAAGGGACTTTGGAGGGGGCATATTCGGTCATGCAAAGGGGAGCTAAGTGCCGAAAATTGCTTAAGGGGTTCTAGGTGCATTTTGGTTCTCTTTTATTTCCCTAGTGTTGTGCCGAAAGTAGTAGTCAGAGAACTTTCAAAGCTTTTTTGCATTAGTCAAATTTGAGAAGACCATTAAGGTCACTTTCTTCTTCAATTTTCTTCTTCTCTTTACTCATCTTTAGACCGAACCCATCTCCCTCCCTTCTCTTCTCTTTTAATTTGCTTAGGTCAAAACCTCTGTCTCTCAATCCCACTATTGTAACATCCTAAAATTGGGGTTATTTGTGATTAAATTATTTCTCTTGTGTTTGAATGGCTGTGATGCTAATTGTGGTGTAGTAAGGCTTAATTAGGGGCCTTGAGTAGGCTTGGATTGGGACGAAAATATTTTTTGTAAGCTTTGAAGGTAGGGAGCCTTAACAAGTAGGGGTTACAAGGATAAATGAGGGATTATTTGACACAGAAATGGCCTTGGAAAAGTGGCAAAAGGGAGGCCACTTAAGAGCTGGAGTTGACACCACAGGGGGAGCAAGGGGAGCCTGTGTTCGAGCTGCAGAAATTTCCTTTTTGCTCTTTAAATGGACGGCAATAGGGGGAGAGTTTTTCTCAGTTTAAACTCTTTATGATAATATGGATAATAAGAATTATTAATTGGATTATTATTTGAATAATCTTTAATAGTTGGCCAGAGAAAATTTAGGCATGTGATTAATTCAAATTATTCTGAATTAATTCAAGTGTGTGGCCTAGAGTAAATTGAGGAAGTTGCCGAAATTTGAATTCCTTGTTCAAGGAAGAGTGGACGGCAAGGGTACTAGGGAGTGCCGAATTCTCTTAAGGCACTCTTCATCTTTTTGTTTTCTTTTCTCTGTTAGCCAAAATTTCCAAACTCCTCTATCTTTCTCATTCTCTTAAAACCAAAACTCTCTCTACTCCTTACCAAGATCACACCTTCTTTTCTCACCCTTATTTCCTTTCCTCTAGCCGAATCCACCCTACCTTGTGCCGAAATTCTCTTCAACTATTAGGAGTCACTTTGGCCGAATACCAGGGGGTCATAGGTGTTCTTCGGGATTTGTTCTCCAATCGATTGGTAAGAGTAAGTATTGACCGAAACCTCCTTACTATATTTTCTTTTTCTCTGACGATTTTAGATGGGAGAAAGCTGAAATTGTGGCATTTGCAAACGAGAAGACTAACACTTCTTTGAAATCGACATCATCTAGGAACTACGGGATTTTCAAGCAGTAGATCGAATTCTCCAACCTCTAGTAATCGGTTTTTGGGTAAGGTGGTTAGGATCTATTCTTATTTGGTATTCGAGTAAGCCGAAGGCTATTAATTTTGATGATGGCCGATTGTAGAAAGTGAAGCGGAATCGCATATCGAGTGCTGAAGTTAGTACTCAAGGGCGTTAGGTAAGGTTTTCAGGTTCAAATATGAACCCTTTGGATATTTTGGTTTGGCCGAATGGCTTAGGACACTAACCCTTGTGTTTGGCCGAATATAGGGACAAGAAAGCAAGGGTGGCCGATTGACTCTTTGGGGATTTGGAGTTAGCGTTAGAAGCAGGTGTGTACATACACACTTTATGATTTATTAACTGTGCTAACTGTTGTGTATGCTAAATCTGGTTTATGTAGCTTTGGATTTAATACCATAACGGTATAAGTGATGATTCGTAAAGTACACACAAGATGAGTTTACTATTTGATGCTTTTGGGAAGCATGGCATATTTGATATATGTGATTTAAATATATGTTGGCATGAATTCATTATATAATTGATTGATGTGGGTTGATGAGAGGAGGGGGTAGTGATTTCGTGTCGGCATTTGACCGGTGGTTTGGTACCACATTGTGACTACTGGCCACCGAGGTTTAGCACCTCCGAGGTTTGGCACCTCATGCGCGTCGTCCCGGTGGCTTAGCACCACGCGAAGGGTTGGCCCCTCGGATTATATTAAGGATCGACGCCGATGATTTGGTATCACACGATGGGTTGGCCCCATCATCCGATTTGTGTCTTGCACACCGTGAGGTTTGGCACCTCCAAAGATTTGGCATCACATCTGTGACTTTGAGTCACCAGTGGTTTGGCACCACCAGTGGTTTGGTACCACACGGGGTAGAGAAAGGTGTTTGAATGGTTAGGTTGGGTGTATACTGAGCCTATGCATGTTAATTGTTATAAATTGTGTATGAGATTGTTTTAAACCGGGGGAAGGGTTACACATTGAGTCTTGGTGACTCACCTTCTCCTTTAACATTTTTCAAGTGACTCGTAGATTGCGGATAAGGAGCCGGATGGACTCGAGGTGGCCATGCAGTGGAATTTGAATTTAAAGGACTTTAAATTTTAGTTTATTCTATTCTATTGTTGGTTTTATTTTAGTCAAGTTGTAATAAGGCCTCCTAGGATTATTTTTATTTTTTTTTCATGTTTTGACTGATTTGTTTAAACTATTCGACGTTATTAAAATAAGTACACATGATTTCTAAAATCCAAATGAAAAATGTTTTATGGTGCCAACGGGTACATTTTGACTGATTTGTTTAAACTATTCAACTCCTGGGGTCCCTTCTTTCTTTTCAAACACCCATTTACAGCGAACAACCTTTTTACCTTTATGAAGATTCATAAGATCCCATGTTCTGTTTTTGTGGAGTGATTCCATCTCCTCTTGCATAGCAAACATCCACTTTTCTGAATCTTCATAGCTAGCCGCCTTAGAATAATTAGACGGCTCTTGGTTTGCATCTATATCTTTAGCCACATTTAAAGCATAAGCAACTAGATCAGCCTTGGCATACTTCTTTGGAGGTTTAATTTCTCTTCTAGTTCTGTTTTTGGCGATAGAGTATTGTGGTGAAGAAGCAACTCTATTCTCAATTTTTGTACTGGCTTGAGGAGTCGACTCTGTATTAACCTGATGCTCCACCTACTTTTGATTTTCTTTATTGGAAGATTCTTTAAGAGATAAGTTAGGTAGCATAGCAGTTTCATCAAAAGTAACATCTCTGCTAATCACAACTTTTCTATTTTCAGGACACCATAACTTATACCCTTTTACACCAGCTTTATAACCAAGAAAAACACATTTAATGGATCTCGGTTCCAACTTTCCATTATCAACATGAGCATACGCAGGACACCTAAAGATCTTTAAATCAGAATAATTAGCAGGATTACCAGACTATACCTCTTGTGGAGCCTTTTTCTCAATGGCAATGGATAGAGATCGATTGATCAAAAACATCAGTAGAGGCTGCTTCGGCCCAAAATGACTTTGGTAAGTTTGCATTTGACAACATACATCGAACCTTCTTCATGATTGTTCTGTTCATTCATTCTACAATGCCGTTTTGCTGTGGAGTGTGACGAACTGTCAAGTGTCTCACGATCCCTTCTGACTTGCACAATTTATTGAACTCATCAGAACAAAACTCTAAGCCATTGTCTATGTGGAGGTATTTTATTTGTTTTCCAGTCTGTTAAACACATCACTTTTCTGCTTCAGGAAGAATGCCCAAACTTTTCTAGAAAAATCATCAATAAAAGTTAGCATATAGTTAGCTCCATCTCTCGAAGGCACTCTTGATGGCCCCCGCATATTGGAATGAATATACTCCAACGTTCCCTTCATGTTATGGATTCCTCTGGTGAATCGAACTCTCTTTTGCTTCCCAAAAATGCAATGCTCACAGAACTTCAGTTTGCAAATTCCTTGCCCATCAAGAAGTCCTCTTTTGCTCAATTCTGCCATGCCATTCTCACTCATATGCCCTAGGCGCATATGCTAAAGTTTAGTAATATCATCATCTGACAATGAAGAGGAAGCGATAGCTGCATCACCAATGACAGTAGAACCCTGCAAAACATATAACTTGGCAGTCTTTCTCTGCCCCTTTCATCACAACGAGGGAACCTTTGGAAATATTCAAAATCTCACTTTCAGCTGTGTATTTGTACCCTTTTGAATCAAGAGTACTTAACGAAATTAATATTCTCTTCAATTCTGGAACATGTCGTACGTCACTAAGCATTTTGACAACTCCATCAAACATCTTAACTTTAATTGTTCCAACACCTACGATTTTACACGCCTTCAGACACCGTTTCATAATTTGTAATCCAATCCCGATTGGGACTCATGTGGAAGGTGCAGCCTGAATCAACTATCCACTCCTCACTCTCTTTAGAATTGTTGACAGAAGCGACTGGAAGTTCACCATCACTGTAGTCTTCTACAACATCGCCTTCACCGTAATTTTCTCGTTTGTTTTCCTTTGATTTGCGACCTCTCTTTTAATCTTGTTTTGTAGCTTATAGCACTCAGATTTAATGTGCCCTTTCTTCTTGCAGAAGTTACAAGTTTTACCTTTGTTTGAAGACTTTGACCTACCCTTAGATTTACCGCGAGGATTCCGATCCTGTGTCCTTCCACGATCATCATCAGCATTCCGATCTTGTCTCCCATGAACAATGAGACCCTCTCCCTGAGAGTCGGGTATAACCACAAGATGCTTAATCTTATCATATGAGGTCAAAGAATTATAAACCTCATCAACTGTGAGAGACTCGTGGCTATATAAAATCTTGTCTCTAAAGGTTGACTAAGATGGAGGCAACGAACAAAGTAGAATCAACCCTAGATCTTCCTTATCATACTGAACCTCCATGGCCTTCAAGTTTGAGAGAATTTCTTTAAACACTGTTAAGTGTTCGTGCACAGACGCACCTTCCTCCAAACGATGAGCATAAAGACGTTGCTTCATATGCAACTTGCTAGTTAGAGTTTTTGACATACATATTTGTTCTAGCCTCTTCCATAATGCTGCGGCAGTCTTCTTCTTCATCACATCCTGCAAAATTTCATTAGGCAAATGTAGATGTAACTGTGTTAATGCCTTTTGATCCTTGCGCTTCTTATCTTCCTCTGTCAATGTCGAAGGCATCTTATCTACCCCTAGCAGGGCTTCCTCTAAATCCATCTGTGCAAGAACTGCCTGCATCTTTATCTGCCAAAATGTGAATCTAGTGTTGTGATCCAACAGCGAAATTTCATACTTCAAAGACGCCATTACCGTGATCGAGATGAAAAACCCGGAAGCTCTGATACCAATTTGTGAAAAATATAAATTCAGTAATGACAAATATATCACAAAGAAAAGAGAAATAAAATAAAGAACACACAGATTTTACGTGGAAACCCTTTCGGGAAAAAACCACGGGCAGAGGAGAAGAAAATTTACTATGTCGAATTCGAATCAATTACAAGAGGAATAGACCATGTCTATTTATAGGCTTATAAAGCAATATTCTAATAGGAGTGTAGTAAGATTGAAACTCCTTATTCTAATCAATATCAAATAGATGGAGTTTAATAAGGTTTAAAAAACCTTATTTAAAATAAAATAAAAGAAGTGTAATTCTATAAGGATTCTTCTTTTATTTTATTTTACCATTGTATTTTATTTAAATAAGAATTTGGGTCACTTAATTCTAACACTTAACTCTATATTCGAGAAAACAAACTTTAAAAATCCAACCAGCTATGCCTCTGTAGTATGGTACTGCTCTAATGTTTACCGTCATTACAACGAAAATGTAGCACAAAAAGTAAGATTTCAATATTTTTTATTATGATATTTTATTTACTTTTGTTGTTAACTTTTACTTAAATTATTTATTTTATAGATTAGCATCATTAACATTGAGAAGGAGTTGAGCAGGCTATTGCCAGAACTGTATCTTCATCTATTTGAAGGTTTAATCAATTATGCAAAAACCAATAAAATCAGGTAAGGAATATAGAAAAATTATATTATCATTGTAAAATTGTTTTTTTAATTCATATTAAATGAATATTGTTATTTTAATGTTTTGATATAGGAATCCAGTTTTTTCGAAATCAGTTAATTCTGAAAATATATGAAAGGAAAGCAAGTTGGTTTTCTCTTTAAATATATTTAGAAACTGTCACACCTCAAAGTCTGGACTAGAAGTCGGAAAAAGAAAAGAATAAAAAAAATGACGTGATTAAGTGGAAGAAAAGAAAATACAAGTTTAGAAAATCCGGGTAAGAGAAATACGGGTTAGAGAGCAGTAACTAGAACTTCGGATTAGCTTAGGTGAGATTAGAATATTCTAGGATCAAATTGAAGCAAATTAGTTCAATTGAAATCGAGAAATTCGATTTCTTAAAACAAGTCGCTAGAAATTAGACTATGTTAAAGATTTAATTTCATGTATATTAATAATATATTTAATCTTCTTACTTATTTGTTTATTCAATTTTATAATTGAATTTAAATTATGTTAGTATTTTTGAGTATATATTACTCAGCGAATAGTTATGTTTATTTTTGTACGTAGGTCTCGGATGGGAGCTTTAGTAAATATATGGTCAAGTATTCATTTTCTCCAGCTCAACTCGAAAGTCATTTCGTTGCTATTTTGTATGTTGAGTCTTACGGTATGTAACTAGGTCGATGGCCCAGTTACTTGAGTAATTTTAGGTACTTTTGGTACTTGAGTCTTATGTTTTGTCTTTTTAATCTACCGATTGCAAATTTTTCCTTGCTCGGTATGATCTTTGTTTCTCCCATTTATGTTGTTCTGCCTAGTAGCATTAATGTGAATATCTTTTTGTATGTGTTCCTTCTTTAGTTGTCTTTCTTTATTCCTTTGGGACTAAACCAACAACAAAGAAAGACCTTTTCCCTACTTGCAGCTTTCCACAAAATGAATAAGACTTTACCTTTTTGCTTTAACTATCTTGAACCATGTCATCATTTTAGGACCCAATTTATGCTCGGGGCCCATTAACTAAATTAAAACGAAAAAAAATAATAAACCAAGTCCAATAACAGTCCAAAAATAAAAAAAAAATACAAGCCCAATTCAAAAATTGGCCTGATTAGCCCAAAAAATTAGAACAAACAGAAACCCTAGCCATCATTGTGCGCCGCAACAGCCCCAACGCCTCTCCACGCCACGTCAGCTCCTCCGTACGGCCTCTGTACTCCTCTACATACCACCGCGTGCCATGTCTCCTCTGTACCTGTGAACAGAATAAACAAACAGACAGCATAGCAATACAAAAAAAAAAGGGAAAAAACGATGTATTTTTCATTTTTATTTTGGATTTCGGCTTTATAAAGTCGAACTAAAAATCGTTGTAGCCCCCTGGATATTTTATACGCAAAATATCAATAGAAAGAATGTCAAAACAGAAAGGTTTTGGTTCATCTTCTTTTTTCATTTTTTTTCCTTTCTTTTCTTTTTTTCTTTGAAACTGTTTGTGAATATAAAACAAAAGTCTAAAAAATAGTATAAAAAAAAAAGAGAGAAAAAAAAAACATTTCTTAGGTTCCGACCGCCGTGCACGGCGGCTCCAAAATTCTCGCCGGACTCAGGCCTCGACAGAGGGGCTGAGAGAAAAGGGGGAAACGGTTTTTGTTTTTTTTAAAGATGGCTGAAAATGAATTTTTGTTGAAAATTTTTAACTTAAATAGGCCCTACAAAACAACGCCATTTTAGGCCAATGCACAGACGCCAAAAGGGCGTCGTTTCACCTTAGCCCTTATGCGCTACTCGACCCGAAGATAGGATCCGCGTGTTTTCCCTTTGGTGGGATAATTTTGCTGTAGGCCCTTTCGCATTTTTACTTGTTTTAATTTATTTTTTTATTTTTTGAATTTGGCCTCATAATTTACCGTGATTCCAATTGGGCCCTTACTCAAATGACGCCGTTTTAGAGGGCAGGGATATTTTCCCTTTCAGTCCCTCCATGTTATTCGCGCACTCGATCCAGTCCTTACCTCTTTATTTATTTTCAAATTTGCCCCAGACTTTGGTTTTAGGTTCAATTTCGTCCTTTTTTTTATTTCTGTTGTGATTTTGGATATTTTATTATTATTATTAATATTAATATTAATATTAATATTATTATTATTATTATTACTACTACTATTACTACTACTACTATAGATATTGTTATTGTTATTATTATTAATTTAATTTTTATTTCTTTTTTTTATTTCTTTTATAAGAATTTATGAAACGAAACTTTGAGAAATTTATTTTGAGAAAAATTAAAAGAGTTTGAATGATAACTTTGGAAAAATTTGAAGATCAAAGTTAAGAGAAAATTTTCTGAGTTAAAGTATTTAAGAATAAAATCCTTTTTGCATATCTTGTAACACCCCAAACCCGGCCTAAATGCTGCGATCGGATCTGGCATGTCACATAAAAGGGTTGTTTAAAAACTGCGCGTTTGTTAAAAATTTTGAGTTTAAATATTTATTCGCTTGTTATCCTTTTGTTAACATTTTGGAAAATGGTTATTAAGGGTTTAGGAAATTCCCGTATTGAACATTTAATAATAATAGGTAGTAATCAAATTAAAAGCTAAACCAAATAAAATACCAAAATTAAAGTTATAGTGGCCTTATTACATAACAAAATCCCAAATAAAAAAAAGTCCAAATAAAAGAAATGAGTTTACGAGAAAACATTGCATGGCCACCACAAGTCCGCCTCAGCTCCTAAATCCACGATCTAATGATTACCTGCAAAATTAAACAAAGGGGTGAGTCATCGTGACTCAGTGTGTAAATTCCCCGAAACACATAAACGGCTCGTAGCCCACAAATGCATGTTGGGCCTGAGCCCACTCAATGTGGCATAGAAATAAATGAATGCAACATGTCCCAGCCCAACCTAGTTTTTCCATCCTCTACACGCCAACCCTTACCAACCAACACACCGTGGGGATTTCTACAATCAACCCTCCATCCGCTACACACCATTTTGACAGTCATGCTACCGGTTATTGTAACATCCTGAATTAATGGGCCTATGCATTTTGGTGTTGTATGCTTAAAATGTTAATTTGAGGTTTAGAGGTGCAAATTGGGCTCAGGAATGGACCGAGGTCTTGGCTAAATATTTTGTTTAGAGACTATTGGGTTTAAATAAAGTATTAAGAGTGTAATAGGCAAGATAGGCTTGTGGCCCAGGAACAAGAGGCGCAGTAGGAGGGAGCTATAAGTGGCGCCAATAGGCAAAGGAAGGGGGCCTCAGTGTGGCCACTTGGAGCCTAAGAAATTAGGCCAATTTTGGAAGCCCAAGGAGAGCTAGGGGGGACGGCAATGTGGCTACAAAATAGGGGATTTTATGTTTTAAATTATGTGGATAATAAGCTGATAAAGGAGGGAGGAGTTGGGGCTAATTAAGTCTCTTTTGGATGAGTTAGTAGATTAAGGAGAAAAGATAAGATTTATCTGCAAGGTTAGGTAAGTGCCTAAATTTCTATAAATAGGAGGGATAGCTAATCAATTATGGCATTAGAACCCTACTCTTTCTTCTCTTCCTGTGCCGAAAATTTGAAGGCCATCCCACTTGTTTTCTTTTCTCATCTTTCCTCTTCCAAAAGCCAAAAATCACCACCTCTCTCACCTTTTCTTTCTTTTTCTTTGAAACTTCCTTTTAGCCGAATCTTCTGATCCTCGTTATTATTCTTCTCCCATTCACTAAAAGCCGAAACTCCTCATTCAATTCTTCTAAAAAGCCAAAAAATACATCTAGTTCATCTTTTCGAGATTTTCTTAAAAGCTGAAATTCCTAGATCTATACTCTTCTACGCTTCGATCTTCTTCTGGGATTGCCGAATCTTTCTGCAATGGGGTAGCCGAAATCATCTATAGAGGTAAATGTCAATTTGTGTATTCTTTTTTGACTTTTAGAGATCTTAGCCGAATGGCTATATGGTTAACTAATCGGCTATTTTCTATCGTTTACGGCATTTCGGGATTTGAAGGGGATTCAATCGCTTAGATTTCTAAGCCAGAGTTCAGTAGCCCTTGGATCGTATCACTTTTGGGATTTCAAGGTAAGGAGATCTGTTAATTTAAATGTGTAAATTTGGGTAAACATTAACCCTTGGCCGAATATAGGAGAGGCCTTATCTTCGCGTTCTTCCGGCTTTTGAGCAAAGTTGTAGACAAAGGCGATGAGATCTCGATTAGTGAGGGTATCGACATAGAGAGTAGTACTATGTGTTATCGGTGTGTAACACTTCCACACCATTTAGATTGCTCGTTAAAATATGTTATAAATCAGTAATATTTCAGAAATGCCGAAATATCGGCATGGCTGTTGAAAACCCGAGGAGGGTGAAAGCGAATCACCAGGTTAGTGATCTCTGTCATTCCTAAGTGAATGTTCCTGTTAAGATGACTTATGTGATAAGTATGTCGACTTCTGTGATTGCATGGGGTTGGGTTTGATGAAAGGGGAAGTGTTCTGTTGTAGCGGCTTTTATCGTGACCTGTAGTAGCAGCTTTTATCATGATCTGTTGTAGCGGCTTTTGCCGTGATCTGTTGTAGTGGCTAATGCCATGATTTGTTGTAGTGGCTACAGCCATGATCTGACGATGAGTAGTATGACTGCCATCGATGGTGTGTAGTGGTGTGGGTTGATTGTAGAAATCCCCAATGGTGTGATTGGCAGGTAAGGGTGGTGTGTAGCGGATGGAAATCTAAGATTGGGTTGGGCTTTGCATATTTTCTAATCTATTATACTCTGTTATTCTGTTCTGTGGGGCTAAGGCCCAAATCTAATGGTGCATTAGGGTTGCACACTAAGTCTCGCGACTCAACCTATTATTTAACATTTTCAGGTAGCACCTGTGCGCCGGACCGGGCTGGAGAGGAGCGCAAGGTGGCCATGCGAGAGAGTATCTTAATTTCGCAGAAGACTTTACTTAGAATATTTGTTTTTACTATTTTTAGTTACTGGGTTTTAAATTTCTTTGTAATAAGGCCATGGGCCATTAGTTTTATTTTTATTCTGATTTTAATTTGGGCTTTTATTTTTATTAGACGTTTAAATTTTTCCCTTAATGAAGTTAAGGCATTTTATAAAATTTACATCTTATATGAATTATTAAATTATTAAGTTTTCCGGTGTAAATGTTTAAACCTGATAAATTGTTTTCCCAAAATGCGACGTGTTTTACTAAATCATCTTAGTGACATGCCAGGTCCGATCGTGATGTTTAGGCCGGGTTTGAGGTGTTACAAATGGTATCAGAGCCCGGTTCAAAACTCAGCTTTGGGGTGTTGGGCTCAAAACGTTTTCTAAAGATGGGTTTTGGAAACATGCATGTTTATAAATAAAACAGTATGGTTTTCTCAGCATGGCACCTGCGTCTCCGGCCCAAGTTCTCCAGGTAAGTATTTTGAGCTCACTGTGTGCTATATATGTGGGCTTGATGGGCTTTATGGGACGTAGACTATTTAGATTAGAACTTGATGGACTCTAAGCTTAGCAAACAACTTTCTAAATCTCATAAGCCTTAATTTCACTAAACAAACCCGTAAACGAGTCACAAGACTAGGGTGTGGCAACAGGCATGCGCATGTCTAGGATTGGATCCGGAAGAGCTTGGTATTTAAGCAATCCTAGTGACTCACCTCCTCTTTATAGGAATCCTACATGGTGCGTAGTGACTGTTCACCCTAGCCACGAGGACTTGTTGACGGGCCAAAATCTATAATTAAAACCCGAAAGGGACCAGCTACCTTATCTTTACAAAATTTCTAAAAACCCTTATTTTGAAAAAAAAAACATACAACACACAACATCAATCAAAAACCACAAACACATGAACGCCACTATTATTCTTTTAAAATCAAAATCTCCAATATACCGCTGTTTAAAAAAAAAACCCTAGTTTTGTAAAATTCTTGAAAATACCCCTGATTTATAAAAATTTCCAAAATATCCCTGATTTGTAACATTACTAAATTACCCCTGATTTGTAAATGACTAAAACACCCCCAATTTACAAAATTATCGAAATACCCCTGGATTGCAAAATTACTGAAATACCCCTAGATTGCAAAATTACCGAAATACCCCCAGATTACAAAATTACCAAAATACCCTTATTTTACAGAATCACCAAGAACCTTATTTTGGAAAATTACGAAAATACCCTTGTAGGATAAATTACGAAAAACCCCTGGGTAGTGAGATAACGAAGATACCCTTATGTGATGAATGTGAGTTCATGGATGTTATATGTTTGCTGATGTATGATGGTTGAATGTATGTGGTTTCTAGAATTAAGAGATAAACTTGAGACTGAAACTATAGATAGGTTCGAATTCGAAAGATATACTCTTAAAACTACTTCCCATAAGATTGTTCATGGTTAATCAGTGAAAGAAATTAATAATTCATAAAATTTCTAATTCAGATAATACGAGAATCAAAGATGAGTGCTAGAAGAGGAAGAAGAGGCCGCGGCCGAGGCCGTGGAAGTGTTAGGACTGATGTGCTGACTCAGCTAGTTAGGGAGGTACTGAAGGAGGTTAAAGAAATTAGTGCAACACTTCGAGTTGGGTGCGTGGACTGTAAGAAAAAAAGAGTCACAGGCGAGAATTCTAAGCCCGTGACCATCGCACCAAATGCATCCAATGGAGGTCTACTGTTGAGATTTGGATCATTTGACCCACAAGAGCTGGCCCAAGCCCAAGAGTTGTTAGGGAAGCCATCACATTGAGGCCCGCTTGGCCCAATGATGAATAGATGACAACTAGGGGTATTTTGGGAAAATAATATTAAACAAATGTTATTAAAGTTAGGTGAGAGTTTAATATTATAAATCCCATAAGGTTAGGTGAGAATTGATCTTGTCTATCGATGTAAATGAATCTCATCCATCAGTTTTGGGGGAGCTCTCCTATAAATAGAGAGCCTCCCCCTCATTTGTAGACAGACACTCCATTGTTTCTATATTCTTTGTATATAAGAATAGAGAGAGCATTTACTCAAACACCTTGTGTGCATTCTTTCATTTGGCTTTCTGTTGTTCTTTGGTTGCTTCTTTTGGCATAAGTTTGCTTCCGCTCTTTGATTCGGTGCCTTGGAGGAGTTCTTAAGGAATCCTCATTCGAGTTAAAGGCTGACTTGGGCGAGTTTGGGATAAGCAAATCGCCTAAGACCGCACGGATTGCTAGTGAAATCTCTAGCCCCGTTACAGGCCCCGATGAGTAAGAGGGCGCGGCGGTCGCCGCAAAACACAGGGCATGAGCCCGGACGGAGCGGTCCTCGGTGCAGATCTTGGTGGTAGTAGTAAATATTCAAATGAGATCTTTGAAGGCCAAAGAGGGGAAAGGTTCCATGTGAACGGCACTTGCACATGGGTTAGTCGATCCTAAGAGACGGGGGAAGCCCGTCCGATAACGCGTTCAGCGCGAGCTTCAAAAGGGAATCGGGTTAAAATTCCTAAATCAGGACGCGACGGCTGACGGCAACGTTAGGGAGTTCGGAGATGTCGGCGGGGGCGTCAGGAAGAGTTATCTTTTCTATTTAACGGCCTGCCCACCCTAGAAACGGCTTAGCCGGAGGTAGGGTCCAACGGCCGGAAGAGCACCGCACGTCGCATGGTATCCGCTGCGCCCCCAGCGGCCCTTGAAAATCTAGAGGACCGAGTGTCGTCCCCGCCCGGTCGTACTCATAATCGCATCAGGTCTCCAAGGTGAACAGCCTCTGGTTAATGGTGTAACACCCCAAACCAGGTCTATGCATTAAGACGAGATTTGGTTTGCCACACAGATCGAACATCCAATTAATTCTCTAATGATTTAGATAAAACAATTCTACAAAACCTTTTGAAAGTGAAATTTAGTTAAAATTAAGAAAAATGATTTAATTAAGAAATACTAGTTTGAAATCTTATCATTTAGTATTTAATTATCAAAAACCTTAAAGTAGTTTTTAAAGAGTTCAAAAGAATTTGAAATCAAGAATAGTTAAAGTATCTCAAACGTTTTTAAAACAAATTTTTAAGAAAACCTTATAGAATTAACATAAGCCGATATTAAGTGTCTTAAAACAAAATTAAATCCATCCACACTTAAAAATCCATAAAAATATTAATAAGGCCTTATTACATCATACCCAAAATAGTAATTAAAAGAAATCACTTAATAAAAGTTCATAGTTTATAAAACCCATATCCGCAGTATGGCCTCCACGAAGTCATCCTCGGCCCAAGCCTCCATCAAATGAAATGAGATGGATAATTAAACAGAGTGAGTTACTCAGGACTCAGTGTGTAACTCACTTACCGCATTCATTGGGCCAGATCATCAAGACATTATTTTGGGCTTGAGCCCATTTACGGATTTAACAATATAATAAATGAAATGCATGTAAAATGAAATTTCCCAACCAAACCTAATTTTCATCCGTTACACACCTCCCGTACCAACCAACACACCTGTGGGGATCAAGTCAACCCACCCCACCAACACACCAATCATAGGCATAAAGCCATTTAAAATAATATTGTGGTGCACCACCGAACTAGATTATGACAAAGTCACCGAACTAGAGGCATTAAGCCATTAAAAATTTTGTGGCAGAGCCACCGAACTAGATTTTTGGCAACAGGCCTTTCTTCTCTTCAATTATCCCAACCCATGAAATCATGTATGCATAATAAAATATATCCATATGATAATTTAACAGAAAGCCCATAATACATGTGAGTCTATATTTCAAGTTTTTATTTTGGCCCACATGACAAAATAGCATTTAACCCATTTAGCAATCTAGCAAACTTTGGCTTATATATCGATCTAGCAGTTTTTTAGCCCATTTAATGATCTAGTAATTTTTCGGCCCATTTAACGATCTAGCAGTGTTTCGACCCATTTAACGATCTAGCAGTTTTTTGGCCCATTTAACGATCTAGCAGTTTTTCGGCCCATTTAACGATCTAGTAGTTTTTCGTAAATTCCACGACTTTAACTGTTTTCGTACATTTACACAAAAGTGTTAATTACTACGTATTTTCTGATTTTGCCATCTTTACGATTTTATCCCAATACTTATGGTTTACTATCTAACTCGAGAGATAAGTGTGAAGTTACACACCTGGTTACTGTGAGAACTAGACTTTCTCGCTCGGCGATACTTAAACATTTATCATGCTTGATTAGCACACTAATATTTAATAAAAACTACACTATTGATAAACGATCTAAATCTTTTACCCTCAAATCTCGATTGATAACTATATGTCGGTTCTCCCCATTTGATGGTTCAAAACCTGATGAAAAACCACGAACAAACAATGGTTCGGGAGTACGAACGACTTCGAATAATTGATTCTCCTCGAATGTGGGTCCACAACTTGGTGGAAAATCTCGGATTCCCAAAACGACCCTTCGCTTAAACTTAGGGGGAATAGCGGAACCACCCCTCTTCCGAACAATATTCACCACCCTTTTCGTCCCTATCTTGATTGTCTTTATAGACAAAAGATCATTAGTCCGACCTAATAATATATCGAAATTATGGCGCAAATATCCTTGTTCCATAATATATAAATCGAGCGATAACGTCCCCTAAATTGAAATCGATTAATAATCCATCAATATCAATATGACGAGTAATATGATAATCCTTGAATAAACTCCTTACCTTAACTCTTAAGATTGATTCCTACGATTCACGATACTCACGAACACTTGAGTTTCGGCGCTCCAAAATCACACTATTGTCCACGGTTGAAAAAGAAATGATTGAGAAGAATACTTATGTATAATGGAAGATTCGGCTATGAATAAACAAAGAAAAGGAAAATGGTTCGGCAATGGAGCAATCTAGCATTCGGCCATGAGAGGAAAATAATAAAGAAAATTTAGTTGAGAAGAAAATAAAAGGATGAAAGAAGGAGATGATGATGATGATTTGATTTTCAAGAGAGAAAAGAGAAAGAAAAGAGTTGAGTTTAGGAGCAATATGCATTCGGCAATAGGGAAGGAGAAGGAAAAAGAATGGCCTTTTTGTGTTGGTAGTTTCGGCGCTAGGAGAGAAATACAAGATGAAACACTTGAGGGTTTTGCAAAAATGACCAAATGGTCAAAAAGGATGACCAAAAGAAACAAAGCAAAGATTGCTTTCCTCCTAACACAAGCATATTCGGCCAAGAGGAAAAGATGAGAGAAAAAAAAATGTTCTTGGGAGAGTAAAATGACCAAAATGAAAATTCTCTCAAGCTACCAACTTTTCCCAAAACTTACCACCAAAATTTGGCTCCCTCTATAGCCACAAAACCGTCCATGTTCATGGACAATATGGCCATGAAATAGTTTCCAAAACATCCACCTTGATACATGCCTTGTAATCCTCCACTTTCCCAAAGTTTAAGAAATCCTATCCCCACAATCAAGCAATTCTATGCCTTAATTCATGCTTACCATAACCTTAAGTCTCCTTACCATAAAAATTTAGTCCATCTTATCCATAAGTATTGCTTGACCGACACTTGCCATAGAAGTGCAAAAATAAAAGTCATCTAATTGCTATCCAAGGGATTCGAACCTCTCCCCTCATGCAATTACTCATGTGCCAACACCACCTTGCCAATTACTTATCTTATGCTAATTTTAGACACTTAAATTAACTTAAGTATCAGGGTCACTTGATCCACTTCTATAAATTCTCAATACTAAAAATTGTTCTATACCCTTATATGTCTATGCCCTTTTCAAGGCTATAATAAACACGTAAAAGAAGAAAAGAAAATTTTTATTCATAAGCTAAACACCAAAACATGCAATATATCGATACTCGGATTTTTAGGGTGTTACAACTCTACCCTCCTTAAAGAAAATTTCGTCCTTGAAATTTACCTGGTTAAAAGAGGTGAGGGTATTGTTGTCGAATTGCATCCTCAAGCTCCCACGTAGCTTCCTCCGCTCCGTGATTATGCCACAGAACCTTAACCAATGGCACAGTCTTCTTTCTTAACACCTTAACATCCCGATCTAAAATTTCCACTGGTTCTTCCTCGAAAGACAAGTCTGGCCTTAATTCCACTTCTTCTACCAGTACTCTGTATGATGGATTCGATCTATAGCTCCTCAGCATTGAAACATGAAAAACATTATGAATTTGACTCAACTCCGAAGGTAATTCAATCTGATAGGCCACTGGACCAACACGCTTTATCACACAATATGGTCCAATGAACCTAGGGCTCAACTTGCCTTCTTTCCAAATCTGAAAATATTCTTCCAAGGTGAGACTTTCAGAAAGACCTACTCCCCTACAGCAAACTCGATATCCTTACGCTTCAGATCTGCATACGACTTCTGTCTATCCGAAGCTTCCTTTAACCGTGCTCGAATAACTTTTATCTTTTCTTCCGTCTCAGATATCAACTCAGGACCCAACATCCGCGCTCGTTAATTCAATTCAACCAACAAGTAGAGTCGACACCTACGACCATACAATGCCTCGTAGGGTGCCATCTGAATGCTAGACTGATAGCTATTATTATACGCAAATTCTGCCAATGGTAGAAAATCCTCCCAACTACCTCTGAAGTCAATTACACATCCCCTTAACATGTCTTCCAATAACTGAATTACTCTTTCCGTCTGACCATCTGACTGAGGATGAAAACCCGTACTAAAGTTTAACTTTATTCCTAAAGCTTCATGCAGAGCTTTCCAAAATCGTGATGTAAACCTAGGATCCCTATCTGATATAATAGACACCGGTACCCCATGCAACCTCACGATTTCAGATACATATAGCTTAGCCAATTTCTGTAATGATATTTGTACGAACTGGAAGAAAATGAGCAGTCTTCGTCAATCGATCAACTACTACCCATACAGAATTTTTCTTAGTAGGTGTTAAAGGCAACCCACTAACAAAATCTATCGTTATCCGCTACCATTTCCAAAGAGGAATCTTTACCAGTTGTAATAAACCTAACGGCAATTGATGCTCCGCCTTCACTTGTTGACAAGTCAAACATTTTCCCACAAAGTCAGAAATCTCACGCTTCAACCCTGGCCACCAATACTGTTCACGGAGATCCCGATACATCTTATTTCCTCCGGGATGCATAGCATAAAGGCTACTATGCGCCTCCCGCAGAATCATTTGCCTCAAATCTGAGTCCTTAGGCATACAAACTCTTCCACGACAACACAGCACTCCATTCGTGTTTATACCAAAATCATTTATTTCACCACTCTCAACCTGCTGAATTAAGGGTCCCAACTTTTTATCTGATATCTGCTTTTCCTTGATTTGTTCTAACCACAGAGGCTTCACCTGAAGTCCTGCTAACAGACTACCATCCTCATACAAACTAAAATGAGCAAACATTGCTCTCAATTTAGATACCACCTTACGACTTAACGCGTCAGCTACCACATTAGCCTTCCCAGGATGATACTCGATTGAGAAATCATAATCCTTTAACAGTTCTACCCATCTTTTTTGTCTCAAGTTTAACTCCTTATGAGTAAGAAGATACTTAAGACTCTTGTGATCCGTATAGATGATAGACTTCTCACTGTAGAGATAGTGCCTCCAAATCTTTAAAGCAAACACTACCGCAGCTAACTCCAAGTCATGAGTAGGGTAGTTTACTTCGTGCGGTCTCAACTGACGAGAAGCATAAGCCACCACCTTTCCATTTTGCATCAGTACACAACCTAAACCCGTATGAGACGCATCAAAATAAATAATAAATTCTTTTTCAGCCTCAGGCTGAATCAAAACTGGTACTTCTGTCAGAATCTTCTTCAATTTCTCGAAACTCTCTTGTTGTTTTTCAGTCCATACATACGGTACTCCCTTTCGCAACAGCTTAGTTAGGGGTGCAGCAATCAGCAAAAACCCCTCAACAAAGCATCTATAATAACCAGCCAAACCCAAGAAACTCCAAATCTCAGCTACTGACTTTGGTGGTTCCAATCTAGTACAGCCTCAATCTTTCGAGGATCCACCCTTATTCCTTCAGCTTATACCATATGACCCAAGAAAGTCACTTCCCTTAACCAGAATTCACATTTACTAAATTTGGCATAAAGTTGCTTATCACGAAGTAACTGCAATACTATACGCAAATGCAAGTCATGCTCCTCTTTATTCCTTGAATATACCAAAATGTCATCTATGAACACTACCACAAATCGGTCTAAATATGGTTGAAAGACCCGGTTCATCATGTCCATAAATGTAGCTGGTGCATTGGTCAACCCAAACGGCATCACCAAAAACTCATAATGTCCATAACGAGTTCAGAATGTCGTCTTATGTATATCTGCGTCTTTGACCTTAAGTTGGTGATAACCCGATCTTAAATCAAATTTGGAGAAAAGTGAAGCTCCTTTCAATTGATCAAATAGGTCATCAATTCTCGGCAAAGGATACCTGTTCTTGATCGTCAATTTATTCAATTGCCTATAATCAATGCACATACGCATCGACCCATCCTTCTTCTTAACGAACAAAACTGGTGCTCCCCATGAAGACACACTCGGTCGAATAAAACCCCGATCCAAAAATTCTTGAATTTGAGCTTTAAGCTCTGCCAACTCCTTTGGTGCCATTCTATAAGGAGCAATAGACACTGGAGCCATTCCGGGAAAAAGCTCAATACCAAATTCTACTTCTCGATCTGGAGGTAGACCAGGAAGTTCTTCGGGAAATACATCTGGAAATTCCTTCACCATTCTCACATCTTCCACTGATAACTCTTTAGCATCTAAAGCACTAATAAAAGCTAGGAATGCTCCATACCCTTTCCGCACCAACTTTACTGCCATTAACGTAGATACCACATTTGCCAAGTAATGCCTTCGTTCGCCTATCATTACTACTTCCTTATCATCCGAAGTTCTTATTGACATCCGCTTTTCAGCACAATCCAAATGCGCCCGATGCTTAACCAACCAATCCATGCCCAGAATGAGATCGAACTCGCTGAAAGGCAATTCCATCAAATTCGCCAAAAATATTTCTCCTTGAATTTCTAAGGGCACGTCTCTAAACAGTTTATTTACAATTATTGACTATCCTAAAGGACTAATTACCATCATTTCACTATCGAAAATTTTAGATTCTAGATTCAAGTTTCCAGATATGGCACTAGCAACATACGAGTGGGTAGAACCAATATCTATCAAAGTAGTAATAGGTACATTAAAGATGAGGAACGTACCAATTATCACATCAGGTGTATTGCCATCCTCGCGACGTCTAACTGTATATACTAATCCTGGCTGTCTTGTATCCGTGTTACCTCTAGAACCATTGCCTCGACCCGCTGCATCTTGACCACGTCCAGCCCTATTACCACCACGACCTGGTCCACGGCCTCTCGGTGGCTACTGAATTCCTCTTGTCGGCTATGCATCAGTATTACGAACTTCCTGAGTCGTATCCATTCATCGAGGGCAATTCCTATATTGATGATCCATTGAACCACATTTATAACAAGCACCCGTTTTCCTCCAGCACTCTCCGGAATGCTGTTTCTCACATTTAGCACAGTCTCGACTCTGATTAATAGCTACAAGTGCTCTACCTTGAGCTGGCTCATCATTTTAAGGCCTCTTTAGAAACCTTTTTGAAGAATCTGAATACTTTATATCCTTCTTACCTCTAACTCTTTCCCGATTCTGATGTTCTGAGCTCTTAGCCTCTTCGGCTATCTTGGCTTTCTCCACAAGCATGGCAAAAGTTCTAACTTGTTGCGGGGCTATCAGAACTCGTAACTCATCATTCAACCCATTCTAAAAGCGTACACAACGCTCATGATATAATATCGTAGTGACTCAAGTGTAAAAACTCAGCCTCATATGCTGCTACCATCTTATTTCCTTAAATCAGATTCAAAAATTCCTTCCTTCAGGCATCCACATAGCTTGTTCCTACATATTTCCCCTGAAAGGCAGCTTTGAAGAATTCCCACGTAATTAATGCAGCTTCAGTGCCTTCTCGGACAGTAAGCCACCATTGATATGCTTCGTCCCTTAACAAGGACACCGCTCCTTTTAGTTTCTGTTCTACAGTGCACTCAAGGTCGTCCATAATTTGATCCACCGCCTCCAGCCAATATTCAGCAACATTTGGAGCTACACCTGAGACACCTCTGAAAACCTCAGCACTACTTGATTTCAATTGCTCCGATATCGACCCATGAGCTGTTGGCCCAGCTCTAGTTCCAGCGACCCTTTCAAGGACTTGCAACATTACTCGTGTCAAAGAATTATTTTCTTCCATATGATCATGTGATCCCGTCTCACTCTCGAGTGACGCAGGTGTATCCATTTTCGGCATATGACCCGGTGCTTCAGTTGCACCCCTAACACCTCATCCTCTACCACGGCCACGTCTACCGCGTCCACGACCACGTCCTCTAGTGCTCATAATGACTAATTCGATTTAATCTGGTTATGAGTTTTATGAATCAGAATACTATTTCAGTGTTTATTAACGATATTTTATGATATATAAGAGATAGAGTTGTTTTCGCAATCACATCCTATAGTCTCAATCTCTACTGTTTTCAATACCTAAAACTAGAAGTTCTAGAGTGTTCCTATGATCATATCACAATAATAAACAATCAATAAGAAAATACTTACTTGACTTGGTGCCGGATGCTCATGGTGCCATACTAACTTTAAAACATAATTAAAATAATTTCATACGGAAGTTATTTGTTGAACCCAACCACAATCGAGTTTTGAAATTGGCTCTGATACCATTAAATGTAACACCCCAAACCAAGTCTATGCGTTAAGACGAGATTTGGTTTGCCACACAGATCGAACATCCATTTAATTCTCTAATGATTTAGATAAAACAGTTCTACAAAACCTTTTGAAAGTGAAGTTTAGTAAAAATTAAGAAAAATGATTTAATTAAGAAATACTAGTTTGAAATCTTATCATTTAGTATTTAATTAATAAAAAACCTTAAAGTAGTTTTTAATGAGTTCAAAAGAATTTGAAATCAAGAATAGTTAAAGTATCTCAAACGTTTTTAAAACAAATTTTTAAGAAAACCTTATAGAATTAACATAAGCCCATATTAAGTGTCTTAAGACAAAATTAAATCCATCCACACTTAAAAATCCAGAAAAATATTAATAAGGCCTTACTACATCATACCCAAAATAGTAATTAAATGAAATCATTTAATAAAATTTCATAGTTTATAAAACCCATATCCGCAGTATGGCCTCCATGAAGTCATCCTCGGCCCAAGCCTCCATCAATTGCCATTACCTGAGATGGATAATTAAACAAAGTGAGTTACTCAGAACTCAGTGTGTAACTCACTTACCGCATTCATTGGGCCAGATCATCAAGACATTATTTTGGGCTTGAGCCCATTTACGAATTTAACAATATAATAAATGAAATGCATGTAAAATGAAATTTCCCAACCAAACCTAATTTCCATCCGCTACAAACCTCCCGTACCAACCAACACACCTGTGGGGATCAAGTCAACCCACCCCGCCAACACACCAATCGTAGGCATAAAGCCATTTAAAATAATATTGTGGTGCACCACCGAACTAGATTGTGACAAAGTCACCGAACTAGAGGCGTTAAGCCATTAAAAATTTTGTGGCAGAGCCACCGAACTAGATTTTTGGCAATAGGCCTTTCTTCTCTTCATCAATTATCCCAACCCATGCAATCATGTATGCATAATAAAATATATCCATATGATAATTTAATAGAAAGCCCATAATACATGTGGGTCTATATTTCAAGATTTTATTTTGGCCCACAAGACAAAATAGCATTTAACCCATTTAGCAATCTAGCAAACTTTGGCCCATATATCGATCTAGCAGTTTTTCGGCCCATTTAACGATCTAGCCATTTTTCGGCCCATTTAACGATCTAGTAGTTTTTCGGCCCATTTAACGATTTAGCAGTTTTTCAGCCCATTTAACGATCTAGCAGTTTTTTGTAAATTCCACGACTCTAACTGTTTTCGTACATTTACACAAAAGTGTTAATTACTACGTATTTTCTGATTTTGCCATCTTTACGATTTTATCCCAATACTTACGGTTTAATATTTAACTCGAGAGATAAGTGTGAAGTTACACACCTAGTTACTGTGAGAACTAGACTTTCCCGCTCGGCGATACCTAAACATTTATCATGCTTGATTAGCACACTAATATTTAATAAAAACTACACTATTGATAAATGATCTAAATCTTTACCCTCTAAATCTCGATTGATAACTGTATGCCGGTTCTCCCCATTTAATGGTTCAAAACCCAATGAAAAACCACGAACAAACAATGGTTTGGGAGTACGAACGACTTCGAATAATCGATTCTCCTCGAATGTGGGTCGACAACCCGGTGGAAAATCTCAGATTCCCGAAACAGCCCTTCGCTTAAACTTAGGGGGAATAGCGGAACCACCCCTCTTCCGAACACTATTCACTGCCCTTTTTGTCCCTATCTTGATTGTCTTTATAGACAAAAGATCATTAGTCTGACCTAATAATATATCAAAATTATGACTAACGATTTTAAGGGTGAGATTGGCTTACCGCAAATATCCTTGTTCCACAATATATAAATCGAGCGATAACGTCCCCTAAATCGAAATCGATTAATAATCCATTAATATCAATATGACGAGTAATATGAGAATCCTTGAATAAACTCCTTACCTTAACTCTTAAGATTGATTCCAATGATTCACGATACTCACGAACACTTGAGTTTAGGCCCTCCAAAATCACACTATTGTCCACGGTTGAAAAAGAAATGATTGAGAAGAATACTTATGTATAATGGAAGATTCGGCTATGAATAAACAAAGAAAAGGAAAATGGTTCGACAATGGAGCAATCTAGCATTCGGTCATGAGAGGAAAATAATGAAGAAAATTTAGTTGAGAAGAAAATAAAAGGATGAAAGAAGGAGATGATGATGATGATTCGATTTTCAAGAGAGAAAAGAGAAAGAAAAGAGTTGAGTTTAGGAGCAATATGCATTCGGCAATAGAGAAGGAGAAGGAAAAAGAATGGCCTTTTTGTGTTGGTAGTTTCGGCACTAGGAGAGAAATACAAGATGAAACGCTTGAGGGTTTTGCAAATGACCAAATGGCCAAAATGGATAACCAAAAGAAACAAAGCAAAACATTTGGCCAAGAGGAAAAGATGAGAGAAAAAAATATTTTTGGGAGAGCAAAATGACCAAAATGAAAATTCTCTCAAGCTACTAACTTTTCCCAAAACTTACCACCAAAATTCGGCTCCCCCTATAGCCACATAACTGTCCATGTTCATGGACAATATGGCCATGAAATAGTTTCCAAAACATCCACCTTGATACATGCCTTGTAATCCTCCACTTTCCCAAAGTTTAAGAAATCCTATCCCCACAATCAAGCAATTCTATCCCTTAATTCATGCTTACCATAACCTTAAGTCTCCTTACCATAAAAATTTAGTCCATCTTATCCATAAGTATTGCTTGACCGACACTTGCCATAAAAGTGCAAAAATAAAAGTCATCTAATTGCTATCCAAGGGATTCAAACCTCTCCCCTCATGCAATTACTCATGCGCCAACACCACCTTGCCAATTACTCATCTTATGCTAATTTTAGACACTTAAATTAACTTAAGTATCAGGGTCACTTGATCCACTTCAATAAATTCTCAATACTAAAAATTATTCTATACCCGAATAATTCTATGCCCTTTTCAAGCTATAATAAACACGTAAAAGAAGAAAAGAAAATTTTCATTCATAAGCTAAACACCAAAACATGCAATATATCGATGCTCAGATTTTTAGAGTGTTACAAATGGAACAATGTAGGCAAGGGAAGTTGGCAAAATGGATCCGCAACCTCGGGAAAAGGGTTGGCTCTGAGGGCTGGTAACGAGGGTCCCAATCCCAAACCCATCGGCTGCCGGTGCACTGCTCGAGCTGCTCCCAAAGATCAAAATTTTTGCCTGGAAGCTGGGCCACGACATCTTGCCCACCTACGATAAGATTGCTGGGATTCGAAGCTGGTTTAACAGCTCTTGTCCGAGATGCGGGATGGCTAGGGAAACTCTCCTTCACGCATTGAGGGTCTGCCCAAAAGCGAAAGCCGTGCTGGAGTACGGAGGGTTGAACGACTGGCTGCTAAACGAAGACTTCTCCTACTGTATTGATTGGCTCGAGGAGGCGATGAGACTCTTGGACGGCCAGGCCATGGCTGATTTTATTACCGTTCTATGGAATGTGTGGAACAGTCGTAACAACCGGGTCTTTTGGGGTACGGATGAAGATGCCAGAATTACTTGGGAGAGAGCGTCTAGCTTGAGCCATGACTTTAGAATCTTCAACCTGGTTGGGAGACCGTTGCTGCCAATCGTGGAAGTGGAGAAGGGATGGAAAAAACCCTAGCATGGTGAGATTAAGATCAACTTTGGACGATCATTCCGGATGCAAGCAGAAGCGAGCTACGGCGTCTTTGGCGAGAGACCATGACAGATTCGTTATAGGCGGTCTGATGGGTTCACTGGATAATGCCAAAAGTGCTGAATGGGCCGAGATGAAAGCTTTGGAAGAAAGCATCAAATTTGCTCGGTTGAAGGGCTGGAAAAAGTAGCCTTCGAAACCGACTGTGCAAGCATGGTCAACCATTTTAGAAATAGAAATATTGATTTGACCTTAACAGTTCTTGTATGAGACGCCCTGTTCTCCTTAGCCGATTTTTTTCTATTTTTACTTTCAAGTGGGTGCCAAGGTCTAGTAACAAGGCAGCCGACATTTTATGTAAAGTGGTAAAAAATAATCTTTGTACTAAAAGCTTCAACATTGACTATCCATTGGAGATTCATAGTTGTATTTTGAATGATGCAATAACATGAATGTGACCTTTGGGTCGCTTTTTATATAAAAAAAGTGTCACCTGGTAGCGTCGCTTTGTAGTAGCATGTTGCCCGTAGCTAGCAACAGCGCTTTCTCTCCAAGATTTGGGCAATTCTGCTTCTTGAAAGTTTTATGTATCCGCTTAAAAATTCTTTGATTTTTATGGCGCTTTTCTATGGTTTTAGGGGTGTAATGGTTTTTGAATATTATTCTTCATCGTTTGATCAGTATTATTTTTTCGACTTTGTGATTCATTGTTTTCGTGTGGGATTTATTTCTATTCGGGATTTAATTGCTCTTTTTCTTTCTCTCAAGATCGATTTGACGGATTGACATGCACCGTCCCGCCAACTATTTTCGTCTTGTTCGTGTCTTTTGATCCACGTTATCGGTTGTTGAGCTTTGTCCTACGATTCTTGCCACTGGAAAGGTGTGGAGACTTTTGCTCTTCTGGACCGGTGGCGCTTTCGGTTCTTTTCTTTAACTTTTATTTTCATCTTTTATGTCTTTATTTGTCTTCTTTGTTTTCTTACGCACTTTTATGCATGGTATTCATGGGGAACTTTGGTGACTTTCTTGGTGGGTCCTGTGGCCAAAATATTAATTTCCTATTGTTTTTCTACATAAGTGTGCATGCGCTTATGTCGTTTAAAATTTTCTTTGGGTTCTTTTCGTTTTCTGATTGTGTTTTTTGCTCGCTTCTAGTTTAGTTGTTTTACTATTATTTTCTTTGTTTTTCTTTTTACCCGATTAGGTCTAGAATCTTGTTCGTCCTTGCTTGTTATCGTCTTTCACTGCTTTTGACTCCTTTTTCTAGCAGAAAATTCTTTTTCTCATCGTGTTTCTTTTATAATGATTTTCGTCCTCCTTTAGTTTTTATAGCTTGTTTTCCTCTTGAGTTTTCATATGTTTTTTTCTCGCTTTCTTAGTTTTGCCGTTCTCTTAGTTTTTTAGTTTTCTAGGTCGATTTTTTTTTGTGTTTTCTTGTTTTCGCTCCTCGCTTGGTTGTTTTTCCTTCTTGTTTGGGGGTTTGGGTGTTGGTTTTTTCTTTGTTGGTTGGTCTTTTCGTGTTTTTCTTGCGCTTTTGCCACTGAAGTCGTTTCGACTTCTTTTTGGCATTTTTCTTGTTTTCTCCTCCATACCACATCGTCTGCTTCAATGTATCGAGGGTGTTAGGTGTGAATAGGGTTTTTCTGGTGCATAGGAGTTCATCAGTGGCTGTAGGGTTTGGCCTCGTGTGGGGCACTCATCCCGATGAAGTTTTTGTGTTGGAACCGTCGGGGTTGGGAACTCGACGATTCATGAAGTTGAAGCAACTTATCATGGCTAAAACCCCGATGTTGTGTTTATGAAACAAAGATTAATGCTAACAATGTTTCTAGGGTTAGTTCTCTATGCGAGATGAGTGGTCGTTTGGCGCTTAGCTCGGACGGTAAGAGTGGTGGTTTGGCTCTTATGTGGAAGGAAGGGGCCAAGGTCGCACCCAAAAACTATTCTAACTTTCATATTGATTCGCTCGTTGGCCCTGAGGATGGGACGGAGATTCGGTTTACGGGCTTCTACGGTCATTCGACCATAGCTTGAGAGTCCAAGCTTGGGACATGTTAAGAAGAACAAAACCAGTGTTAGTGAAGGTTGGGTGGTGGGGGACTTCAATGCCATTCTTAATGCCACCGAGAAAGAGGGGGAGGAGAAAGCCTAGGACCTCTATGGATGAGTTTAGAGATTTTCTAGAAGAGATATCACCGATCGATATTAAGATTTAGCTTTGGTTGGTTTACATGGAGCAATAACGAGGAGGGGGATGGGTCTTGTTAAAGAGCGACTTGACAGATTTGTGGTTTCGACACTATTGTTGAAAGTCCGCTTTTGTTGAAACCAAGGTTATTCGTCACCCAAATCCGATCATGATGTCATTATTTTGGATACCATGGGAATAAACCAAGGGAGAACCGCATGGACCCTAAGTTTAGATTTAGATATGATAATTGGCTGGGCCAAGGAACATGATCTAAGGAGATCATAAATACTTGTTTGGTCGAAGAGTGATAGATCTCTTGTTGATAAGTTGGAGCACGTTAGAGAGAAGTCGGGTCCTTGGCAAGTATAAACGGTTCAAAGATATGAAGCGTAAGATTAATGCTTTAGAGAGGAGGATCAGTAATTTGATGGATAGCCCTAATAGTGCGAATACCTCGAGGCTCCTTAAGACGGCGCGCAACAAGTTGGGTCATATATTCGATGTGGAGGAGAAATATTAGGCTCAGAGATCTCGTTTACAGTGGCTTAGAGAAGGTGATCGCAATACGCGTTACTTCCATATCCGAGCTATCGGCCGTAAGAAGAAAAACAATATTGAGAAGATTAAGGATTCTAGGGGGACGTGGCATGAAGACAGTCCTGAAATCAACGAGGTAGTTCGGGACTATTTCAGCGAGCTTTTCAAGCAGTCTACTAACCCAAGGGATGCTATCGACTTACATTTTATTCCCAGCTATGTGACGGAGTGCATGAACAGGAAGGTTAGTAAAGAGTTTTCTGATGAAGAAATCCTTACGGCTTTCAACCAAATTGACCCTAGGAAGGCCCCTGGCATTGATGGGCTTCCTGGGAGTTTCTTCAAAGAGAATTGGCAAACTGTGGGGAAGGATGTCATTGATTGTTGTCATATGTTGTTAAGGGACACTAATAATATTCATAACATTAATGAAACTCTCATTGTATTGATTCCTAAGATTAAAAACCCGTGTGACATGACTAATTTTCGTCCCATTAACCTTTGCAGGGTCATTTACAAAATTGTTTCAAAAGCTCTGGCTAACTGTCTCAAAGAAACCTTGTCGACGTGCATCAGTGAGAATCAAAGTGCCTTTGTGCCTGGCCGGATGATCCATGACAATGTGTTGATCGCCCACGAACTTGTTCACTATCTTCGTAGCGCCAAAAATTGTCTGAATAAAGGATGTGTGATTAAGTTGGACATGAGTAAGGCATACGACCGAGTGGAGTGGGACTTCCTCAAAAAAGTCATGATCAAGCTTGGTTTTTTGATCGAATGGGTCCACAAGATAATGAACTGTGTCCGCAGTGTTAAATATAGAGTCAAATGCAATTCGAGTATTACTGATATTATCGTTCCAGAAAGGGGTCTCCGCCAAGGGGACCCGTTATCCCTCTATCTCTTTCTGTTCTGTATGGAGGCCCTCTCTCGAATGCTTTTGGAGACCCAAAATAATAACTCCATTAAAGGCATTCGGGCTAGTAAGGAAGGGCCAAGGATTAATCACCTTTTCTTCGCTGATGATGCGTTGTTATTTGTTAGGAATAATCGGGACGAGGGGGAAGCATGCTTAAAGATCCTTAACAACTTTGAGAGAATGTCGGGTCAGAGAATTAACGCTGATAAGTCGATGGTTTGCTTTAGTCTGAAAACCCCCACGGCTCAAAGAGATGCTGCGAATGATCTTCTCTGTATGAAGTTGGTGGACAACTTGGACAATTACTTGGGGCTTCCAGTTTCAGGTGGAAAGAAGATATCCCTTGCTTTCAAAAGCATCCTAGAGCGGACAGCCAATAGAATCAACAGCTGGTCCAAACGTTTACTGTCGGGAGTGGGTAAAGAGATTTTCATCAAGTCCGTGATCCAAGCGATCCCTTTCTATGCGTTTTCGATTTTTTTTGCCCCGAATGGTGTGATTGAGGAGATCCACTCTATGATTGGCTGGATTTGATGGGGTGGTGGTGGTGATATTAACAGAGTCTGGAGCAGGGTGGCTTGGGATCGGCTGTGCTTTCCTAAAGGTATGGGGGGCTTGGCTTTAGGGACTTACGCCTGTTTAACATTGCTCTTTTGGGAAGGCAAGTATGGTGCCTCCTCACGTGTAAAGAAATTCTGTGCCACAAAGTTCTCAGTGCCAAATACTTTCCGAACGGGAACATTTTCCATCCTAAAAAGATTGACAAGCCTTCTTTTACCTGGCAAAGTATCTCCAAAGCAGCTAGTATGTTGATCAGGGGCTTTGGTTGGAACGTAGGCCACGGTAAAAGCATCGACATCTGGAAGGATCAGTGGGGATTCGAGGGTCTGACGGGCTCATTTATCCGTGTGAACAAAAGTTTGGTGAAGGAAAAACGCGTCTCTGACCTGTTGACAGACAACGGGGAAGGTTGGAAGGAAGAGAGGATTATGGAGTTATATGAGGAGAACATGAAGGACCAAATTTGTAATATCCCCGTTTCTCATAATGATCATGCAGATCATCAGGTGTGGTCCCATAACCCTTGGGGTTTTTATTCTATGAAAACGGCTTACTCGTGGTTGATCCTGAAATGAGTGGGTTACGGTCCTCATCGCATTTTCTAGAAGTTGATTTGGAAGATGAAGACCCTCCCAAAGATCAAAATTTTCACCTGGAAGCTGGGCCACGACTTCTTGCCCACCTAGGAAAAGATTGCTGGGATTCGAAGCGGGTTTAACAGCTTTTGTCTGAGATACGGGATGGCTAGGGAAACTCTCCTTCACGCATTGAGGGACTGCCCAAAGTGAAAGTCGTGCTGGAGTACGGAGGGTTGAACGACAGGCTGCTAAACGAGGACTTCTCCTACTGTATTGATTGGCTCGAGGAGGCGATGAGACTCTTGGACGGCCAGGCCATGGCTGATTTTATTACCGTTCTATGGAATGTGTGGAACAGTTGTAACAACCGGGTCTTTCAGGGTGCAGATGAAGATGCCAGAATTACTTGAGAGAGAGCTTCTAGCTTGAGCCATGACTTTAGAATCTTCAACCTGGTTGGGAGACCGTTGCTGCCAATCGTGGAAGTGGAGAAGGGGTGGAAAAAACCCGAGCATAGTGAGATTAAGATCAACTTTGACGCATCATTCCAGGACAGCAAGGCAAGCTACGACGTGTTGGCGAGAGACCATGACGGATTCGTTATAGGCGGTCTGATGGGTTCACTGGATAATGCCAAAAGTACTGAATGGGCCGAGATGCAAGCTCTGGGAGAAAGCATCAAATTTGCTCGGTTGAAGGGCTGGGAAAAATAGCCTTCAAAACCGACTGTGCAAGCATGGTCAACCATTTTAGAAATAGAAATATTGATTTGACCTTAACAAGTTCTTGTATGAGACGTCTGTTCTCTTTAGCTGATTTTTTTCTATTTTTTACTTTCAAGTGGGTGCCAAGGTCTAGTAACAAGGCAGCCGACATTTTATGTAAAGTGGCAAAAAATAATCTTTGTACTAAAAGCTTTAATATTGACTATCCGTTGGAGATTCATAGTTGTATTTTGAATGATGCAATAACATGAATGTGACCTTTGGGTCGTTTTTTATCAAAAAAAAAAAAGAATGTTGCCTGGTAGCACATTCATAAAGTTTTCTTAGCTCTTTAGGGGGGAAGTGATATTGAGCGAGCAGGGGTTGTCAAGAGCACTGCCCACGCCCACCGTATGCCTGGATGTTGGTGCCCCTACTATCGGTTAGGTTCCCAGTGGTGCTCCGACGATCCATCCTGGTGGTGCTCCGACGAGCCCTTCCGGTGAACATTCGGTGATGCATCTGGGGATATAAAATTGATGCAATGATTCATCCCAGTCCCTCCCATTTTGGAATAGTCTCGGTCCCTCTCTTTTTGGAATATGATCCTGCCGCACCATGGGCCCTTGGTAGTGCGGTGCCCTCGTACACCACCAGTACTGTAGGCCTTCGATCGTGCTGGAGCATCGGGCACCACCGACACCTTGGTGCTTGGATGTGCAGGAGCCTCGGGCGCTATTGGCAACCAAGGCCCTTGGTCGTGCGGGAGCCTCGAGCACCATCGGCACCTCAGTGTTTGGATGTGCGGGAGCCTCGGGCACCATCGGGAACCTAGGCCCTTGGTCGTGCAGGAGCCTAGGGCACCATCAATACCTTGGTGCTAGGATGTGCCGGAGCCTCGGGCACCATTGACAACCTAGGCCCTTGGTCGTGCTAGAGCCTCGGGCACCATCGGTAAACTAGGCCCTTGGTCATGCGGGAGCCTCGAGCACCATTGGCACCTTGGTTCTCAGATGTGCGAAAGCCTCGGGCACCATCGACAACATAGACCCTTGGTCGTGCGGGAGCCTCGAGTACCACCGGCACCTAGGTGCTTGGATGTGCGGGAGACTCGAACACCATCAGTATACTAGGCCTTTGGTCGTGCAGGAGCCTCAGGCACCATTAGCAAACTAGGCCCTTGGTCTTGCGGAAGCCTCGGGCACCATTGGCACCTTGGCGCTTGGATGTGCGGAGGCCTCGGGCACCATCAACAACCTAGGCCGTTGGTCGTGCGGGAGCCTCGGGCACCATCGGCACCTAGGTGCTTGGATGTGCGGGAGACTTGGACACCATCGGTATACTAGGCCCTTGGTCGTGCGGGAGCCTCGGGCACCATCGGCAAACTAGGCCCTTGGTCTTACGAGAGCCTCAGGCATCATCGGCACCTTGGTGCTTGGATGTGCGGAAACCTCGGGCACCATCGATAACCTAGACCCTTGGTCGTGCAGGAGCCTCGGGCACTATCGGCACCTTGGTGCTTGGATGTGCGGAAGCCTCGGGCACCATCGACAACCTAGGTCCTTGGTCGTGCGAGAGCATCGGGCACCATCGACAAACCAGGCTTTGGTCATGCGGGAGCCTCGGGCACCACCGACACCTTGGTGCTCGGATGTGCAGGTGCCTCGGGTAGTATCAGCACTTTGGTGCTTGGATGTGCGGGAGCCTCGGCCATCATCGGTAAACTGGGCCCTTGGTCGTGCGGGAGCCTCGGGCACCATCGTCACCTTGGTGCTCGGATGTGCGAGAGCCTCGAGCAGCATCGGCACGTTGGTGCCTGTATGTGGGGTAGCCTCGAGCAGCATCGGAACCTTGGTGCCTCGGATGTGCGGGAGCTTCGAGCAGCATCGGCACCTTGGTGCCTCAGATATGCGGGAGCCTCGGGTAGCATCGGTACCTTGATGGCTTGGATGTGCGGAAGCCTTGGGCACCATCGGCACCTTGGTGCTCGAATGTACGGGAGCCTCGGGCAGCATCGGTAACTTGGTTCTCGGATGTGCGGGAGCCTCGGACACCATCGGCAACCTTGGTGCATGGATGTGGGGGGGCCTCGAACACTTGGTGCCTCGGATGTGCGGGCTAAAGAAAAGTGTCCCCGTTTCAGACATATGGATGTCGCCTGGTAGCCATTGGCAACGGCATGAGTATCGACATTTGGAGGGATTGTTGGGGTGTTGAGGGTCTGTCGGGCTCTTCTATTAGGGTGAATAAAAGTTTGGTGCCGGAGAATAGAGTCGCTGAGCTTTTCAATACGGATAGGAGCGGTTGGAATGAGGTCAGGGTTAAAGAGATTTATAGGGAAAGTTTAAAGGACCAGATTTGCAATTTACCTATATCCCATGCAAACCATGCTGACCAAAGGATGTGGTTTCACGACCCGTGCGGTCTTTTCTCCACCAAGTCAGCGTACTCTTGGATGATCCTTAGGCAAATTAGGTTCGGGCCGCATCGCATTTTTTAGAGACTGATTTGGAAGCTCAATACTCTCCCCAAGATTCATTTGTTTTGTTGGAGAGTAAGTCATGAAATTTTGCCTACTTATGACAAAATCGCAAGCATCATGAGTGACTTTGACTGTTCCTGCCCGCGTTGTGGACAAGAAAGGGAGAGCCACATACATGCTTTGAGAGACTGCCCTTTTGCTAAGAGAGTGTTGGAGTACGGGGGTATTGACAATAGGCTCTCGCTAAGAACTTCACGCACTGCATGGATTGGCTGGAGGAAAGGATGCGGCTGCTGGATAGAACGGCCATGGCTGATTTAATCACGGTGTTATGGAATATTTGGAACAGCAGGAATAACAAAGTATTCCAAGGCGTTGAGGATGACGCGAGGGTTATTTGGGAGAGAGCTTCTTGCCTCGGTCACGACTTTTTGATCCATAATATGGTGGAGAAACCTATGTTGCCGGTCCCGGGTAAGGCTGATGCTTGGTTGAAACCTGATGATGGCGTGATAAAGATTAATTTTGATGCTGCAGTCCTTGGTAACGAGGCTTGTTTCGGGTTGATCGCGAGGGATTGTGACGGCTTTGTTTTTGGAGGGCGTATGGGCAAAGTCAGCAGGGTTTTAAATGCCGAATGGGGGGAGTTTAGGGCGCTGGAAGAAAGCGTTAATTTTGCTCGGATGAGGGGGTGGGCGAAGGTGGAGATGGAGACAGATTGTGCTAGCATTGTTAATAGGTATAACAAAAAAGCGGTGGATTTGACTGTTATGGGGCAGTATATGCGTTATCTTTCCAAGCAAATTGACTCTTTTATTTTTTTCAACTTTAAGTGGGTTCCGAGGGTTTGTAACAGGGTAGCGGATAGCTTGTGTAAACTTTCTATTAATAATCCCTGTAATGTTGACTTCGATGTTGATTATCCTTTGGATATTCACAAGTTTATTTTAGATGATGCAATGAAATAAGGTGACCTTGTTGGGGTCTTTTCTATCAAAAAAAAAAGGATGTCACCTGGTAGCACGTTGACGAAGTTTTTTTAGCTCTTTAAGGGGTAGAGATCCATCGGCAACTTGATGCGGGTTCTTGATAAGGATGCCATGGCCAACCTTATGGTTCTTTTATGGAACTGCTGGAACAATAGAAACAACTCCATGTTTAGGGGAAAAGAAGAAACAGCAACGGTCATTTGAGAGAGAGCCAAAGCTTTAAATGATGAGTTCCGGATTTACAACTTGTTCAAGGAGCCTCTGTTATCTTGTAATTTCGAGGAGCAAAAGTGGACAAAACCACCGAAGGGTGTGATCAAAATTAATTTTGACGCTGCTGTAGGGACTAACAGCATGGGGTACGGGGTGATTGTGAGGGATGAGGATGGTTTTGTTTCGAGTAGAGGGGGTGGCTTTAAGGAAATCAAAATGTCGGTGCTTGAGGCCGAGTGTTTGGCGATTGAAAGAAGCATCCAGGTGGCGACTCAGCTGAAGCTTAAGGGAGACGTGTTGTTTGAAACGGACAGTGCGGCTTTGGTCAATATTTGGACTAATAGTCAAACAGATATGACTATAATGGGTACGCGCATTAAGAAATGTTTAGCTGTTGTAAATTGTTTTAATTCTGCCAATCTTATTTGGACTAAAAGGACCTGTAATAATGTTGCCGATTTAATTAGCATTAAGTCTTGTAACGAGAAAAAATCATGGTTTTTCAGTATGGATTCTGTAAGAGTATGCCCAAAGATCAATCATGAGATGGTTGTAATAACATACTTAATTTATCATGTTTATTAATATAAAGCGTTGTCATTATTATTTCAGTTTTTTTTCTGTGTGTATAAATAAACTGTTTTATAATAATGTCCTGAGAATAATATGATTATTCTTAAAAGATCCTTAGTCGAGTATTATTGTTGACTAGGACAACAATAATGCATTAAGACTAACATGCAGTTGATTGATGATAAAGAGTTGTTGATGTGGATTGTCAGAATCAATGCATGAATATGTGTGTTAGAGAATAACATATTGGATTGACCAGTTATGAGTATGTTTATTGGATTATTATGTAATTGTCACAACATTACTCATAGCGATTAATGTGTATATGATCCTCAGACTTGAGATAATTATTATCTCAACATCGTGAGTTGTATATTCTGATATAGTCAAACGTATACCATAATTGGTTGTTCTATAAAGGCTGATGTTGGATATACCACAATCTATGTAGAGGGATATGGTTGATCAATATAGGATAAGTGCCTCCTACATAATGGGAGTAACATCTTAGGCCACTTGATTGAGTGAGACTAGAAATGCATGGCCATGCTCAAATAAGTTGACATGAGATGTCATACTAATTTGTATATCATAGTCTACCCAAGATATCAAGAAACATGGGATGGACTATACAAGTGTGACTATTCCATGACTTGCATTCCAGAGATAAAGGACTTAAGGATTAATGTATGAAAGGTTAATCACAAAAAGTTATGTGGAATCATGACTTCTTGTAACTTAGGTAGCAATGATGCATTGCTAGATGCCACTCATTGTTTCTGACAGTAGAATCGTTCTATTATTACTGCTAACGTTGCGAGAACCTCTGAGTCACGCCTATGGTTTAAAATGAACGGAATAAAATATAATTGGTATTTTTTTGGTTGTCACATGAATTAAATTAATTAAAGAATTAATTTAATTGGGTAATCAAATATTGAACATATTATATGTACAAGGATGTTGTACACATAATGACAACATAATTCTATTAATATATGAATTTGATTCATATATAAATTTAAATAAATATAGTTTATCAAAATCCTTATTATAATTAATGTAATTATAATTTTCTGTTAAAAAAACTTTATTGTATTTATTTAATCTTATGATACATTCAAGAGATACCAATTATAAAAGGGTATTAAAAGGATACCAAATAATGGGCCCAATGAAAAAGATACCTATTATAATTGGCCCAATTAAAAGGATACCCAATATAAAAGGTATTTAAAAGAGACAAAGCTTATGGGAAAACCCTAATAGATTGCTTGTTAGGTCTAGCGAATTCAAGCAAGCAAATAAACCTCAAAATAGTTTTGGAGATTTCTTCCGCTCATAGTCAAACCGGGTGGATCACGTAGAGGCCGACATCGGAAGAGGTTGTGGCTTGATTCGACAGTAGATCAAAACTCTTGTTGCCAAGGTGTCGCTGTCTACTCAGATTGAAGTTTTGGTAATTTTGAAACCTTTATTTCACCCCAATTCATTCCTCACACATGGATCCATGGTTTGGATCGCCGGATCTAATTTTATTCTGCTGCGCCATGGGGTATCGGCGTTCCAACAAAGTGGTATCGAGCCACTTGTATGATACTGAACTCGGTTTAAATACTTGGGTGATACAATTGTATGAGATGCATGTTTTGATCTTATTGTATTTTCGATTGTTTAAATCGTTTAAGCATAACCTGATAAATGTTCCTTTCGATAACTGATTAAATGTTAATCATGGTGTTGTGGCTTATTCAATTTTATGTTATTACTGTTAACAAATCTGTAATGATGCGACGATGGTATTACAATTTCTAGTAAGAGTTAACTGGCTAGTGGAACAAGGGTTGTTCCGATATGAAACCTCAAGGATTAAAATCCTAAAAACACGATTCTGTTGATAAAAGTTATCAAATCGTGAGGATTCATTTGACTGGGATATGCGGTTTGTACCGCGGGCCTTCGGCCCGCTTCCTCCGACCGCCTCAGCCCCCATCTTCTTATTATAGTATGTTTTGTTAATAAAAGACATTTATAAACTTGATGGGCCACAAAAAGGTTGAAAGGATATTTTATAATTCACCTTAGCAAAAAGCATTGAATTATGTATGCTATTTTGTTTACATGCACGGTGTTTGAAAATGCATAGTTATAGCCCAATGACCTATTCAATAAAAGGTTGTATTTTTTAAAATACAGCATGCGTGTCGTGCCTTACTACTATTCTCTTGTATTTCTCTTCTCATCTTATTCCCTCGTATGTAAAACGAGTTTCTGCATATTGTAATCTGGAAGAGTTGCTGTGGGCCAAACGAGAAGGAAGGTGGGACAATGATTGTGAATGATGGCTTGTGAAATGGCTTACACCTTTAGGTTTCCTTTGGTTCTGCCATCAGCTTGGGTTAAACCACCTTAGTTTATGGGCTATAACTATTGCATTTATTTATTGCTTTATTTATTCATGTATGAGATGCTATGGATGTCTAAAGCATGCCTATTATATATATTAAAACTTGAAGATAATAAACCCTATTAATTGATGAGATCGATTAGAAGACTAAATAGGCTAAAGTAGACCATAATTGGTGAGATGCAACAACCTTAATAAATCCCTCAATTAAAATATTAAGTCCGCATGGCCTTCCAATTTTGCCCTCGTTAAGGCCTCGATCAATACTATGTAGGTTCTGCCAAAGCGAAGTACTAGTATTTATCTTGGTTAAACGCGAAGAATAAACAAGCGATATTCGCTGGTTAAAAATTGGTTAATGACTTAACTAGGTTACTCTAATAGGATTAGAAACCTAGAGGCAAGTAAATTGGATAAATCATAAGATGATTAGAACAAGAGTTGTTCACCAAATATTAGGAGTTACATATGATGTAATTAGCAAATGTTGCTTACCTAAATAACCATAATCTTAAGAGTAAAGCCAAAGCTGACTTAAGAGGTGGTGAAATATGGATCCTTAACCTACTAGAAATACTTTTGAGAAAGTTTTTCCGAAATTAATATATGAGGGTTATTAATTTTGAAATAAAATAGTGGGAATATCATTTAATAAAGTCTTTTTAATGATTGATATAATGGTAAATTTACTCACATGCATATTTAATTGTTGTAGATATATTATGGCTGCAAACACTAGCACACTCTCATTGCGATCGGTCCTTGAGAAGGACAAATTGAATGGTTTGAATTTTCTTGATCGGTTCCGTAACTTGAGGATTATCCTTAAACAAGAACAGAAATTATATGCCATTGAACAACCACTTCCTAATGAACCACCCGCTAATGCCTCGAGGAATGATAGAGATGCTTACGAGAAGTATCTCGATGACATGATAGATGTTGGATGTCTTATGATTGCCACTATGAATCCTGAACTTCAAAAGCAACATGAGGACATGGTTGCTTATGATTGAACACCTGAAAGAACTTTATCAGGGGCAAGCACGGCAAGAGAGGTTTGATATCTCTAAGGCCCTATTCCAATGTAAGTTGGTGAAGAAGCCCAAGATGGGACCTCATGTCCTTAAGATGATTGGCTATATTGAAAGCCTATCTAAGCTTGGGTTTCCATTGAGCCAAGAGTTGGCCACTGATGTTATTTTACAATCGTTGCCGGATAACTACAGCCAGTTTGTCCTCAATTTCAATATGAATGAAATTGACAAGTCTCTACCACAATTGCTCAATATGTTACTGAATCACTGAAGGCAACTTGAAAAAGGTTGGACCCAAGTCCATACTTGATGGTCCGTAATAACAAGGGCAAGGAAAGGCCAAAGTTCAAACAAAGCCTAAGGGCAAAGGTAAGCCCAAATTTGGAAAAGGAAAGGCTACACCGAAACCTAAAGGTGGGGTGTCTAAGGAAGGAAACTGTTTTCATTGTGGTGTGATCGGACATTGGAAACGAAGGCCTTCTGTCTATCTTGAAGAAGTCAAGAAGGCTAAAGCAAGCGAGAATGTCCGCTTGTATTTATGTTATTGATATTAATTTATCAACTACTACTTCTTGGGTATTAGATAATCTGGTTGTGGTTCTCATATTTGTACTTCATACAGGACTACAAAGGAGTAGGACTTTGGCTAGAGGAGATGTGGACCTACGAGTTGGAAATGGAGTAAAAGTTGCTGCATTAGCTGTGGGAACATATACTTTATCTTTGCTTAGTGGACTTGATTTATGTTTAGAGGATTGTTATTTTGTGCCCAGTTTGACTAAAAACATTATTTCAATTTATTGTTTAGACAAAATTGGTTTTGAGATAATTACTAAGAATAATTGTTGTTCATTTTATCTCAATAATGTTTTCTATGGTTCGGCACAATTAATTAATGGCCTCTATATTTTAGATCAAACGAATCCCATTTACAGCATAAATACTAAAAGATCTAAAATAAATGACTCAAATCAAACTTATCTTTGGCATTGTCATTTGGGCCACATAAGTGAGAAACACTTATCCAAACTCCATAAAGATGGTCTCTTGAATTCATTTGTTTTTGAACAATTTGAAGTACGTGAATCTTGCTTATTGGGAAAAATGACTAAATCTCCTTTTCTTCGGTAAAAGTGAACGAGCTAGTGATTTCTCGGACCTAATACATTCGATGTATGTGGACCAATAAATACACAAGCCGCAGGTGGATTTCACTACTTCATTATTTTCACTGATGATTTCAGTAGATATGGGTATGTTTATCTCATGCGCCATAAGTCTGAGTCCCTTGAAAGGTTCAAGGAATTCAAAAATGAAGTACAAAATCAACTAGGCAAAACTATTAAGTCACTTCGATCTAATCGAGGTGGAGAGTACTTGAGCCTAGAGTTTGATGATCTTTTGAAAGAATGTGGGATTGTCTCACAACTTACTCCTCCTAGTACTCCTCAATGGAATGGAGTATCTGAGAGAAGAAATCGAACTTTGTTAGACATGGTTCGATCCATGATGAGTCATGTTGATCTACCGACTTCCTTTTGGGGACATGCACTTGAGACAGCTGCTTTCACACTAAATCGAGTTCCATCTAAATCGGTTCAAAAGACGCCATATGAGATGTGGACCGAAAACGTCCCTAGTATGTCTTTTATGAAAATTTGAAATTTGTGAAAGCTTATGTTAAACGTCGACGTCTACAAAGCTTGAACCCAAATCTGAAAGTGTA
Organism: Gossypium bickii; assembly: GCA_025503065.1. Lineage (NCBI taxonomy): Eukaryota > Viridiplantae > Streptophyta > Magnoliopsida > Malvales > Malvaceae > Gossypium > Gossypium bickii. Next base: position 139,518,826 of record CP106711.1, read on the forward strand.
TTTTTGTGGGATATCCAAAAGAAACCAAAGGATATTATTTCTTTAATCCCACGAGAACAAAACGCTTGTTGCTCTGATCGGTGTCTTCCTAGAGAAAAATTTACTTCTAGAAAAGGAAGTGGGAGAAAGATTGAACTTGAAGAAATTCGAGAATCACAAGATACCATCAACCAGATTTGAATACAACAAAGAAATTCCACAAGAAATTGAGGAACAAACAAGCTGTTGTAGAAACACAACCACCGCGCAGATCTTTAAGAGAACGCCGCAGTGCACACGAGAGATATGGATTTCTCATTACAACGCATGGTGACGTTCTTCTTATAGATCAAGATGAGCCTAGGATTTATCAAGAAGCGGTGTGAGCCCAGACTTCGAGAAATGGCTTGAGGCCATGAGATCTCGAGATGGATTCCATGTATGAAAACCAAGTATGGACTTTGATTGATCCACCCGAAGGGGTTAAACCTATAGGGTGCAAATGGGTTTTCAAAAAGAAAATCGATATGGATGGTAATGTACAAACATACAAAGGCGATTAGTCGCTAAAGGTTTTCGCCAAATTCATGGTGTTGACTATGATGAAACCTTTTCTCCTCAGTAGCTATGTTTAAATCCATCAGATCTTGCTCGCCATACATTGCATTTCATGATTATGAAATCGCGGATGGACGTCAAAACAACTTTCCTTAATGGGAAACTTGAAGAGGATGTGTATATGACACAACCTGAAGGTTTTGTAAATCCAAAGGATGCTAGGAAGATATGTAAGCTACAAAGATCCATTTATGGATTAAAGCAAGCTTCTCGAAGTTGGAATCTTCGTTTTAACGATGCAATCAAAGAGTTTGGCTTTGTCAAAAATGAAGATGAACCATGTGTTTACAAGAAAGTTAGTGGGAGCACTATCACATTCTTGGTACTATATGTAGATGACATACTTATAATGGGAAATGACATACCTACCTTGCAGTCTATTAAGACTTGGTTAAGAAGTTGTTTTTCTATGAAGGACTTGGGTGAAGCCACTTACATCTTAGGAGTCAAGATCTATAGAGATAGATTAAGACGACTACTAGGTCTAAGCCAAAGCACATACATAGATAAAGTACTGAAAAGATTCAGTATGGAAGAATCTAAAAGAGGATTTCTACCTATGAGACATGGTATTTCACTCTCGAAGGAAATGTGTCCTTCAACTCCACAAGAGAGAGAACGTATGAGTAAAATTCCATATGCTTTCGCTATTGGATCTATCATGTATGCTATGTTATGTACCCGTCCAGATGTATCGTATGCCTTAAGTATGACGAGCAGGTATCAAGTGGATCCCGGTGAAGGTCACTGGACCACAGTCAAAAGTATCCTTATGTACTTAAGAAGAACTAAGGATATGTTCCTATTATATGGAGGTGAGGAAGAGTTAAGTGTAAAAGGTTACACTGATGCCAGCTTCCAAACCGACAAGGATGATTCTCGATCGCAATCAGGTTTTGTGTTTTGCCCTAATGGTGGTGCTGTGAGCTGGAAGAGTTCAAAGCAAAGTACAGTAGCTGATTCTACAACAGAGGCTGAGTATATTGCAACCGGTGGAGAGGCAAAGAAAGGAAGCGGTTTGGATCAAGAAGTTCATTCTCGGACTAGGGTTATGCCTAGCATATCAGATGCTATAGAGCTCCGATGTGATAACAATGGAGCTATTGCACAAGCTAAGGAACCCAGATCTCACCAGCGATCCAAGCATATACTTAGACGTTACCATCTTATTCGAGAGATTATCGATCGAGGGGATGTAGAGATATGCAGAGTACCTTCGGATGATAACATTGTTGATCCTCGACCAAAGCCTCCGACACGCCAGTGAAGCATGATCGTCACACTAAGTCACTTGGTATTAGATATATAAGTGATTGGTCTTAGTGCTAGTGGGAGATTGTAAGAGTATGCCCAAAGATCAATCATGAGATGGTTGTAATAACATACTTAATTTACCATGTTTATTAATATAAAGCGTTGTCATTATTATTTCAGTTTTTTTTCTGTGTGTATAAATAAACTGTTTTATAATAATGTCCTGAGAATAATATGATTATTCTTAAAAGATCCTTAGTCGAGTATTATTGTTGACTAGGACAACAATAATGCATTAAGACTAACATGCAGTTGATTGATAATAAAGAGTTGTCATTGATGTAGATTGTCAGAATCAATGCATGAATATGTGTGTTAGAGAATAACATATTGGACTGACCCGTTATGAGTATGTTTATTGGATTATTATGTAATTGTCACAACATTACTCATAGTGATTAATGTGTATATGATCCTCAGACTTGAGATAATTATTATCTCAACATCATGAGTTGTATATTTTGATACAGTCAAACGTATACCATAATTGGTTGTTCTATAAAGGCTGATGTTGGATATACCACAATCTATGTAGAGGGATATGGTTGATCAATATAGGATAAGTCCCTCCTACATAATGGGAGTAACATCTTAGGCCACTTGATTGAGTGAGACTAGAAATGCATGGCCATGCTCAAATAAGTTGACATGAGATGTCGTACTAATTTGTATATCATAGTCTACTCAAGATATCAGGAAACATGGGATGGACTATACAAGTGTGACTATTCCATGACTTGTGTCCATTCCAGAGATAAAGGACTTAAGGATTAATGTATGAAAGGTTAATCACAAAAAGTTATGTGGAATCATGACTTCTTGTAACTTAGGTAGCAATGATGCATTGCTAGATGCCACTCATTGTTTCTAACAGTAGAATCGTTCTATTATTACTGCTAACGTTGCAGGAACCTACAGGGTCACACCCTATGGTTTAAATGAACGGAATAAAATATAATTGGTATTTTTTTTGGTTGTCACATGAATTAAATTAATTAAAGAATTAATTTAATTGGGCAATCAAATATTGAACATATTATATGTACAAGGATGTTGTACACATAATGACAACATAATTCTATTAATATATGAATTTGATTCATATATAAATTTAAATAAATATAGTTTACCGAAATCCTTATTATAATTAATATAATTATAATTTTCGGTTAAAAACTTTATTGTATTTATTTAATCTTATGATACATTCAAGAGATACCAATAATAAAAGGGTATTAAAAGGATACCAAATAATGGGCCCAATGAAAAAGATACCCATTATAATTGGCCCAATTAAAAGGATACCCAATATAAAAGGTATTTAAAAGAGACAAAGCTTATGGGAAAACCCTAATAGATTGCTTGTTAGGTCTAGCAGTCATCAAGCAAATAAACCTCCAAAATAGTTTGGAGATTTCTTCCGTTCATAATCAAACCGGGTGGATCACGTAGAGGCCGACATCGGAAAAGGTTGTGGCTTGATTCGACAGTAGATCAAAACTCTTGTTGCCAAGGTGTCGCTGTCTACTCAGATTGAAGTTTTGGTAATTTCGAAACCTTTATTTCACCCCGATTCGTTCCTCACACATGGATCCATGGTTTGGATCGCCGGATCTAATTTTATTCTGCTGCATCATGGGGTATCGGCGTTCCAATAGATTACCCTATGGAAATCCATAAAGCTATAATTTTTGATGTTTCGTAATATATTTGTTTAGACCCTTGTGGTCTTTTTTTTTTGCTCAAAAAAAAAAAGAATGTCGCCTGGTAGCGCAATTCTCTCCAAGATTTGGGCGATTTTTTTCTTGTTTTTTCTCGTGTGTCTGCCTAAAATAATTGTTTGATTTTATGGCAGTTGTGCGGTGGTTTTGGGGGTTTTATTTTGTTTGTTTTTGTTTCTTTTCTCAATCTGTTTATGGTGATTGATTTTGGTTTTTGCGTTTTAGTTTTTAACCTTTCTGGCGCTCTTTCGGTGGCTTTTGTTGTTTTCTATTTTCCTATTTCTCGTGATTCTATCCTGCTGAAGTGCTGATTTGAAAGCTTGGTAGACACTATCACGTCATTTGCCTTCCTGTTGTTTGATGCGATTTCATTTCTGGGTTTCTTGGTATTATCTTTTCATTTTGTTTTTTAGTTTTTCTTTTGTTTTTTCTTTTTTGATTTTTCTGTCTTCTGTGTTTTTTTTTCGTTAGGCGTCCTCTGCATGGTTTCTTTGTGTATTTCGAGGACTCGGTGGGACCTACGACGGCTTTTTCTATAATCTGGGTGGTTGTTTACGTGTTTTTGCATGGTTTTCTTTATTGTTGAAGGTTGTAGTGGGACCCACGATGACCTGGGACGTTGGTGATCTCGCTTTTTACGTTTCTTGCATGTTTTTTTTAGGGTTTTTTGGCTTTTATGTTTTACTTTCCATGTACGTTCTGGTGGCTCCTGTGATCAGTTTTTCGTTGATTTAAGCCCCGCGTTTTTTTGTGGTTGCTTTTTTTTGCCTTTATTTTCTTGATTTTGTCCTGTTGGGTCGTGTACTCTTATTTTTGGGGGTGATTGGTGCGCTTTTCGCCCTGCTTGCTTTTTTATTTTTGTTTTGTCTTTCTTGTTCGAGTCTGTCCTGTTCTGTTTTAAAGTTTCTTGTTTGTCTTTGCATTTTGTTTCGCCTGGGTTCTTGGTTTAGATTGCTTTATGTTTGTTTTCTTCTTTTCCCCTATTTCTGTGGAAGGGTGTTTTCTCACTTGTTCTTTGTTTTTGTTTTTCAGCTAGGTTTTGGTCAGTCCTTATCAGGGATTCAAATAGTGGCCCGTTATCGGAATAGTGGCCGTTATATAGCGGTAGCAGCGCGGTCTGAAACCGCTATTGCTGAAAATAGCGGTGTGAAGCGGAGTCACACCAATAGCGGCGGATAGCGGCCGCAATTTAACGGGTAACGGCCGGTTGCGGTAATAACGGGCCGCTATTCCCGTTATTTCCCGTTATAGTTAAAAAAAATTTCATCTATTAAATATCAACAGAAACACAAAAGAAACAGTGTCAAACATAATAAAACAAAAGCCAAAAGGGAATATATTCCCCTATGGCCCTGCCCCTACCTGCAAAATCAGAGTTTTCAATCAAAAAAAAGTAAAAAGAAGTTGAACTTGAATCTGAAAAGCAAATAACACTGATTCAGAGCGATAGAAATTAAAGTGCTTGGTTTCTTATTCAAATCAAATATTTTTGTAATTCGGCAAAAACTGAACAACACAGGAGCAGCAAATAAAAGCACCAAGGAAGGAGGCGAGGACTTGAATCATCCAGAGATTGATAATTTTCAAGTAAGTTACCTGAAATTTTGGCTTGGTTCTTGCTTGCATGTCTTCAATCTGCAGTGCATGTGTTCTTTAGAGACTTAATAGGGATGCCAATGAACCGATGAAGGGAGAAGGCAGCCAGCAGCAACATATTCCAAGAGGCAAGAATTTCAGAGGAGAGGATGTCACGACTCACGAATCATGATAGAGTTTCTAAAAGACTAAAACTCATCAGTTTTTCTTCCAAATTTTATGTGTTTACTGTTTACTGTTTTAGGGATTTAAACTTTGAAGAAAATAAGAGTGAAGAAGAAGAAGTTGAACAGACGAGAGACAACAGAGACGTTTTAGAATAGAGGCTTGAAAAATTTTTTGTGGGTTTAAGGGCTATAAATGTTGTCTGCCGTTCTTTAATGTTTTTTTAATTAAAATTAGAAAATATTTTATTTATGGTTTTTGGATTTTTGCTCTTCTGTTTAAATTATTTTCCTCTTTATTTTAGTTTTTGCTCTATAATTAAATTTGCTTGGGCCAAGTTTTATTATAACTGGACTGGACTCCTTCATCTTTTAATTTTTTTCCCCTTTAGTTTTTAATTTTGTGTATTATTGATTTGTTAAAATAAAGCCCAATTTCTAGTTTTAAAAAAATAATGCTTCACTTACTTATTCAAAAGACTTGAAATAAATATTTTTGAAATAAAACATGAACATGATAATAATAATAACGGATCATTATAAGCATATTACTGAAATATTTTAGGCAAAACTATTCTCACTTGTTCTAACTTCTGAGTTTGAATAAAATTTTTTAAAAAAAAGTTAACTTTTGAGAAATAAAAAAAATTCTGAAAAAACGAGATTAGAATTTGATTTTATTTATATATGTATAGAAAAAATTAATTCTGATCTTATTGTATTAAAAAAGTATTAGTTAACTATTAATTTCTAAATTTAAAGTGAAAAAACATTAATTTCAATTTGTTTACTTGTTTCAATATTAAAAACTAATTAGTAATTACTTTGGAACCAAGTACTAATGGGTTATGGTGTATTGCTGTTTTTAAAAAAAAAATTATGGATTATGCAATAAATTTAAATTTTCCATGTTAATGATGTTTACTTTTTTTTTTTCTATTATATTATTGATAATGTAAGTAATGAGTTGTTTATATTTCTAAATATAATTTTATGTTTCTTATATATATAAAAATAAAGCATGCCACCGCGTGAAGAGTTCCCGACTAAAGGATTGGAGGGTGCACCAAGTAATGATATAGGTTGGCACTTTGGAACTCCAGTGCCAAATGCGAGAGGAAATATCGTGTGTAAACTTTGTGGTAAAATTGTGAAAGGAGGAATAACGCGATTTAAGGAGCACATTGCTCATAAAACCGACAATGTTGCACCATGCCCTAATGTTACTGGTATGTGATACTTCATTATTATTTTTAAATGTTATTTTAAATTTATCAATAAAGATTATATAATATTGATAATAATATAAAGTGTGAATTTTTTTATTTTATTAACAGGTGTCATTAGAGAAAGTATGATGAATATACTGAAAGAAAGCAACACAAAGAAAATAGACAAAAAGATGAGAAAAGATGAATTCTTATCTCAAATAAGAGTAGAGGAGGATGAACACGAAGAATTCATTGATGAGGTTTCTGCTATAAGGCAAGCAACTCGAGAAAGTATCCAATCACAACATGAGTGGCATAGAAGGGAAGAATCCAGACGAAGTACTGGTGGTCGTGATAACATTTATGAAGAAGGGCGATCTTCTCATGGATCAGCTAGAGAATATCATAGGGAAAGAACAAGAAAATCCATCCCAAGTGAGTCTGAATTTACCTTAAGGGGAGCTATACCTGAATTGGTTAGAAGCAAAAGTTCAAAGCAACCAAATGTCAATGACTCTTTTTTAAAGAATTTTCGAAGGAAGATAGGTGAAGCGGTTTCTAAATTTTTAATATATGAAAGACTTCCTTTTCAACTAGCAAGCTCTCCATGGTTGTATAACTTAATTCAAGTGTCAACAGAAGTTGGATAAGGTGTAAAGCTCCCAACACCTTATGAGGATTCAGATGTATATTTGGAGTTAGAGTATCAACGAGTACATGATTGGGTAAATGAACTAAAGACTAATTGGAAAGAATTGGGTGCAACTCTAATGTGTGATGGTTGGACCAACAGTTTGAATCAAATGCACATCATTAATTTCCTTCTTTATTGTAGTAAAGGAACCATTTTTTGGAAATCGGTAGATGCCTCAAGTGTTCGTAGTAGAGATGCTGAATTCTGCTACAATTTGTTAGATTCAGTTGTGGAAGAAGTTGGAGAAAATTACATTGTCCAAATAGTGACTGATAATGAGGCAGCAATGAAAGCTGCTGGAAAAAAATTAATGTTGAAAAGAAAACACCTATATTGGACCTCATGTACAGCTCACTGTTTAGATTTATGCCTAGCAAAAGTGTTAGATGAGGCAAAGAAAGTGACTTGTTTTATATACAATCACATTTGGACAGTTGATTTGATGAAGAAGTATACACAAGGGAAACAAATACTTCGACCTGCTCTTACTCAATTTGCAACTCATTTCATTCAACTTGAAGAGATAACAAGACAAAAGCAAGGTCTGAGAGAAATGTTTAATTCAAAGGTTAGTATTTTATAATTAGTTAATATAATTACTTAAATATAGCAACCTTTAATTATTTTATTATTTCCAAATAATTTAAATTATATTATTTTAAAATTTTTCTTATGAATATATAGGAATTTAAAGAATCAAAATGGGGACAGCAAAAGTCAGGGCCTGCTTATGAAGCCAGAAAAATTGTCTTGGGAAAAGATTTTTGGAAAAAGGCTAATGACCTCATAAAAGTTTACGAGCCTCTAGTAAAAGTATTGAGACTTGTGGATAGCAATGAAAAACCAACAATGGGCTTTATTTATGAGGCTGTTGATAGAGCTAAACGAGCAATTCAACAAGATTGTTGATATTTCACTGAGTACGAAAAGATTATTGACAATAGATGGAATTTTATGCATTCCGACTTGCATTCAGCTGGTAAGATAAAATGTTTCATATAATTAAGAAATTTTTTTTATATTTTATTATTTTAAGCTTTAGATTATTATTATTTGATGATATTCTTATAAATTATACTTAGGTTATTTTCTCAATCCTCAATTTCAATTTGGGGTGGAGCATTCTGAGAATGTACTAATAGAAACATTAGAAGGTACACGATCAGTAATTGAAAGATTAGAACCTTCTCTTGATAATCAAGTTAGAATGGTTAATCAGGTTAGATTCAAGTACTATTATTTGTAACTTAGTTACATAATTTGAAATAGAATTTTTGTTTTTTATTTTTTTACTCTATCTTTTATTTATGCAGTTGTTGCTATTTAGAGATAAACATGAGACATTCGGTACTCTACAAGCACAAAGAGCTTGGAAGCAAATGAATCCGGGTAAACAGTTAATTAAAATATTTTATTTAATTTATATTATTTAATTATATTGTACATTTTGAAGTTATTTTGAAATTTAAATAATATTATGCAGCTGAGTGATGGATGATATACGGCACATGTGTTCCCGAATTACAAAAATTAGCAATTAAAGTGCTTAGTCAAACAAGTTCAGCATCAAATTGCGAACGAAATTGGAGCACATTTAGTTATATTCACACCAAGGCAAGAAATAGGTTGAAGTATAAAAAACTTGAGAAACTAGTGTTTACCTATTATAATATGAGGCTTAAGATAAGGCATCAAAAAAGAATGAGCACTGATGATATAAACGCTAGTTTTAATCCTATCAACCTTGATCATATCTTTGAAGATGTTGATCCACTATCAGAATGGCTTCATGAGAAAGAGATTCCATTATTAGATGGTGAAAATGTCGGTGTGTTGCCTGTGGATACCTCTGATGATGAGATGGATGTTAATCAATCTCATCAGTTGAATTTGTCTCATTCAAATTCTAGTTCAACGCTGAGTCAGAGTGACGATTAATCCGATGGTGGTGGTTTAAGTCCAATTGAAGAGGATGATGGATATAGTGGTGATAGAGGTGAAATTAGGTCTTCTAGTCGGTATGGAGGAGAATATGGGGTCGGTACCACTAGTGGACATTTCCGTGATAGATAAGAGTTTGATGGAAATATGTTTCCTGAACCTAGGAGAGATAGAAGTGAACCTAAAGCTCCATCAAAAGGAAAAGGAAAAGGCAAGAAGCATACTTCAGTAGGCTCTTCATCTGGTTGGAGATCAAGTTCTAGTAACCTTGGGTATAGTGATTCATCTACTAGCACGCAAGGTTTTTATCCACCAGAACAACCTTCATATTTTCAACCTTCACATGGTTATCCACAACCATATGGTTATTATCCACCATTTCCTAATTATGGTGTGCCATACCAGCCTCAAATGCATCCTCCACCACCAATGTATCCCCCACCTCCACCTCTTATGTATCCTCCTCCTCAAATATATCCTCCATATCAATTATATGAAAACCAAGATGGAAATGTTACTTTTTTTGGATATATTTTTGGACAAAGGCCAAGAGAATCAAGTCAAGAACGCTCTCAAAGTGAAGGTGAAGGATTTGATCTTCCTCGTCATTCCACTAATTGGTGAAAACTAAATCGCACCACTACCATTATTTGTAAGGTATGTTTTTTTTAAAGAAAACTTTTGTTAATGTTCTTACTTAATTTGGATGATATAAAAACATTTAAAATATATCTTTAGATAAACAAATGGAGTATATTTTATCAAAACATAATTAAAAATCGAAGCATGTTAAATTATATATTAAAGTAGAATGAGAGTTATAATAAGTGGTAGTAAATAGAAATAATTAATGAGAATCTATACAATTATCTATTCATTTTTTTCCTTTTGCAGCATAGAATGTCTATATCTTCACCATCTTCAAAGCTGTCAAGAAATATTATAGACATCTATCAGGTATGAATTTTCAATTATTTTATCTACAAAAACTTTCAAACTTATTAAATATGATAAATGTTTAATATTTACTTTTTTTTTTACTTTGTTCTTAGTTAATATAACATTCTTAAAACATTCGTAAATAAATGTAAGTATATTTAATGATTATAAAAGTTGTGTTCTCGACTTCTCGTATCATATTAATATAAGTTCATAAGTGTTAGAAAACACTCTAAAAATCATTAAAAGTGATTTTTTATAATTATAATTATAATTATTATGTTTTATAATAAGTTGTGCGAATTTTAAAAAATTCACGATCATGATACCGCGATGGATCGCAATAGCGTCCGTTATGTCCGCAACCGCGATAAATGCAATGCGACCGAAAACGTGACCGCGACCGCAATTTAAATCCCTGGTCCTTATGATGGATGACCGGCTGGATAAGAGTAAAGAGAAGGTTGACGAAGACATTACTGTGATGATAGAAAGGTTAAAGTTTTCAGATGAAGAATCATCAAAGGTGATTCGTTCAGTGGATGTTGGTAATCTCCAGGGTTTCGAATAGTGGGCAGTGGGCAAAGTTATGGAGAGGGTTAAGCCGAATAGAGAGGCTATGTACAAGGTGTTTAGATCAATCTGGTTTACCAAAGAAAGGTGAATTTTGTGGCCTTAAAGGAGGATGCGATTATTGTCAAATTTGGCTATGTGGAAGATAGGAATAGGATCCTCAATCTTATGCCTTGGCTGTTTGATAATTGCCTGTTTTCGATGCTCCCTTTTGAAATAGGAAAATCGATTGATTCTTACGAGTTCCATAGGCCACCGTTCTGGATTAGAATCCTTAATATTCCCTTGGAACTCATGGACTGTCGGACTGCTTTAGAGATGGGAAAAGCTATCGGAGATTTGGTGGCCATAGACTGGAAGGACAGGGACGATGGTTGGATGGATTTTATGAGATTAAAGGTCAGGATTAATATCTTTAAACCTCTGAGACGAATCGTGAAACTTGTCGATAGGGATGGGGCTAAAATTATCTGTTTTTTGAAATATGAGAGACTTCCTGAGTTTTGCTTTTATTGTGGAGTTATTGGGCATAAAGTAGAAAGCTGTATGGATATGAGTGGCTCGGTGGAAGCTAATGAAACAAGCCTCCAATATGGAAGCTGGCTGAGGGCCATGGTTACTATTCCGAACCAAAACAAGGGTATTTGGCGTAATGGAATTGAAGTGCTATCGACTAAACCTTTAATGGTTGTCGACAATGAGGAGTGCAGTTTTGGAACAAGAGAGGAAAGTGGCCAAATTGTTCATAAAGGCAGAGAAAAATGAGGGGAGGAGGAAATCATGTCTGCCTCCCCAGCTAAAATAAGGTTTCACAAACATATGCGGGATGGCATGGGTAGGTTTAAGATCTAAAGAAAGAGACCAAAGGGGTCGAATGGAGAGAGCATGGAAGAGAGCCCAGCTAAACTGGCGAAGAGAAGATTGTTGGGTTTTAAATCCCCTAGCAAGGAGGTGGCTGGCGACCAGCCCCGCCAGGAGTCATGAAAATATTAAGTTGGAACTGTCGAGGGTTGGGAAACCCTGCGACAGTTCGCGAGTTAAAGCAACTTATCGTTGCCAATATCCCCGATGTTGTGTTTATTTGTGAAACAAAGATTAATGCTAACAATGTTTCTCGGGTTTGTTCTTTATACAGGATGAGTGGCTGTTTGGCGGTTAGCTCGGACGGTAAGAGTGGTGGTTTGGCTCTTATGTGGAGGGAAGGGGCCAAGGTCGCGGTCCAAAACTATTCTACATTTTATATTGATTCGATTGTTGGTTTGGAGGATGGGACGGAGATGCAGTTTACGGGCTTCTACGGTCATTCTGACCCTAGCTTGAGTATCCAAGCTTGGGACATGCTAAGAAGAACTAAAAACAGTGTCAGAGAGGGTTGGGTGGTGGGGGGACTTCAATGCCATTCTTAACGCCACCGAGAAAGAAGTGGGGAGGAGAAAGTCTAGGACCTCTATGGATGAGTTTAGAGATTTTCTGGAAGAAATGTCTCTGATTGATATTAAGACAAGTTTTGGTTGGTTTACCTAGAGCAATAATAGGGAGGGGGCGGGTCTCGTTAAAGAGAGGCTTAATAGATTTGTTGTTTCGGACACCATTGTCGAAAGCCTGCCTTTTGTTGAAACTAAGGTTATTCGACAGTCCAAATCCGATCATGATGCTATTTTTTTGGATACCATAGGGAATAAACCGAGAGAGAACTGTATGGATCATAAGTTTAGATTTAGATATGATAATTGCTGGGCTAAGGAACATGAGGCTAAGGAGATCATCAATACTGTCTGGTCGAAGGGTGATAGATCTCTTGTGGATAAGTTGGAGGACGTTAGAGCGAAGCTGGGTCCCTAGCAGTATAAAATGTTCAATCACATGAAGCGTAAGATTAGTATCCTTGACAGAAGGATCAGTAACTTGATGGATAGCCCTAATAATGTAGATACCTCGAGGCTCCTTAAAATGGCGCGGAGTAAGTTGGGTCATTTCTTTGATATGGAGGAGAAATATTGGGCTCAGAGATCTCGCTCCCAGTGGCTCCGCGAAGCGGATCGCAATACGCGGTATTTTCATATCCGGGCTACCTGTCGAAAGAAAAAGAATAGCATTGAGAAAATTAAGGATTCTAGGGGGATGTGGCATAAAGAAAGTTCTGATATCAACGAGGTGGTTTGGGACTATTTTAGCGAGCTTTTCAAGCAGTCTATTGACCCTAACACTGCTGTCGACTTATATTATATCCCGAGATGCGTTTCAGAGTACATGAACAGGAAGCTCAGTGAAGAGTTTTCTGATGAAGAGATCCTTAAGGCTTTTAATCAAATTGATCCTAGGAAGGCCCCAGGAATTGATGGGCTACCTGGGAGTTTTTTTAGAGAGAACTGGGAGACTGTGGGGAAGGAGGTTATTGACTTTTATCATAAGTTGTTAAGGGATACTAACAACATCCATTGCATTAATGAAACTCTTATTGTATTGATTCCTAAGATTAAAAACCCGTGTGACATGACTAACTTTCGCCCCATTAGCCTCTGCAGGGTCATTTACAAAATTGTGTCGAAAGCTTTAGCTAATCGCCTCAAAGAAACATTGTCCTTGTGCATCAGTGAGAACCAAAGCACCTTCGTGCCTGGTCGGATGATCCATGATAATGTGTTGATTGCACATGAGCTTATTCACTATCTTCGCAGTGCCAGAAATGGCCCGAATAAAGGATGTGTGATTAAGTTAGACATGAGTAAAGCTTACGACCGGGTGGAGTGGAATTTCCTCGAAAAAGTCATGATCAGGCTTGGCTTCTCGGTTGAATGGGTTCATAAGATTATGAATTGTGTCTGCAGTGTTAAATATAGAGTCAAATGCAATTCGAGTATTACTGATATTATCGTTCCGGAGAGGGGTCTCCGCCAAGGGGACCCCTTATCCCCCTATCCTTTTCTGGTCTGTATGGAAGCCCTCTCTCGAATGCTTTTGGAGGCCCAAAATAGTAACTCCATTAAAGGCATTCGGGCTAGTAAGGAAGGGCCAAGGATTAATCACCTTTTTTTCGCTAATGATGCATTATTATTTGTCAGGAATAAGCGGGACGAGGTGGAAGCGTGCATGAAGATTCTTAGCAATTTTGAGAGAGTGTCAGGCCAGAGAATTAATACTGACAAGTCGATGGTTTACTTTAATTCGAAAACCCCCACAGCTCAAAGAGATGCTACGAATGGTCTTCTTCGTATGAAACTGGTGGACAACTTGGACAATTATTTGGGGCTTCCGGTCTCGGTTGGAAAGAACAAATCCCTTGCTTTCAAAAGCATTCTGGAGCGAACGGCCAATAGATTCAATAGCTGGTCCAAACATTTATTGTCGGGGGTGGGTAAAGAGATTTTTATCAAGTCCGTGATCCAAGCGATTCCTTGCTATGCATTTACTATTTTATTTGCCCCGAATGGTGTGATTGAGGAGATCCACTCTATGATTGGTCGGTTCTGGTGGGGTGGGGGTGATAACAACAGAGTTTGGAGCAGGGTGGCTTGGGATCGGCTGTGCTTTCCAAAAGGTATGGGGGGTCTTGGTTTTAGGGACTTACGCCTGTTTAATGTTGCCCTTTTGGGAAGGCAAGTCTGGCGCCTCCTCACGTGTAAAGAAACTCTTTGTCACAAAGTTCTAAGGGCCAAATACTTTCCTAATAGGGACATTTTCCACCCTAAAAAGATTGACAAGCCATCTTTTACCTGGCAAAGTATTTCCAAAGCGGCTAGTATGTTGATCGGGGGCTTTGGTTGGAACGTTGGCAATGGTAAGAGTATCAACATTTGGAGGATCGGTGGGGCTTGAGGGTCCGGACGGGATCTTCTATCCGTGTTGATAAAAGTTTGGTGGAAGAAAATGCGTCTCGATCCGCTGACGTGAAAACGGGAAGGTTGGAAGGAAGAGAGGATTATGGAGTTATATGGGGAGAATATGAAGGATCAGATATGCAATATTCCTATTTCTTATATTGAACATGCTGATCATCGGGTGTGGTACCATAATCCTTGAGGCTTTTATTCTACAAAGACGGCATACTCGTGGTTAATCCTGAAACGTGTAGGTTACGGCCCTCATCGCTTTTACTGGAAGATGATTTGGAAGATGAAGACCCTCCCAAAAATTCGTATTTTTGCCTGGAAGCTAGGCCATGACATCCTTCCAACCTATGATAAGATTGCTGGTATTCGTAGAGGCTTTAATAGCTCTTGTCCGAGATGCGGGAAGGCGAGGGAAACTCTCATCCATGCTATGAGGGACTGTCCAAAAGCGAGGGCTGTGCTGGAGTATGGAGGTTTGAACGACAGGCTTCTTAACGAAAATTTCTCCTACTATAGGCTTGAGGAGGCGATGAGAGTCTTGGACGGCCAGGCTATGGTGAATTTTATTACCGTGCTATGGAATGTGTGGAATTGTCGCAACAATCGGGTCTTTCGGGGTGTCGATGAAGAAGCTAGTACTACCTAAGAGAGAGCGTCCAACTTGAGCAATGATTTCAGGATTTTCAATCTGATTGGGAGACCGATTCTGTCGATCGTGGATGTGGAGAGGGGGTGGAAAAAGCCCGAGCTTGGTGAGATTAAGGTTAACTTTGATGCCTCGTTCCAAGACAACAAGACGAGCTATGGCGTGCTGGCTAGAGACCACGACGGATTTGTGGTCGGTGGTCTGATGGGTTTGCTGGACAACGCCAGAAATGCCGAGTGGGCCGAGATGCAAGCTCTTGAAGAGAGTATCAGATTTGCTCGCCTGAATGGTTGGAAGAAAGTGGCCTTTGAAACTGACTGTGCAAGCTTGGTGAATCACTTCAAAAAAGAGAGATAGTGATTTGACCGTTATGGGATCTAGCATGCGGCGTCTATTCTCCTTAGTTGATTTTTTTCTATTCTTTACTTTCAATTGGGTGCCTCGGTCTAGTAACAAGGCAGTCGACGTTTTGTGTAAATTAGCTAATAATAATCAGTGTACAACGAGCTTTAATGTTGACTATCCGGTAGAGATTCATAATTGTATTTTGGAAGATGCAATAATATGAGGTGACCCTTTGGGTCGTTTTTTATCAAAAAAAAAAGAACGTCGCCTGGTAGCAGACGATTCTGTTTCTTGAGTTTTCTCCGTGTGTGTGGCAGTCGGTGTTGTGTGAGGGTGGCTCCAGTGATGGTTTTCTATTGATTTTCCATTTTTTGATTTTGCTTTTCAAGTTTTTGGTTCTTGTTCAGTGGTTTTTGTTGTTTTTTGTTTCCCATTCCCGAGTCTCTGGTGAGCTGGCGTATTGATTTGAAGGTTTGACAGCAGTGGTCTTGTCAACTGGTTCTTGAGTTGATTTGCTTTTCTTACGCACCCGTGTTTCTCAAGATATTGTTTCTTTCCTTTTGCTTTATCTTTTTCGCTTCCTTTGACTTTTTCTATCTCTGTGTTTCTTTACGTTTTTAGACATTTGCATGAGTTTCTTGGGATTGCCTACCAAAGTGCTGCCTTCGGTGGGTCCCACGGCAGTGAGAAAACACAGTTTTGTTTTTAACGAGTTTTATGGTCTTGCAGGTTGCTTTGGACATTGGTATTATTTTTACGTATTTTTGCATGTTTTGCATGCATGAACATCGTCGAGTACGCGGTTCCCTATGTTAAGTTCGTTTTCTACATGGTTTTTCTTTTAATACGTTGAGGTTTTTCGCAGGACCCACGGTGGTTTTTTGCCTATGGTTTCTTGGGTGTATTTCACGTGCACGCATGGTTTTTACGTACCCCTGTTTCTTTTAAGTTGTTTAGGCTTTTTAAACGTCTCAAGCGGTTTTTACGATTTTATTTTTTCTCTTCTCTGTTTTCAGTCGCTTATCCTCTTGTTTTTTCGTTTTCTCTTTTGTTTTGCTTTCTGCCTTTGTTCAAAGTTTTTTTACTGTTTTGCGGTGTATTTGGCGGTGTGTCGGTGCTCCTCCTATCTTTTCTTGTCTCTTTCACTTATCTGTGTTTCGTTTCGATTAATCTTTTGGTTTCATTAGTGATTGCTGGATTGCTTTTTTTCTTTTTCGTTTTCTTTGAAGGGATTTTGTATTCTCCTTTGCTGTGCATTTTTTTTTTTTTTGTGTTTTTTGGTCGTTCTTGTTTTGCTAGGCTTTCAGTGCCTTTATGTGATGGACGAAGGAATGGGGAACGATAAAGAGGCCTGGGAGGTCGATATTAATACGATGACGGAAAAATTAAAACTCTCCGATGAAGAGTCAACGAGGGTTTTTCGATCCAAGGACGAGAGCTGCGATCGAGGGTTTGAAGCGTGGGCAGTTGATAAAATTATGGCGACAGAAAAACCTAACAGAGAGGCGATGTACAGGGTTTTCAGGTCGCTTTGGTTTACCAAAGAGGAAGTGAGTTTCGTAGCCCAAAACGATGAGGTGATCATTGTGAAGTTCGGGTGCCAGGAAGACCGAAGTCGGATCCTTAATCTTATCCCGTGGCTGTTTGACAACTGCCTTTTCTCAATGGTACGTTTTGAGAAAGGAAAAGAGCTTGATTCTTATGATTTCCAAAGGAGTCCCTTTTGGCTTAGAGTATTCAATGTCCCGATGGAGTTGATGGATCGTCAAACCGCTTTAGATGTTGGCAAAATTGTTGGAGACTTGGTGGCTATTGACCGGAAAGACGAAATGGTGGTGGACTAAGTTCATTAGGATAAAGGTGACGATCAACATATCGAAACCCCGCGGACGGATTGTGAAGTGTGGACAGAGATGGAAGAGAAGTCATCTGCGCTTTGAAGTATGAGAGGCTCCCGAGTTTCGCTTCATGTGTGGTATTATTGGTCACAAGATGGATCGTTGTAATGCTAGGAGCGAGGGGCGACTCTATAGATTCTAGCCCTCAATTCGGTAATAGGTTAAGGGTGTGATTCTACCCTCAAGTCAAGGTCGTGTTAATTGGAGAAATGGAGTGGTGGTGCTCTTGAATAATACTAACTCAAATGAGGATAGAGAAGGGAGTAATTCGGACACCAGGGATGATAGTGGGCAACTCATTCGAAAGGGAAGGGACAGGAGGAGGAGGAGAGATTATGTCGGCCTCCTGTTGTAAGAAAGTTCCATAAGATAATGCGAGATAGAATAGGCCATTTCAAAAGCAGGAAAAAGAGAGTGAGGGGGTCAAATGATGACAGCATGGATGAAAGCCCTGTTAAATTGGCAAAGAAAAGGATTTTGGATAGTATCTCATAGTAAGGCGGCTGCTGTGCCGAGCAACTCACCAGAGAGCCATGAAAATCTTAAGTTGGAACCACGAGGTTTGGGAACCCCGTGATGATTCATGAGTTGAAGCAAATTATCATTGCCAATCTCCCCGATGTGGTGTTTATTTGTGAAACAAAGATTAATGCTTACAATGTTTCTTGGGTGAGTTCTTTATGCAGGATGAGGGGCTGTTTGGCGGTTAGCTCGGACGATAAGAGTAGTGGTTTGGCTCTTATGTGGAGGGAAGGGGCCAAGGTCGCAGTCCAAAACTATTCCAAATTCTATATTGATTCGATTATTGGTTTGAAGGATGGGACAGAGATGCGGTTTATGGGCTTCTACAATATTCGACCCTAGTTTGAAATCCAAGCTTGGGACATGTTAAGAAGAACTAAAACAATGTCGTCGATAAGGGTTGGGTGGTGGGGACTTCAATGCCATTCTTAATGCCACCGAGAAAGAAGGGGAGGAGAAAGTCTAAGACCTCTATGGATGAGTTTAGAGATTTTCTCGGAAGAAATATCTCGTCGATATTAAAACGAGTTTTGGTTGGTTTACTGGAGCAATAACGAGGAGGGGCGGGTCTCGTTAAGGAAAGGCTTGATGATTTGTTGTTTTGGACACCATTGTCGAAAGCTTTGCTTTTTGTTGAAACCAAGGTTATTCGACACCCAAATCCGATCATGATGCCATTTTTCTGATACTATGGGGAATAAACCGAGGGAGAACCGTATGGATCCTAATTTTGATTTAGATATAATACCACTGGGCTAAGGAACAAGAGGCTAAGGAGATCATCAATACTTTATGCAGTTGAAGGGTGATAGATCCCTTGTGGATAAGTTGGTGGATGTTACAATGAAGTGGGTCCCCGGCATGATATAAAGGTTCAAACACATGAAGCGTAAGATGAGTATCCTTGATAGAAGGATCGAGAACTTGATGGATAGCTCAATTAATGCGGATACCTTGAGGCTCCTTAAAGTGGCGCGGAGTAAGTTGGGTCATTTCTTTGATGTGGAAGAGAAATATTGGGCTCAGAGAGCTCGCTCCCAGTGGCTCCGCGAAGGGGATCGCAACACGCGGTATTTCCATGTCCAGGCTACATCGGAAGAAGAAGAAGAATAGCATTGAGAAAATTAAAGATCCTAGGGGGAGGTGGCATGAAGAAAGTTCTGAAATCAACGAGGTGGTTTAGGACTATTTTAACGAGCTTTTCAAGCAGTCCACTTAGCTTAACGCTGCTGTCGACTTAGATTATATCCCGAGATGCATTTCAGAGTGCATGAACAGGAAGCTTTGTGATGAGTTTTCTGATGAAGAGATCCTAAAGGCTTTCAATCAAATTGATCCTAGGAAGGCCCCGAGAATTGATGGGCTCCTTGGGAGTTTTTTTAGAGAGAACTGGGAGACTGTGGGGAAGGAGGTTATTGACTTTTGTCATAAGTTGTTAAGGGATACTAACAACATCTATAGCATTAATGAAACTCTTATTATTTTGATTCCTAAGATTAAAAACCCGTGTGACATGACTAATTTTTGCCCCATTAGCCTTTGCAGGGTCATTTACAAAATTGTGTTGAAAGCTTTAGCTAATCGCCTCAAAGAAACACTGTCCTTGTGCATCAGTGAGAACCAAAGCGCCTTCGTGCCTGGTCGGATGATCCATGATAATGTGTTGATTGCACATGAGCTTATTCACTATCTTCGTAGCGTTAGAAATGGCCCGAATAAAGGTTGTGTGATTAAGTTGGACATGACTAAGGCTTACGACCGGGTGGACTGGGATTTCCTCAAAAAAGTCATGATCAAGCTTGGTTTCTCAGTTGAATGGGTTCATAAGATCATGAATTGTGTCCGCAGTGTTAAATATAGAGTCAAATGCAATTCAAGTATTACTGATATTATCGTTACAGAGAGGGGTCTCCGCCAAGGGGACCCCTTATCCCCCTATCTTCTTCTGTTCTGTATGGAAACCCTCTCTCAAATGCTTTTGGAGGCCCAAAATATTAACTCCATTAAAGGCATTCGGGCTAGTAAGGAAGGGCCAAGGATTAACCACCTTTTTTTCGCTGATGATGCTTTATTATTTGTCAGGAATAAACGAGACGAGGTGGAAGCATGCATGAAAATTCTTAGCAATTTTGAGAGAGTGTCGGGCCAGAGAATTAATACTGACAAGTCGATGGTTTACTTTAATCCGAAAACCCCCACGGCTCAAAGAGATGCTATGAATGGTCTTCTTCATATGAAACTGGTGGACAACTTGGACAATTATTTGAGGCTTCCGGTCTCGGTTGGAAAGAAGAAATCCCTTGCTTTCAAATGTATTCTGGAGCGAACGGCCAATAGATTCAATAGCTGGTCCAAACGTTTATTGTCGAGGGCGGGTAAAGAGATATTTATCAAGTCCGTGATCCAAGCAATCCCTTCCTATGCCTTTTCTATTTTCTTTGCCCCGAATGGTGTGATTGAGGAGATCCACTCTATGATTGGTCGGTTCTGGTGGGGGTGATAACAACACAGTTTGGAGCAGGGTGGCTTGGGATCAGCTGTGCTTTCTAAAAGGTATGGGGGGTCTTGGTTTTAGGGACTTACGCCTGTTTAATGTTGCTCTTTTGGGAAGACAAGGCTGGCGCCTCCTCACGTGTACAGAAACTCTTTGTCAC